>JACEHZ010000661.1:0-600000 GCA_017893485.1 Hemerocallis citrina | reverse complement strand
TCTATATTCGAAGCCATAGGCTTCGTCGATGCTGAAAAGGGACGCTCCGGTTCTGTTGCAGACAAAGAAACTCCAATTCCACCATTTCCATCTACTGCCCACTTCTCCGAAGGATACTTGCTTCTTCAGTGAAGAACATATATATAAACCTTCTTGCATTATCATCATATATCGTTGTTGATCAGTTGTGTGCATTTGCTTGCTATGGAATAACAAGTATCGATCTGTTGTGTTGTGTTGTTTGATCGATCGATGCAGAGCTTCTATGTAAATCTACGTTTTATTGATTTCAATCTCATCTATATCGTGTATGATGTCTTGTTATATATATGGCTTTCTCGTAAATATTGGTGCAAGCATAATTCGATCATTTAATATAATTTATATGCAATTGAGCCGGCCGACACCAAAATCTTGTGTTTGTCCCATAACTACCGCCCTGTTGTTCACACCATTGTCGGTCGACGCGCCCAAGAGGCCATTAAGAACCTTCTGGAAACATCCAACTAGCCGATTAGTATTTGACAACCGCCATTAAGTTGCTAACATTCCATCCAACGGTGCAGATGTACCCTACAAACCTAATGATGTGAGTCAAATTAAGACGGCAAGAAAAACCCAAAAACGTGGCGCCTTGGACCACCATTTACTTTAGCCAATTAACCGCCTTCTGCCACGTGTGGTCAACACCCACTGCTTGACTGCCGCGTGTCCCCATAACAGTTACGTGTCCACTTTCATTCAATTCCAAGCTCTCTATTTAAACACTTTCCCATCCTTAGTTTATTTCTTGACAAAAGTATCACCGATTTATCTCTTCTGCTAGCTTCTTCAGCATCATTGTTGCTCTTGACATTGAAGGAAAATGAAGTGTAAAACAGAGACCATGTCTTCGATCGAGAAGGAGCCTCGAACCTTGTCTCTTGATCAACTCCAATATGCAAGGGTATGCAGAATTGAACATGTCACCTTTCACTTAAGTATCGATCGAACAGGGGCGGATCTAGGGGGTTAGGATATGCTATAATCCCAAAACATTTTAACAAGCTTTTTATTTTTATATATATATTGAATATTATGAATGTTGTATGCTTGAGCTCACTCTAAAAAGTTTCACAGCCCACCACATATATATTTGAGCCTGCTATTTATTTTGTTCAGCTTAAGTCTAACTATTCCATTCATTCTAAGTGAATTTTTTTATCTTGTTATCTTGTATAAAAAAGAAATTATCAGTCGTCTTACTTTTCAATCCTGAATTAGCCTCTGTGCATGAAAGACGCTATACGTTGATTGTCTTGTGTTTTTGTTAACCTTTTTTGTTACTGTTGATTTGTTTCTTGTAGGACGCAGCATTATGTGTGCTAAATACGCATAGCATGGAAGATGCTATACGCATATTTACAGAGGTAATCAATGAATCAATCAGTCAATCCATATTTAATGATTAGTTATTGTGAAACATGTAGTGATTTTTTATTTGCATCGTGTTTAGGGTTTAGAGCCAGTGATTTGTGCTAAGAATGGAAACATGAACATGAATACGATGATGGAATCAACTGAAGATGATGTCGTTGTGCATCACGTCCTTGCAGCTGGGTTGAGGGATGCAGTTACTGCTCCTTTCTAGTTTTTGTATTACTGGAGAGGATCCAGATCCTTTTACGAGTACTGTTTTCGTGTATGATATTGTAAATATGATTTTTCTTATGCGATGGGCCTTGGGCTGTGGGCTGTATGAGGTGTGCTTGTTGTCTGGCATATCCTTTGGCCCATTAGGCCCATATGCCCTCTTTTGTATCATACAGATTTATTTGTTCTAATTTACTTCTTGTAAAATTTTCTTTTCTGATGTTCTCACGAGCTTTTGTATGTCTTCATATCAATAATATCTCTGGCTGGAGTCGCTCGATCGGGTCTATCCGTGCTTTCATTTTTATTTTTTTTTTACATCTCTACTACTATAATGGGAGAAGGTTTTAGTGTAATTTGTCCTTAATCCAACCCGTGCAATATACGTGCTGGTAGTTTTTTTTTTGCCCTTTTCATTCCCCCAATTTTTTCCACGTGCACAGCACGTGTATAATACTAGTCTTGAGTAGTTCCACTTTACTCTTTCATGCTTTTGGCATGAATCAAAATGTCTTCTTATTTATCGATATCAATCCTTTAGTTAATTGTTGTATATTAAATGTGGATGAGTTTGAAGCAATTATTAGTTGGGAGATCTGCAAGATGTATAAGAGCAGGACGGGAATGTTTGTAGGGATGACCGACGATGATATTAGAACACGACGGGAGCAAAGGAGGTGTTGAAGGAAATGAGAGAAGAGTGTGGGAGATGACAGGAAGAAATATAGCGAAAAAAATGTTGACTAGAATATTTGTAAGTTACTATTTTAACTAGAGAGTTCGATTTGTGCATTATTAATTCATGCACAAACACAAAAGACATCATTGTATATGCACGCGCGTTTCTTAATTTTTTTTTTAAAAAAAAATTTATATCTATATAATAAAACACAAAGAAAGATATCAAGTGGCTCTCGTTCAATCCTCCCAAAAATTAAAGGCTCAGATTTAACCTCACAAAATATATTTTTCCCCCAAAAGTTCCCCCAAAACTCAAATTTAAATCCCACACAAAACAACTCCTATATTTATTTAATTTTTTTTCTCTCTCTTCCTCCCTCTTCTATTCAAAAAATTAAGAAAATAAAAATTTTAAAAATATAAAAAAATTAAAAATTAAAAAAATTAAAAAAATTAAAAATTTATAAACTTTAAAAATAATTCAAAAAATCATCTAATATATTTTTTGCTCTACGTTTGCTACTTCAATTAATTTGCTGGACCTCCCAAACTATTTTATATGATCAAACAAGGTGCACCGTTCCGAAGACGTGTCGTAGGCACGTGTCAACGGGCAAACCTAGTCTATATAATAAATTACAAAGAAAGCTATCAAGTGGCTCACAATCAATCCCCTCCAAAATTAAAGGTCCATATCAAACCTTACAAAACACATTTTTCCTCCAAAATTTCAAACCCAAAAATCAATTTTTTCCTCCTAAAAAACTCATTACTTTATTACTATCTATCTCTTCTCTCTTTACTTTTTCATATTTTTCTCTTTTTCTTTCTCTCTCTATCTCTCTATCCCATTCCTTTTTTATCTCTCTTTTTCTTTCTCTCTGTATCTCTCTATCCCATTCCTTTTTTATTTACTTAGGGTCTGTTTGGAAACATTGAAGTTGGGGAATGGAAAGGAATGGAATGAAAATGAATGGAGAGGAATGGAAAGAAAGGGAAAGGAATGAATTAATTTTATAAGTTGTGTGTGTTTGGCAACTGGTGGAATGGAATAGAAATTGGGGGTGGAGCTTCAAATCTTATTTCCATTCCTTTACGCAGCTTTCTGAGGGGGGTGGAGCTGGAATAGAAATTGGCTGAAATCTTTCTCTAGGGAATAAAATTTAGTTGTTTCCTTTGTTTTCTTTTTCAAAACAAACAAGTTGTGGAATAGGATAAGATGAGTTTATCCACAGTATTCCATTCCTTTTCCTAATTTTTTGGGTTCCCAAACGCACCCTTAGAAATTTAGATTTTAAGATTTCGGTTTTGTAAATTTTCAGAATTTTTAATAGCAAAGATCTCTTCAACAATTAAATTTCATTATTTTCCACACTTAAAGTTCTAAAAAGTTAGATTTTATACCCCCATTTATAATTATTTTTCAACATATACTAATGGAAACATAGACTTTTATTTATAACTAATTATTGTCATACTATTCAAACTTGAACTATATAATTATTGTTTTACTGTTTACATGGTTTTTCGTGTTTTGTATCGTTCCGAAGACGTGCCGTAGGCACGTGCCCACGGGTAAATCTGGTAATAAAACACAAAGAAAACTATCCAGTGACTCTTATTAAATATGGTTGAAATCAATGGTTCTTATCTAATCTCACAAAACATATTTTTCCGTCGAAAAGTTTTTCCCCCAAAACTCAAATTCAAATCCCCAAAACAACTTATTTATTTATTTATTTATTTATCTTTCTCTCTCTCATTATCTCATTCTCTCTATTTACTCAGAAATTTATATTTTCAGATTTTTTAATGTATTTTTTTATTGTTAATGTTATATTGAAAATAACAAATATCTCATCAAGAGTTAAATTTTATCATTTCCCACACTCAAAATTCTAAAAAGTTGGATTTTACACCTCAATATATAATTATTTTTCAACATATACTAATGAAAACATGGACTTTTATTTACAACTAATAATTGTCTTACTATTCAAACTTGAGCTACATAATTATTATTTTGCTGTTTACAAGACTTTTATATGACTTTTATATGATATATCGTTTCGAAGACGTGCTGTAGGCACGTGCCCACCGGCAAATGTAGTATATATATGAATATAATTAGAAGATTGAGCAGTTAATTCTATAGAAGAAAATTAAATGCATTAATTTATTGCAAGTCACTTTCCATCTTATTTATACAAGATCATTTTTTTATAAGATCGAATTCAAGAGCTTGCAAAAACAGATAGAGCGAACAATGGAAGAGGCCATCACCGAAATCGATTACCTTGTGAATTGTCTAAACGATCCAACAACATCCTTGGCATCCCGGCAACGATCCCTCAACGAACTTGTCGAATACAGCACCAACCCCGACCTCCATAAGCACCTCCTCGGTTCAACAGTCTTCGACGCAGTGGTTGACAGCAACAGATACGGCATCACCACTTCGTCCAACGCCGCTTCCATCACCACCTTCATCCTCAACCTCTCCACCAGTCCATCCTTTGAGATAGACTCCGCCATGAAAGCCACGCCTCACCTCCTCAACACCCTGTCCAACTTCTGCTCGATCGCCCCTACCGATGCCCGTGACGCCGCTGCCTTAGTGCTTTACAATCTAGCCGCGAAAGAGTTTCTGGTTCCGTCCTGCACCCCGGGCCTGGTCCGGAAACTGGCGGACTACTGGCTGAATGAAGAAAGGGAAGCCATTACGAAAGAAGGGAGGAAGAATGCAGGGAAGGCGCTGATTGAACTGCTGAAGTCGAACGTGGATGCTACTGCGGCCGCATTGGCGGAGGTGGACGAGGTGGCATTGAAGATCATCAACCTCGCAACCAATTTTGAAGAGGACGACGAGGATGGAATGTTTCTGAGGAGCGTGGCGTTTGAGGTGTTAGGGTTTCTGGTTGGGGTGAAGGCCAAGACCAGCCGCGCCGTGATGGAGAAGTTAGCCGATGAAAGGGTGTTGGAGGTGGTGGTGGAGACGATCAAGGACAGGGACCAGTTGGTGCCGAGTTGTGTGTTTGTGATTTGGAAATTGTGTCAGCGGTTAACTAAAAACGAGTTCAGGGCTGTGGTGAAGAGCGAACCGGAGTTGGAAGAGGAGCTGAGGAAGATAGCGAGTGAAGATCATGGGTTGTGGGGGGAGGAGGAGGAGGAGGAGGAGGAGGAGGATGAGATTCTTGAGAAGAGGTTGGAAGAGATAGTGAAGATATTAGATTAGAGATTAATAGTTGAACAGTACGAGTTGCATGAATTTGAGTATATTAATTATACATATGATGATCCTCACTATTCAACGGATTTACATATCATTATATTTACATGTGTACCAAAATATAGTTGCTTGATACTTCTTATCTTTTTTATAATATTCAAACTATATAATATTAAAGTATATATCTATGGGAGAGTTGGAGCTGTATATATTATACAATATACGTAAGTTAAAGTTATCCGTGTGATGCACATCTTTACTACTATAATGGGAGAAGGCCTTAGTGTAATTTGTCCATTTACCAACACGTGCAATGCACGTGCATAATTATTATAAGTGAGGTTTTAGATAAAATCCAGACTACGTCTGAATTTTACTTTTAAAAAAACTATATATTTATTAAGACGTGCATCGCACGTGTAAATTGCTAGTTAATAAATTAAATAGTTTGAGTTGTACATGTGGTACACGTAAGTTAGAATTGTCTGTGCGATGTATGTTTTAATAAAGAGTTTGAATTGTATGTATGATACACGTAAGTTGGAATTGTCGATGTACGTTTTAATAAACTAGTAATTTACACGTGCAATGCATGCCTTAATAAATATATTTTTTTTTAAAAATAAAAATTCAGACATAGTCTGGATTTGAACCAAAGACCTCCTTTATAATGGTTAAGCACGTGTGTTGCACACGTTGGTAGATTTACAAATGACACTAAGGCCTTCTCCTATTATCTCTAACTAGTATTATACACGTGCGTTGCACGTGGGGAAAATGGGGAGGGGGAATGAAAAGGACAAAAAAAAACCTACCAACACGTGCGCTGCACGTGTTGACAAAATAACACACATTTACAAATGACACTAAGCCCTTCTCCCATTATAATATTAGAGATATATTATAATGGGAGAGTTCGGGTTGTCATTTGTCAACATATAAACTCGTGTATTACATGTACAACTTCAACTCTCCCATTAATTACAAAAAAAAAAAAAAAAAATCACCTATTTAAAACGTGCAATGCACGTGCAAAATAATTTCATAATACGTTTTTAACACTAAACATACACATATATTGCACGTACACCTAAAATTCTACTTATAAACACATGTATTACATGTAAAAATTGTAGTTTTCTTCAAAATATTTTTTCCAATCACCTGCAACGCACGTCCAACTCCAAAACTATTTCTTAACACGTATATCGCAAGTGAAAATCCTCCAACTCTTATCAAAACGTGCATCGCAAGTGAAAAATACTAGTAATATTAGAGATAGAGATATACATTTTTAAAAGTAAAGAATATAATTGGAGAGTTGGAGTTGCACGTGTGTTGCGCGTAGTTTTTTAAAGTATATATCTATTTCTATATATAATGGGAGAGTTGGTGCGGTACATACAATATACGTAAGTTAGAGTTACTCGTGTGATGCACATTAATAAAGAGTTTGAGTTGTACATGCGGTATACGTAAGTTAGAATTGTCCGTGCGATGTACGTTTTAATAAAGACTTTGAGTTGTATGTATGATACACGTAAGTTGGAATTGTCGATGTACGTTTTAATAAACTAGTAATTTACACGTGCGATGCACGTCTTAATAAATATATATTTTTTTTTAAAATAAAAATTCAGACATAGTCTGGGTTTGAACCTAGAACCTCCTTTATAATAGTTATGCACGTGTGTTGTACACGTTGGTAGATTTACAAATGACACTAAGGCCTTCTCCCATTATAATGTTTGAGATAGAAATATATATTTTTAAAAGTAAAGAATATAATGGGAGAGTTGAGGTTACACGTGCGATGTACGAGTCTGTTTTGTTACAAATGAGATTTATTTGGTGACAAGCTCTCTCATTTAAATAGTAGAGATTGTTATAAAATAAATGATTGAAAATATAAACAAATAAGCACCGACTTGAACGGAAGTTATTTTTAATATTAGCCCGTGCAGTGCAATATATGTATAGAAAATCTTCCATTGTGCATCATCCGTGTGCACTCGTGTACACTCGGCTTTTCCGCCTTCGTATCGACGATCCGAACCATTCACATTGATCTACACATCTAAATTAGTCTAAATATGTAAAATCAAATCATTAGAAATTCATTTGCGCATCCATCATGTGACTATAAAAACAATGATTTTCAGTCATATAATTTTGTAACACTTTAATGGATGGGCAAATAAATTTCGAATGATTTGATTTTACATATTTAAACTAATTTAGATGTGTAGATCAATGTGAACGGTTCGGATCATCGATACGAAGGTGGAAAGGCCGGATGCACACGCACCATAAATGATGCACAAAGGAAATCATTTACAATGCTCTAGTTATTATTATCCTCGTAAATATAGTATCTAAAATAATATGAATCAATTAATTCTATTAATGGAAGTCGAAAGAACCTTAAATTAAAATCACACCAAGAGCCTGAACTCATCTATGTTTCTATATTAATTAACTACATGGAACTCTCTCTCTCTCTCTCACTCATTCAAGCAGTGTTTTCATCTTCAACAATGGGCTTAATTTACTGGACCGACGAGCAGATCATAGTCGAAAGAAAAAACATCGATGAAATCGTGCAAGATCTAAGAGATCGAGCTACGACCTCGCCTGCCCATTTCTGCGAAAACCGCCTACACGCCCTTGTAAACTATAGTGAAGTACCAAACATGCTGTGCCACCTCTCCAAATCACCCGTCATCGAAGCAGTCGTGGACAGTGGCATCTTCGCCCTCAATTCCGCCACCATCTCCTATGCCATCACCTTCCTCCTCAACCTCTCCGAATCCTACAGCTACAACATCGCCTCCTCGGCAAACGCCGTTTCTTGTCTCCTCAACACTCTCACAAGTAGTAGCGCTAGCGCTTCTACCGAGGACCGTGACAACGCTGCCTTGGTGCTGTACAACCTCGCTTTGGACCCCCGTGTGATGTACCAATTGGGGGTCACCGACGGCCTTATGCATGAACTGGTTGCGTACTGGACGGAGGAGTCTAGGGGCGGTACTCAAATTGGGAGGCAGAACGCGGGGATGGCGTTGAAGGAATTGCTGAGGAATAAATGGCTGGTGAAAAAGTTAGTGGAGGAGGCGAAGGTGGAGAAGATTATGAAGCTTGCGACGAATAGGATGGAAGGGGATAGTCTTGTGAGGAGGGTGGCGTTTAAGGTGTTACGGGTGATTGCGTGTTCGGAGAGCGGGGTGGACGAATTGCTGAAGGAAAATGTGGTCGATGAAATGGTGGGGATGTTGGAGGAGAAGGAGATGGTGAATGGCTGTTTGGATGTACTTCGGGAGATGCATAGATTGTTGAAGTACGAGTTTATAGAGGTGGTGCGGATGCGAGAGCTGAATTTGAAGGATGCTTTGATTGAAATGTTGAACGACGTCGACGGATTGTTGGATTGGGTGGGAACGGAAAGCGCACAAGAGTTGTTCAAGGCATTGAAGGATGCCGAAGAACAAGAAGAAGATGAAGATTAATAACTGATGTATATACAGTGTTTGTATTAGCATTCAATCACAGTTTTAATCAAACAAAGTTTTAGTTTTCGATCTGTACATTAATAGAAGCAAATATTTTGTCTTAGCATCTGTTGTACTCGTTGGCTATATATCCAAAAAATGAATATTTCGTATACAAACGTTGTGCATATAGTCATCGTCTATTTATCCATATTTTGGTTTGGCACGAACAGGAGCCTGCTAAATTTGGGAGAGAGTTTAGCTTTTTCCATATTTTGAAAATCTGAATATGATTTACTGTTTTTAAGTCGCACAGTAGATCATATGTCGTCTGTTTTTTTGTTTTTTTCGGAAAATTGTCGTACGGGATTTGATATCCCGTCTAGATTATTATTTTTTTAACAAAAAAAGGGAAATCATCTTCTGTTTGAAACAGGAAAAAAGAAAAAGGAAAAAAAAATTGTCGCGACAGATTATGTGTCGTCCTTCACAATTTTATTTATTTTTTATTTTAAATGTGGAGGCGGCAAATCATGTGCCGTCCTTCACAAGTTTATTAATTCATATTTTATGCAAATCTTCTAACGGTGTATGATATCTCGCTTCGTAAAAAAAAAAAATCCCAATTTTTTAGAATAGACGACTGGAGCGCTATCTGCTATTTGCTATTTGCTATTTCTAAAATTGCCAAATACCTATTTTTTAACTAAACGACTACAGTTGCTCTAGTTGCTCTTACACTAGTTACAACCAATCAAATTAACCACTAATGTTAGGCATACATATATTCCATGCATGCATGCAAATGAACAGTCCAGGATCGACCTCAAAAGCTCCCTTATGCAGCTTGAACTTCTTCCCCACTTACGATTGGGTGTCTCTGCATGTGATTCATCAAGATCGATGGTTTCGGTGATGGTGGTTTTTTTTTTTTTTTTAATTTTAAAGAAAAGGCGGAGTATGGCCACCTATTTCATTAATAAGGGGTTAATAAAACAAACTCAGAGAACTGAGCCAAATACAAGTTCCTACAATCAAAACAGCAGTCCATAAACTCCACCCCAAATATAGGGGGTGGAACAAAAGACGAACAGAATGAACGCAACATACACGCGTATGAATAAAATACTTCATAACCCCCCAACAAACCCTGGGGCGGTGGAGTTCAATAAACAATAAAAGGACGATCTAGCGGTCAGTCGATCGTCGGGCCTATCTGGACTTCATCATCATCATAGTTGTCAACCTGGAACATGGTCGCTATCCTCCCTCTGGAACATGCTGCTGCCACATTCGCCCAAAATGAAATAAAATACATAATGTGAGTCAAATTATCAGAAATATTCGATGATGGCGTTTCTTAATTGATGTTAATTGAAGGTAGAGAAAGGGAGTGTGTTGTATTATTAAGGTCAAGCCGGTGGAATGATTTCGTCCGGCCCTTGTGCATGATATTAGGTCTATTTCAACTGCTTCCACATGTACAACGATTCGACCTAACTTAATTTTAAAATCAGAAATATAAAAACAAACAAACATCAATCTTTTCATCTCCGCATTTTCTCAAAATTGATCAACAAAACTAAAAGCAAACACCATTTCACATTCTCTATTTGTGTTACTAAAAATAAATATCAACAAATACTAAAATATGATTAACCAACATAAAATAGGGCATCTTACATAAAATTGCAACTGAGTCTTGAACCGATAATTTTTAAGAACATATGAACAACTTTATAAAATTTGGTACGAGTTAAATTATAGATATATTGACTATTGGATTAAACCCCTAATTTTTTAAGGGAAATTAAGGTTACTAATAGAACCAAATATCAACATATTGAAATCATATTTCTTTTTGGAAATTTGCACTTATAAGCTACTTACTTCCATTGCACTAATAATATCAATAATTACAATCATTCACCTAGCATCCAATGATATTATCATTGAGCAATAGCATTGGTATTGGGTCTGGTCGGGTCGGGTCCTTCACTACCGGACCCAGACCCGGTCCCCTACGGGTCCAAAAATTGGACCCAGACCCATGAGGACTGGGTCCGGTTCCTGTTCCGGGTCCTATTAAAATATTCCTACCTGAACGGGTAGGAGTGGGAGTGTGAGCGGCGAGCGGAGGCGGCGAGTGGAGGATTTAGAACAGACGAGAGAAGAAAAATGCATGAGTTTCGAGTTTGGAAGAGGAAGATTTAGAATTGAGGAGGAAGGAGGGGAGGGATGAGGATAGAATATTTATTTTAATGTTATTTTTTTGATTTTTTCAACGGGTCCGGGTTCGAGTCGAGTCTCTTTTGAGCGGACCCGACCCGAAATTATAACGGGTCTCATTTTAGGACCCGGACCCGGACCCGGATAGGGCAGGTCGGTTCCGGTCCAATGTCGGGTCCGGGTCGGGTCCGGTATACCATTGCTATTGAGCAACATGATATTAAAAACTATGACATAGCAATTTGTAATCATTGGTACAGATACCAATTAAAACACCACCTATTACAATGTCATACAACAACACAATTAAACCATAATTCTTGAATTAAAACCCTAGAGAAAATGTAAATTGCTAAAGGTAAGATGAAATTATGACGAAAATTGGACATGAGATCTGGAATCGCCCATGTCGTCGAAGCCACTGCTTTTCCGACGTTGGTGATAACAACATCAATGTAGAGCGGCGGCGGCAACGACGGTGGTAGCGGCGGCGTGTTTGGGAAGGGAGCATTTTTTGATGAAGAGGAGGAGAAGTGCAAGCATTGGCAGCTTCGGCAGCGGCAGTGGGAGGAGAGGATAAGTCCAAGGGCCGATGGCGACTTTAGTGGCAGCGACAGCGGTTTCGAAGTGTGTGAAGGAGGGATTCGGGATTTTTTAGGCTTTGGGAACAATGTTTTTTTCTTCTCTTTCTTTGTTGTTAGGATCTGGCGTTAGAAGAGGAACGAGAATTAGAAGGCGGATTAAATGCCCGTGCACAACACAAGTTTGTTTGTATACAATTTGTCTACAAATGACAACCCAACTCTCTCGTTATAACATTAGAGATTATACTAGTAATTTGCACGTGCTTTGCACGTCCTAATAAATATATTTTTAAAAGTAAATATTAAGATGTAATCTGGCCTTGAACCTAAGACCTCTCTTTACTCGTCACATGCTCTTTACAAATTATCCTTAATGCACTAACTTTTATTTTATATGAGTGACACTTTTGTAAATAATTATGTCGTAAATAAATTAAAACTTTAAGGGTGTTATGGTGACTAACAACAATTGAGTAAATGAATGGTTAAGGTAACTCCCACTTAAAATGAAGGGTTTTTAACATGTATGTCCCTAACAAATATTTGAATATCGTGTCTGCCCTTCACAAATATGTATTTTCATAATTGTCCCTAATAATATATGCTACTTCTCTTAATTACACATCTAGTTAAAATAACTCAAAACGATGGAGAACTTTCAGTTTTTTTTAATGGACTTGGTAAAAATGACTGAATTATTCTCCTCTCTACCATTCAAACTCTATCTTCTTTATTCTTGTAAATCCAGGCAATTGTTAATCCAACCAAGACTAATTAACCATTCTCAAAATTTCTTCATTTTTCTTCAAGAAATGAATAAACTAACAATGCATCTTTGAGAACTACATATTATTGCTCACGTTATTTTTCCAAATTTGCCATCAATCTTGTTTTTTAATGATAGATTATAAGCTTCCTCAATTATTTTTCTTAAAACTGTTAAATCTTTTCTCATTTGATTTTCTATTTTGATATTTTAATTCGATTTCTATTTGTCTCGTAAGGGTAAAATCATGATTAACTTATTGATATCTAACATAGGAATAAATATGAATAATGTCCAAATTGTTAGAGTCATATATAAAAATACACATTTGTGAGGGGTATATATGATATTATCATATTTGTTAGGGGTATACATGTTAAAAATCCAAAAATAAATGGTTGAGATTAGATAGTTGAATGTCTACAAATAATAACCCCAACTCTGCCATTATAATATTAGAAATTAGATTAGATAGTTAGTTCTATCAAAATTACCATAATAATAAAATTATTGTGACTAGCATTCACACAATCTACCTACTTCTCATGCATTTCAAATGGTGATGTAAAATTATTGAATAAAACAATACCATTTCTTAGTAAGATTTATATGTGCATACAAAAGTTGATAATATTATCCTTCATATTGTGTCATGATCCTATTTTTAGTCATATATGTAATTTTTATTTTAAGTGTTGTAAATTAAGTGAGGTGTTGGAGATGACCAAAGGTATGTATACATTGTCAATCTAAAGGTATAATTTCTAGAATATCGTGTAATGGTGGAAACAATTATAATATATGTGGTAGTGCTGCAGATGATGGTACAAGCAGATGGGGTGGTGAAGAGGATTGTGAATTTGGCAATGAATAGTGGGGAAGGGGGAGCTTGGTGAGAAGGGAAACATTTCATGTGTTAAGAGGCGATGGAAGAAACGACGGAGGAGTTTACCGAGTTAGGTTTGCACACAGTGATGGAGATGGACAAAATGGTGGATATGTTGAAGGGGAGGGTTGAGCCTGATACGGAGATGGAGAAGTATGTGATAGGGAGATGGAGAAGTATGTGTTGATGTGATGAGGGGAATGTGTATAAGTGCAGTCATGGGTGCAGGGCTTATTTGCTGCTTAAGAACTCGAGAGCATCGAAGGTATTACAGAAGATGATAGATGAATGGAGAGGTATTATAGAAGATGATAGATGAATGGAGGATGCTACACTAGCAGTGTTGATCAAGATCGATCAAGAATTGGAGGTGGCTGCAAGTAGGGGTTAACTGAAGGTAGCTTAATTTCTTGATTCTTTATTAGGATTCAAAAGAAGAAACAATTGTAAATGTCATTTCGATTGCCTATAATTAATTGTATGTCCATAAGAAAACAAAAGAGTTCCCAAATGTCATTTTCAATTGCATATAATTAAATGTCATTTTCAATGTCATTTTTCAAAAGAGTTTCCACACCAAAATAAATCCCCTTTTGAAACTAAATTTCTTTGGAAAGTCTTTATCAAGAGTATTTTCAGTATATCCAGGTAGGATTCCAAAACTAAGAAGCCACTATTCACAATTACGGTATAAGTATAAACTAAGTTGCACCTCCGATTTTAAAAAAAAGAAGAATGCCTTAATTGATATTTGTATCTTTATTTATATTTTAGCCGTAAAAAGAAGACCTGTACACAACAAGGCCCGTCCTAGAAAGATGGAAAAACGATGCATGCGTTGTGGAGCGACCGACCACCTGACGGCGGACTGCCGCAAAAGGGGGATCCATTGCTTCAACTGCTGCAAATTCGGCCACCGAGTCTGAGACTATCCACTTCACAACTGGAGAGAATCTATGGCCATTAAGGTCACCCACAACTCGGAGATTGCCTCAGCTCTTCCGGGACTGTATGCAAGCGCTTTCCTCCATCTTATTAACCCACGCACCCGCCCTGATACGGCGACTGTTGAAAGCGCCCTGAACTTTGCTTGGAAAAGGCAAAGAGAATGGTGGGTTGTGAAGAGGGTCAGAGATGGGGTATTCCACGTTCAGTTCCTTACTGAAGACGAGGCAAAGAAGGCGATCGCTGACGACGTCTTCCAGTTCTCTGGTTTGAACGTCACCTTCTCGCCATGGTCCATGGACTACGGAGCTAAGATTAAGCCCAAACCAAGTTTTATTTTGATAAATGTCCCACTCCTCCCCTTCCACTTGTGGAACCAGACCTCTATTGAGCAACTGGTACAACCCTTCGGCAAATTCATCACCATGAGCAGAGATATGAAGAACGTGGTTTCTAGTGATCAAGCACTCATCCTTATTGAATTCGAAGATGTCAGCCACATTCCTAAGAACATCCAAATCCACTTCTGTAACACCCTACAAAACTGTAAATGACAATTTTGCCCTCGTGTGTTACACACTTATATTTTGTATCGTTACTTGTAATATTTGTATCGTGTTTCACCACGTATTTTGGATTCTGACTATTTATGTATTTTCCGTACTGATTTTATCTTATTTGAGCCAACTCAAATATAAATTCCGATCTTTGTATTTTTACGTGCTTTTTTACGTGTTTGTGATGCACATATCGATTATATGTTTCCACTGTTACGTGTAATATTATCTATGCGTTTTAATTATTTATTTTACGTATTTCAAATCTATTTTTATAAAACCGAAATTCATTTCCTCCTATTTTTATTAAAATACTTTTGTACGTGTAATACACGTGTTTTCCATGTACATGACGATTACGTCTTATAATATATAAAAATTAATAAATATTTTTTTCTTATATTGTACTTTTATTATCTTTAACATTTTTCATTGATAAACACCGGATTTTGTATTTTAATGTTTTTGCGTGCGAAGTACGTGTTTTTCGGTGCGCGTATTTAAGCATATTTGTTTTCAAAATAAACTTCGAAGCGTTTGTATTTATTTTATTTGTGCATGAAACATTATAATTTTTAATTAAACTAATTTTTACGTACATATTATGTATACATGTAATTTATGGTTTAAAAATAAATTAATTTGAGGAAGTGTGCTAGTGCAAAGCACGTGCACGTGTGTATGCATGAAGAGTGGGAAACCGGTTGTTTTTGGAGTTGGAAGGAGAACAAATGGCTTTTGAATTTGTGAAGTGACTTAGTGGGTGTTAGTGGACAAATTGGTTATCATAACAACTTTATTAAATTCTATACATACCCCTAAATTCTTCACATTTCTCTTCATCCATCTTTCTTTGCTCTCTCTGTTCATTTTCGAAATCCCATCCAGCCATCTCTCCTTGATTGCTTTCTCCCCCTACCCCCCCCCCCCCCCCCCCCCCCCCCCCCACACACACACACACACACAAACACACATATATATATATATATTCATTATGTATAGGTATATGTATGTGAGAGGAGTGGTTGCCTGTGCTTTCTTGTCCAGTTGTCCCTACCGAAATCAAAATCCCCCAAACCAGCAAGCCTACTGTTGCCTACTCCACTGTGCTACATCACCTACCGCATACAAGCACCCTTTAGTCCACCATTTATATATCTATATAATAAATTACAAAGAAAGCTATCAAGTGGCTCTCATTCAATCTCCCTTAAAATCAATGGCCTAGATTGATTCTCCAAAAACATATTTTTCCGCCTAAAATTTCGAACCCCAAAATTAAATTTCCCCCCCCCCCAAACTAAAAAACTCATTACTTTATTACAATCTCTCTCTTCTCTCTTCTCTCTTCTCTCTTCACTTTTTCATATTTTTCTCTTTCTCTCTCTCCCTCTCTCTCTCCCATTCTTTCTTTATTTACTTAAAAATTCAGATTTTAAGATTTCAGGTTTGTAAAATTTTCAGATTTTTTTTTATTGTACATGTTATATTTAAAATAGCAAATATCTCTTCAACAGTTAAATTTCATCATTTTCCATCCTTAAAGTTCTAAGAAGTTGGATTTTCAACATATACTAATAGAAACATGGACTTTTATTTACAACTAATTATTGTCATACTATTCAAACTTGAACTACATAATTGTTGTTTTACTGTTTACAAAGGCTTTCGTGTGTTGTATCGTTTCGAAGACATGCCGTAGGCACGTGCCCACGGGCAAATCTAGTGTATATATATAACTATATATATAGATACGTAGGTATATTTATAGTATATGCACATGAAGATGAAAGAAGATACTCTTACTGTTGCTTGCCGAAAAGAGGAATGAAGGGGTTGTCCTTGCTCTGGCGAAAATGGAGGTGGGGATTTCTCCTTGTGCACGAAATTTGAGGAGGCGAACCGGAGTTTCTAGGAGCTCTCATTCTAGGAGTGCAATTGCTAGGAATTGAATTTCCTTGGGTGGGTAATTCTAAAATTCTTTCTAATTTAGGAGTAAAATTTATGCTAGTGATGTAGAATTTAATTATTAAACTTTGATTGGCAAGTTAGTTGTAGATTACTTAATCTTAATTATTTTGTGTCATGATGTGTTAATTTGATGGTATGATTCGTATAAACGATTAGAATTCGTGTTAAATTAAAAAGTGAAAAATGATGTATCGTTCAGAAAATTGTTGGTATGATATTTAATGCATGTTAGAATAGTAGTCACAAGAATGCAATATGTGTGAAAAATGAATTTTGATGCTAATGTGATAAAAAAAATGCGGATTTAGTCTCATTAGTTTATTTTATGAGTATAAGAAATTTTATAGAAAAGTTTTGATGAAAAACAACATTTTATTTGAAAATTTTTTAATGTATGCTTTCTAATGCAATTTGGAGAGAACTTTTTGTTACATCGTCGAAAATAAATTTTTTATATAATATATTATACTGCATTTGATAGAAATATATTCTGGAAAAGAATCAAGATTTTGTACAATTACAAATTAATTTAAGAATCAAATTTTGTAAAGAAAAACTAATTACAGTACAGTATACACAAAAAGAATTGAACTCATTTTATATCGATTAGCCACTTTGGACTTACTGGTTAGTGGGTGCATTTTTAGTGTGTTACTATAATTAGCAGAGCACAATGGTTCGGGTTCGAGTCTGGTTATGGACTATGTGTTTATTTAATTTCTTTTAATACAAACCCCGAAAGCAAATAGATAAATATATTTTGATCTCACCTCATATTAGTTAGTCCCTTTGGCCTCTCTGGTCAGCGGGTGTGCCTTAAGTCATTTACTGTTCATTTGGTGGGTGGGTGAGCCTTGGTTCGAATCCGAACCTTTACACTTATTTTTTCTTTTGTTGATATTTTGATATTTTAAGTTTTTAAATGAAATAAAATTGGGAAAAATCATATTTAATTTTCTAAAATTGTTTAGACTTTATAAAAGTTAATTCTATAATATTTGGATATATTTTATGAGATTAAAAGTGGATTTTACCTCGATTAAAAGAATTAGAAGTGATTTTTATAATAAAGATCGTGACTTTTGTTCAAATAAATAAATATGGATATTTGGATTGCAATTAGATATTATTCTTAATGAGATTTTATGATTATTAATACTTGATTGAGATTATTTGATATTGCATACAATGGTATAAGGGATTGAATTGATAAAAGAGTTGAATTGAATTGTTTATATTTTTCGAGATACTTTATGTTATGAGTTTATAAAGAAAATGTTTCTCTTTGAGAAAGAATTTATGAATGAAGGAAATGAAATATTATTTTTAGATTGAATATGGAATGTTGTTGATCTCTAGAAAGAAATAGTTGCTGGAATCTAGAGGCTAGTGAGACCCTAATGACCGACAGTTTTTATTAATGAAGTTGAGAACTAACCAGTGTGAGTTGAGCATCTCTTGAGAAGTAGACAGGTAGGCTGACTGTCTCTGTTGTTTTGATTTAAGTCCGGTAGGATAAGCTAGCTCTAGGTTGTGATGATTTTCTTTTAAAACAAACAAAATTGTAAGGACTACACTATTGTGAAGATGTGATGAAATTAAGAGAAAAACACAAGTATGAGGGCCATCAGATTGGCGGTGTGAGAGTGATTCATAGGTTTCCTGCTTGATGCGTCATGTTATGGCGTGAACACTACTCCGGAATTATCGTCCCGGTGGCAATGCTTATGGAGTGTTTGGTGACTATGGGTGGTGCCATCGTTCCATGACGGAGGCTGAATTGTCCATAGGCATGATGCGTCATGTCACGATGTGAGATTCCCGTCCAGGCTATCTAGACATGGGCTCGTAACTCATAGAAAATCTAGGATACTTACCATAGTTATCGTAGTATATGTCATGGCGAGGGATTGAACCCTACAAGATGAAGAACGATTAAGGGCTTGCCCCCGGACCTATATAGTATGTGATGCATAGAATCTGAACAAGTGCGCATTAGTGTCATGTAATATAAATAACTGCATTAAGGACTAAGTGCACAACACCCATGACATCAATAAGATAGTCCCTCTTAGCTTTGTTTGTGATCAAGTCTGTGATTTGTTAAAGTAATTAAGAATCGTTATACTGTTCGGCATAGCGACGTTGGCCGTGTATAGCATTTCGTTAATTGTAAGCAACTGATGTATCCACAGTTTTATATGCAGGACTTGGAGTTTACAAGAAGATATAAAGATGAAATTGTTGTTGATGATTATTCAAATGTTAAAGTTGTTACAATTGTACATTTATCATTATTGTATTTTATTTATTCCGCCACGTTATGATGAAAAGACTCTGTTGTAAATAAAAGTTTTTAATTCCTTGTAAAATTGTACGAAATGAAGTGAAAAGATCCTGTGGAACTTCGAATTCAGACTTATTTGGAATTCGGGGTGTTACAACTTCAGAGTGCCTTGGACTCAGGAACTCCCGATCCATGACATCCCCGTACTTATCCTCGGCAACCCCATTCCTTCTGATGATGTTGCGAGAGGCAAGGTCCAACTCTTTACTTCAGGTACTGGCTCGTCCACCTCCTTTTGGCGCCGATGGGAAACTCCGGCAGAGAAGCAAGACGGAACCAACCAGTCGTAAAATCAGGAAACCATTGGAGACGCCAAAGGAAAGGCGCCAATCTCGGAAGCGAATCATTCCGTTCCGCAACCGCCAAATTTGACCTCCTTTGCAGATAAATTCCTAAATATCTCGGGTATGGCTGACTCTAGTGCAGAAGGTTCCAAATTGGCCCCCCCCTCCAGATGAGGAATGTAGCAGATCCTGTGGGGACCAAATCTGGCAAAAATTTGTTTTCAATGCCCCTCCCCTAATTGAAATCCCCTCAGATTCCCCAAAGGGCGATTTGGGGATTGCTTCTGGTGAATCAAACAACAACCCTGACAGCTCCGTAAGTTCGCACGACATCTCCCCGGAGGAAGAGATTAGGCAAATGATATGGAAGGGGAAGATTTTGAATATTGTTGATCTCTAAAAAGAGATAGTTGCTGGAATCTAGAGGCTAAGTGAGACCCTAATGACCGACAGTTTTTATTAATGAATTTGAGAGCTAACCGGTGTGAGTTGAGCATCTCTTGAGAAGTAGCCAGGTAGACTGATTGTCTCTGTTGTTTTGATTTAAGTCCGATAGGATAAGCTATCTCTAGGTTGTGATGATTTTCTTTTAAAACAAACAACATTGTAAGGACTACACTATTGTGAAGATGTGATGAAATTAAGAGAAAAACACAAGTATGAGGGCCATCGGATTGGCGGTGTGAGAGTGATTCATAGGTTTCCTGCTTGATGCATCATGTCATGGCGTGAATACTACTCTGGAATTATCGTCCCTGTGACGACGCTCATAGGGTGTTTGGTGACTATGGGTGGTGTCATCGTTCCATGACGGAGGCTGAATTGTCCATAGGATCTGCATGATGCGTTATGTCACGACGTGAGATTTCCCTCCAGGCTGTCTAGACATGGGCTCGTAACTCATAGAAAATCTAGGATACTTACCATAGTTATCGTAGTAGTTTACGTCATGGCGAGGGATTGAATCCTATAAGATGAAGAACGAATAAGGGCTTGCCCCCGGACCTATGTAGTATGGGATGCATGGAATCCGAATAAGTGCGCATTAGTGTAATGTAATATAAATAACTGCATTAAGGACTAAGTGCACAGCACCCACAACATCAATAAGATAGTCCCTCTTAGCTTTGTTTGTGATCAAGTCTGTGATTTATTAAAGTATTTAAGAATCGTTATACTGTTCGGCATAGCGAGGATGGCCGTGTATAACATTTCGTCAATTGTAAGCAACTGACGTGCCCACAGTTTTATATGCAGGACTTGGAGTTTACAAGAAGATATAAGTATGAAATTATTGTTGATGATTATTCAAATGTTAAAGTTGTTACAATTGTACATTTATCATTGTTGTATTTTATTTATTCCGCTGCGTTATGATGAAAAGACTCCGTTGTAAATAAAAGTTTTTAATTCCTTGTAAAATTGTACGGAATGAAGTGAAAAAATCCTGTGGAACTTCGAATTCAGTCTTATTTGGAATTCCGGGTGTTACAACTTCAAAGTGCCTTGGACTCAGGAACTCCATATCCATGACGTCCCCGTACTTATCCTCGGCAACCCCATTCCTTCTCATGATGTTGCGAGAGGCAAGGTCCAACTCTTTACTTCTAAAACTGGCTCGTCCACCTCCTTTTGGCGCCGAAGGGAAACTCCGGCAGGGAAGCAAGACAGAACCAACCAGCCGCAAAATCAGGAAATCATTGGAGACGCCAAAGGAAAGGCGCCAATCTCGAAAGCGAATCATTCCATTCCGCAACCGCCAAATTTGACCTACTTTGCAATAAATTCCTAAATATCTCGGGTATGGCTGACTCTAGTGCAGAAGGTTCCAAATTAGTCCCCCTTCCAGATGAGGAATGTAGCAGATCCTGTGGGGACCAAATCTGGCGAAAATTTGTTTTCAATGCCCCTCCCCTAATTGAAATCCCCTCAGATTCCCCAAAGGGCAATTTGGGGATTGCTTCTAGTGAATCAAACAACAACCCTGATAGCTCCGTAAGTTCGCACGGCATCTCCCCGGAGGAAGAGATTAGGCAAATGATATGGAAGGGAAAGATCCCTGTTTCTCTTCAAAAAAATCAACCTGCAGTTGAGTCCGCTTTTGAGACCTTAGTAGCCAAGCGTGTTGTCAAAATTGAAGTCCCCCAAAACTATGTAATTCAGCTCCGGAACTAGGGGAGCACACGTCTCAAGCTTCAGAACTAAGTCTCTCATACCTCGGTACCACAAGTCCATCTCCTCTTCTAGCTCAGGCTCAGCCCCTCTAGGCTTCGAAGAAGGCAGCAGCAAGCGGCCTAAGCAATGCAGATCAGCATCCAAAGTATCTTCCACCAGATCCACAGAGATTACCAGAGCTTGGTGCAGGCGGAGGTTACCTACTGGAGTCAACGAGCTAGAATTACTTGGATCGAAGATGGGGATGCCAATACAAAATTCTTCCACTCTACTGCTAATGGGAGGCGACGCAAGAACTTTATCTATTCCCTACTCCACAATGGAGACTTCATCACAGATCAATCCTCAATCCGAACATGCTTTGAGCAACACTTTAGAGACATCTGTGGAAACAGCTCATCCCCTGACTTCAGAGTCGACTGGGCTGCTCTATATCCCCAGCCTACTATCGATCTCTCTATGCTTGAAGCTCCTTTCAATAAAGAAGAGATCCATAAGGTAGTTTTTAGTATGAATGGAGACAAGGCCCTTGGCCCCGATGGCTTCTCTATGCATTTCTACCAACAACACTGGGAGATAGTTCAAGAAGATCTTTGTTGTATGCTGCTAGATATTCAAAATGGATAGGCAAACATCAGTAGACTTAACTACTCCACCATTGTACTCATACCCAAGTGTGAAGGTGCAAACACCGTCTCTGACTACTGCCCCATCGGCCTCCTCAATTGTTCTATGAAGATCTTCACCAAAATCTTAGCAAACAGATTAAGCCCCCTTACTGCATACTCTAGTTTCCTCTTCCCAAAGTACTTTTCTCAAAGGCAAGTCAACGGTGAACTGTTTTCTAGTGGCCCACGAAGCAATCAACCTATGCTGCTCCAAAAAGTCAGACACACTTATGCTCAAGATCGACTTTCGTAAAGCCTTTGATACCCTTAGCTAGACTTTTATTGAGCAGATGCTAATTGCCAGGGGCTTTGGTCCACGTTGGTGCAGTTGGATTAATGCAATTCTTCACTCAACCAAATCCTTTGTTTTAGTTAATGAAGTTGGGGGCAAGACTATAATGTCAAGGAGAGGGCTAAAGCAAGGTGACCCTATATCTCCGATGTTATTCATCTCGGCTGTAGACGTGCTTGCCCAAATGTTGCGCACTGGTAGAGATAATGTCACTTTCTCTCAACTGAATCTCAGGGGTTCCTTAGCTGCGCTCTCCATTTTGCAATTCGTTGATGACACACTCATCTTCTGCAAAGGCGATGAAAAAGGTGTGCTTCGTTTAAAATTGTTTTTATACATATTTGCGAACGTCTCTGGCCTCCACATTAATCTCTCCAAATCATCAATTCTCTACTTTGGGCATTCTAAGGCCAAGCTTCACGCTTTTGCTCACATCCTGGGTTGCAAACAGGATTCCCTTCCCACCAAGTACTTGGGCATGCCACTATCTAAGGGTAAGTTAAAGAAGAGGGACTGAAAACGTCTTATTCTCAAAATCGAGAGAAGATTATCCACTAGGAAGGGTCATCTGCTCTATAGGGGAGGGAGACTGATACTCATTAACTCGGTACTTAGTGCATTGCCAACCTATTTTGCTTCATTCTTCAAACTGCCTCAGTGGGTAATTGCTAGAATTGATCAGATTCGGAGCAAATTCTTTTGGGCAGGCAGAGACACTAAGGCTACCAGAACCTCTTGCATAAACTGGAAGTGAATTTGTCAGCCCAAAAGGCAAGGAGGCCTAGGGATTTTAAACCTCAGCCAATTCAACAATGCCCTGCTTATGAAATGGTGGTGGAAATTTTGTCTGAGGAATCCCTTAGTTCCCAAATTCTTAAATCATTGTATTTCAATAGAGCGACCAATTCCTTCATATGCAAATCTCAAGCTTCTGACTTTTGGAAGAATGTCTACAAGCTCAAAGTGCAATTTGAGCAAGGAATATCTTGGCAACTAGGAGATGACAAATGCTTAAGTTCTGGACCTCCAAATGGATTAGAGGTAGCAACATTGCCACTTTATTCCCAGCTTTATTTGAGGCAGCTTGGAACAAAGATGCCCCATTGTGCTCTCAAGGTACCAGGGATCAGGGCAGATGGATTTGGAGACCAAGCCTTCACACTTCGAATTCCACCTCCATTCTTCTTGAAAAAATGCCCCCTCTCCTCGATGATGTCATAGAAGCGTCAGCGCCAAATCCGGCGGTGGAGGTGAGGGGGGAGGGGAGAAGAAGTGGATGATGCGTTTGCTTCATTGAATTATAGGGTAAGGGTGGTGGGGAGGGATGGGAGGGCAGCGGTGATGGAGGTGGAGAGGAGTGGAGTTTTTAGAGAGATGGTGAAGGAGGTGGAGGTAGGGGATGTGGGGGTTAGTTACATAAATAATTATAATTTTATACTAAGAAAATAATGAGTATAGCCCCTATTTTGTTCCTCTATTTTGAAATAGATCAATGAGAGAAAAAATAGGAAAATCACATTTAAACTAACATGTATGTGGTGCAAGTTTTCATAAGTGTCTCGTTTCAAATTTCAAAAGTGAGTATAAGGATAAGGAAGAGATAAATATACTAATGATCCTCAATTTTTACTATTTACGTATCTAAAATATCTTTTGAGTATTACTTAACTAATCACAAACATAATTTTTGAAAATTTTCAAACTAACGTTCCCCATCTCTCATCATCTTATGCTTTATCGCTTTCTCTCCATTCTCTACAAAAAAACAGGAAAAAAGGAAAAAAATAAAAACTGAAGGAGGAGGGAGAGGAGGAGGGAGATGAATTCCTGGAGTGGGGTCCACCCAGAGGAGTTATGCAGGCTAGGTTGGTGCCGGCGAGGAGGAGGAAGGAGACGGTGAATTTGGATATTTAGGGTTCTCCACTCCAGACATAATCACCGCGAAACATATATTTATCCTTCATTCTTCGGTTCTTCTTCATTCTTCATTTTTATTTATTTATTTTATTCACCGATGATTGATGGCTAATAAATATATGTTTGGACTTGAATAATTAGATTGATGGTGATGTTTTGCAATAAATTTTCTGATTATTTATCTTTGATCGAGTAAATGTTAATTTTCATAGTTGAAATATTGGTTTTGTGGATAAAGTTGATAACTTTCATACTCAGATGATGATTATGTATTGAAAAAGTGACCAAAGTCCGAATTGTTTGAGTTTATAACCGTGATTCTATGTGTTTTTTTTGGTATATGATCGGAGGTAGAAGATGACGTACGTGTGCACGTGAAGAAGAGGGGACGTCGCGGCGGTCGAGAGCGGCGGAAACGCAGGAGAGGAGTGAGGAATATAGGGCGGCGGTGGAGGGGGTGTGGATTTGGGAAGGGGAGAGGAGGGATGGGAGGGGCGAGAAGAGTTGGAGCATGACCTGGGTATTGCCGCTCAGGATGTATACGAATGCGCGTATTTTTTATAATGAATATCTACTATTTTAATGGAAGATTCTGTCACAAAACAAACAGCTTTTGTAACCAAACAAACGCATGCATTGTAACCCAACAAACACGTGCAATGCACATGCATAACTAATGAAAATGAGGTCTTAGGTTCGATATCAGACAACGTCGATTTTTGTAATATAAAAATATATCTATCTACTATTTTAATAGGAGAGTTTGTCACTAAACAAACGACTTTTATAACCAAACAAATACATGCATTGTAATAGCTAATGTAAATGAGGTTTTAGGTTGGATGCGAGATAACTTCGATTTTTTTTATAATAAAAATATATATTTATAAAGGCGTGTATCGCATGTGTAAATTACTAGTTTTATTAAACTATACTCTTGAAGAAATATTTTTTCCCCAATTATCTCAATTCTTGTTGAAATTATATATAATTATATTAGTCTCTCAGAATTATTTTAGTAAATGAAATTTGGATAGTTATACTACTTCAAAACCAAGCGGCGGTAGTCAGATAATGACTCAATTGGTCCCAAGTCCCAAATTCTCCCATTTTCCTCCCTCCTTCCTCATTTATTAGAGCATTTGTAGTCGTTCTCTTAATTTCCAAAATTTGGACATTTTGATAAAAAAAGAGGCTGCAATCGTTCCTTATATTTGGAAAAAAATGAATTTTGAGGAACAATAGGCTCCTATATTTGAGAGAAGATGTAGGAAATTCTCAAATATACAAATCGCTATTTGTTCATGCGTCTGCCATTTTTTTTTTGCATCTGGCATCTTTCACACGCAATAAGATAATGCGTCCGGTTATTTTTTTAAAATTTTTTTTATTTCATATCTGAGACGCAAGCGTCCCACAATATATATATATATATATATATATATATATATATATATATATATATATATATATATATATATATATATATATAAAGAAAATATGGGTCCCAAATTAAAAAAATATAAATAAAAATTGGGACGCAAGAAGATCTTGCGTCCTACGTGAATTAAAAAAAAAATTTGGAGGGACGCCATATGATATTGTGTCCCTTCAAGCGACAATAGTCAAAACTGAAAATTTCTATTTCTATTTCCCAAATATAAGAATTTTGAGTCTCAGATGCTCTTAACGCTCAGAGCATCCCCTACCGTCCCTTAAAAATTCCCCCCATCGGCATTTTAACAAAACCACCCTTCCCAACCGTTCTGCATCAGGTGGGCCCCCTACCCGAAAATTTTGGCGATCCATAAATGGAGCCGCATTCCAGTTTCGAACCGCATCTCTTTTTTTTTGCAAAAACCCCCCTCCTTTAATCCAAATTTTGCATACACAATATATTTATGGAATATATTAGTATAAATTTATTTGTTTGATTTGTTTTTTTTAAAACTTTTTTTATATATTTATTTATAGATAAAAATTATACTATTGTGAACAAATGAATTATCAAAGTAGTTTTGTGCAAACAAAAAAATTAAACATTTTTTTTTAATGAAATCCTAAAATGGAGTACCATTGGCACCTCAGTTGAAATCTCAAATCAAAATGATATATGGTATGAAATATGTCAAAATGGAACCCTGGATCGAGATGGGATTCCATTGGCCTTGCTCTCACCGGAAAGAATTAAAAATCCTAAATTTCAAGATATCCAAAAAATTCAAAACCCTAAATCCCCAAATTCTTCAATGTCCGATCTCCGCCGCCGGTGGAAACCCCCCTCCGCCTGGTGCTGCTCCTTCACCGTCCCCCCATTCACCCCCGATCCCCGCCCAAAACCCCCTCCAAAAACTGCCACCTCTCCTCGATGTCGTCATCGAAGGGTCAGCGCCAGATCCGGCGGTGGAGGCGAGGAAGGAGAGAGGAGAAGAAATGGGGGATGCATCTCCTTCGTTGGATTTGAGGGTGAGGGTGGTGGGGAGGGACGGGAAGGCGGTGGTGATGGAGGTGGATAGGAGTGAAGTTTTTAGGGAGATGGTGAAGGAAGGGGAGGGAGGCGGAGGTGGAGGTGGATGTGGGGGGTGTTTAGGGAAGTGATGGAGATGGTGTGTGTGTGGAGGAGGAGGGGGAGTTGAGGAGGTGGTTGATGCTGGTTGGGGTTTCGAGGGTGATCGATTTGATTGAGGTGAGACTACTTAAACTTGTTGTAGTTTTGTTTAGCTTTTGCGAATTTTGTTGATGTTGATTTTACTGGGAAATAGGGTTTGGAATGGTAAGTAGACAATGTGCATTGGTTCTATTTTGAGACCAATGAATTTCCATGCTAGTTCTGCAAGGAGACTCCATATGCTACAATGAAGATTCCGAAATCCAATCCTTCGTTGGCAAACATCGTTGATTCATGTGGTGGTAAACATGTTTTTTAATTATTGTGGTAGATAGGGTTTGTGAATTTTAGCAGGAAATCGGTTCGGGATTGGAATGGTAAATGGATAATGTGCATTAGATATTGAAAGTGCGTATTTGTTTTAGAGGTAGTTAAATTGGGAACAATGCCCGGTTCTAATAGCTTTGTACTCCTTTCACATCAAGGCCAAATGATGATCTTAGTTGGTAACTCCATTTTGGAGGGATTTAGTAATGCAACTATCAGTTTGTTTTAGGTGGCTAAGTTACTCAACTATAGGAATGCGGGAAATCAGTTATCCTTTTTGGTCTTCTATATGTTTGGTTTCAGTTGGTTATTTATGATTATGTGGGAAACCCCTCTTTTCTTTACAGTTTCCTTGGCTTGGAATTTAACAATAAATAATAGAGGCTTGGTGGTCAAGTTGGCATTTGGTCAAAAATTGTCATATATTTCGAAGTAAATGCCTTAGATGACGTTGACGGTGTAAGGGATAATTCCCATCATTGAGGGGAGGAGCTGAGAAAATCCTCCCAAACTCAGAAATTAAGGGATTATAAAAAAAAGTTGGAAATTTTAAGGGAGCTAGCTCTAGTATTTTTGTAGCTATAGTGGTCTCGGGGATTAAGATTTGATGTGTGATAGCGAAGTTATATTTGACGACTTTCGTAGGCTTGATTTTCGACAACTGTCCTACTTTACCGGTAGCTTCTCATGTCTTGGAATTTTTTATTCATTTGTTCTAAGAAATGATTGTCTAGGATTTGTTTCTTAAAGAGATGAAACAATTAATACAATGAGGTTTCGTAGAACTTAATCACCACAGTGAACGAAATTGCACTTTTCACCTTCGTAAAAGGTCCATATCTTGTCCTGATTTCCTGTCAACACATATAATCCTCAAAACAACTCTAAATGATGAGTAGACACGGACTCCTTTTTATGACTATGCACCTATGTGCTTATATTCACGTTTTGAATCGTATTATGTCTTGTCTGATACTCTGATGTCTTTGACATGTTCAAGACAATGTGGATTGGATGTGTCCAATGTCTTTGTCATGTCAACCATCATGCAACACAATCAGGGATTATATTAGAATTGGTGGTGGACGTGGAAATCCGCCCGCAGCAGCCGGAGTTGTGAAAGGTTAACATCTGTGAAGTAGATGGACCGAGGACTCCTCTTGTTTGCAGATTGGGCGTAACACATTCATGTGACTGCTTTAGTTCAATCTTGTTGATCTGTAGGGATAGGAATGGAGAGTATGCCATGTAAAATTGTTTATATTGTGACACTATAGATTGAATCATCCACACACTTCTGATGATGTCATTCACGGCCAATGATGTTGAATAGTAACATTGCTGACTGCTGACTACTGGAATATCTAGAAACTTCAACAAAACATACCAGTAGAGGTCAGGTTCCAAACTAGAAAACCACTTTTGTATGGGTTTGACGAAGTCTTTAATATTGCACTTGTCATATGCGGGTCGAGAAGGATTTGATGAGTGATACGTTCCTAGAATACTTATGAGTGCCAAAAAAATGATAAACAAGAGAATAGGATGGGTCCCATCCTAGTGGTTTGAGAAGAGGGTTAGTTGAGTCAGTGATCCACTTATCATTAAATTTTGACAAGATGATCTGCTAACTATGTGCTAGTGTAAATTCTCCTCAAGTAAGATAGTCCATACTCTAGAACATATTTTTATATGACGTGTACTTCTTACATTTTGACCTATATGTGTATATTACACATACATGTTTTCCTTAGTATTTTCATGTTTTGGTTGTCCTCTAGTTAAAAATTTACTAGATGAGTACATGCTACAAATAACATATTGTTTATTTATATATTCGCTTCTTGGCCCCTTTTTCACTTGAGTGAACACCTTTTTGGTCGCCTTAGGCGATAGTGGGGTCTAGCCTTTTGACCTAGTTTTCGCATTAAATCTCTGATAACTACAACCCAAATATGTAACTGTGTGGATAGAATTATATACAACCTAATGCATAAAAGAACCATATCTGAATATGAAAGATTAAACATATATATGTCAAAGATGCTTATATTTTTATGATAGACAGTTATTCACATGAAACTTTCCTACTACCAAAAATGTGTTTGTTTTTGCTCCACCCAATGCGGCCCTATCAGATGATTTAGTTGTTGCATATGTTATCTTGGAACAGAAGTATTCTCATAATAAATATTATATAAACAATTGTTTCATGTATCTAACAATATGTGATAACTTCCATATATTTACTGGTATATCGGGCTTCACCATATGCAAATGATATTTGCTAAAAAATCAGAAAATGATAATAAAATCTCAAATAAGTATTGCCAAATTGCCAAAACCGATATATTGACCGTATCAACTGCTACTTAAACGAATAGTGACTTGATTCGTTAATTTAGAAAAAAATATTTTTTAAATGTAACTGAAAATTAACACAAAACAAAAAAAATATTATAGTTTTATAAATTTAAACAAAAAAATATAAAAGATGTTTGCTCTAAAATTTAAATACTCTAATTGTTTCTGAGATTTTTTGATTGGTTACCTGAACATTTATGAGGTCGATAAAAAAAAGTCCAATACAATAAACCTGTTGTTTCCAAGAATACCAAAATAGATACCAAATTTAGGAGAAGATATTGAGTTTCAAAACATGATAAGAACTTAGAAGGCATCTCATTAGAGCGACAATAAGTGTGGCGACTTGTCACTAGGGAGAACCAAGAGTTGTATATGCAATCAAAGGGAGTGGTTTTGAGAAGCAGGACATATATGTTTACTATATGTTTTTATTCATTGTGAATGGAAGAGAAACTATAAAGTTAATGTACATAGTTATCTAGAATGTTGAATGTATATAGCTATACACTATGATGAATATATAGTAGATAGTCTACAGTGTTGAATAAATACAGTTATACAACTAATGTATCTAGTTTTCCAGAATGCGAATATTATTTATATATACAATGTTGAATATCTCCGAAAGGATCTTTTTGCATAACCATGTTCTTTTAATTTCTCAATGATCTAAAGAAGGATTTCTCAAAAGGAGTTATGCTAGATTTTCTGTTTTGTTTGCTCAAACCTAAACAAAAATAGCAGTAAAGCGAAAGAAAGAGAAAAAAACAAGATTGCAAGAGAAAAGTAATGAACGGAAGGAAAAGGTATGACATGAAGGGAAGTTTTGTTGAAAATCAGAAGCAAATTAGGCTAGATATAAGGACATAGAGGGGATGGATATGCGTGGAGCTGTTTTCTGAAACTTGTCTCAATTGTATAGACTTTATGAGAAGGGAGTGTTGAATGCAAATAATGGGATGGGAGAAGATTATTCTAACTTGCAGAACTTAACCAAACTTCTTCATTGAATAATCAAAAGTTGTAAATGTATTAGGCCTCACATCGCTTCATATGCAAGGTGATTTATTTGAGGCTGTTTAGAATACCTGATTATAGATTTATGAACATATCCCAACTGTTTCCTTAATTACTACTTCCATTTTCATGCACACATCGGTTATTGATGAACTATTATGCATGATTGGGTGGATGAGGCTCTTAATAACTTTTTGGTCCCAACATCTACCATAAGCCTCACTTGTATATACTATGCATCGCGTGGTGAAGGAAAATGCAAGGCTCGTGGAGAACACTCTCATCTAGTTATAATGTGGCAATAAATTTGACAGTATGTTCATGGACGGTATAATTAACTTAATTCCATAGAAATTAATAACCGAGGATAAAGTTTCGGAGAAATATCATCCTCATTAATTTTTTGGGCCGTACGATTTAGTGATCGAAGTGGTCCGCATGCTCCTAAACAAGACACATCACCATGATGATCCCATTGACAATAAATATATACTTGTTTATTGCCCTTCTAACTTGTTTTCCTTAGAACTAAACAGAGTTGGTCAGTTGTTGAATTTCCTTCAACCTCTGTTGTAAATACTATCGGGCTAATGATGGTTAACCGTCGTGACTCATAATTCAGTTCTTGGCTTTCAAGTATCATTCAAAATTATGTTCAACAGAGGTGTGAAGTCTATATAGAAGCAGTTCCATAGAGTGAGAGTGAGAGCGAGGAGGAGAAGTTGAAAGGTAGGGATGCAAAATGGACCGGGCCAAGCCCCATAGCCTCCTTAAGGGCCGAGCTGGGCCAAAGCCTGCTTGTTTGTATATTTATGAAGCCCATATCCGGCCCGTACCCCAGACTTTTATCCGGCCCATAAGTTAGAGCCCATGTGAGGCCTACGCCCAAGTTAAAAGCCCGGACCTAAGTCCAAGTGAAAATTATATGATATTATTATTTTTTATTTAATTCAATAACTAGCCAGTTTTTACCTACTTTTATTAAAGGATTTAAAGGATTTAAAGATCCTACATTCCAAGAAACTCAAATTGGATCCATTGAGTGCCACTTGAGTTTTTCTGTCATTCTACGGTCTCAATTTGAAATTTGGGACTTTGAAAATCAGTTATTTCACTTGTGCACTTGTATAATTTGTATGAGAGAATACAAGTATTTTTTGAGTAGATGAGAAAAGAGGAGTTGAGGTGTGTGAAAAACAAACGGATATGAAAGAGTATTTATAGTTTTTAGAGGTTATGTTTAAAAATTAAAGGGTTTTTAACATATATGCCTCCAACAAATGTTTGAATATCATATTTACCCTCCACAATTATGTATTTTCATATTTGTCCCTCAACAGTGTTCTAACCACGTTTTAGTTGCCCCGAAAATTAACGATAATCGAAATTGGAACTATTATGTTAAGTTTAAAGAAATCTACTTGACTTGACTATTTTGTTCTTTATTTTCTAACTATCCATCTGAAGAGACAGGTACAAATATGAAACATTTCTGAATTATTGGGAATAACTATGAAAATTCACATTTGTGGGGGGTAAATATGACATTCTAATGTTTGTTATAGGGGTACTAGATTTGCCCGTGGGCACGTGCCTACGACACGTCTTCAGAACGATACAGCATGTGAAAAGCCTTGTAAACAGTAAATCAACAATTATGTAGCTCAAGTTTGAATAGTATGACAATAATTAGTTGTAAATAAAAATCCATGTTTCCATAAGTGTATGTATATATATATATAGAGAGAGAGAGAGAGAGAGAGAGAGAGAGAGCCTTTGATTTTGGGGGATTGAAGGAGAGCCACTTGATAGCTTTCTTTGTGTTTTATTATCTATGTTAAAAAACCAAAATTAAAATGTAACTTGTTGTAATTAAATGTAATTATTTGTAAAGCCAAGGAAAGGCTCAAAACTCTTTAGAAAATTACATTTTTGCATGCTAGTTAATTTTTCAGAGAGTTTATTGAACTTAGTGTCACTGGGAAAGGAAAAGCCTCCGTAAGTTTGAATTTTGAAGCATTCCCAAGAATACAACCGTGCTTCTTCCTGAGAATTTGAAGCATCCTCCCAAGAGGAAAAGCCCGAGCTAAAGCTCGAGCTTTTGGACCGGGTTGGGCTTCAAAATGAAGATCCAAGCCAAGCCCTTACCTACGAAGGGTTGGGCCGGTCTGGCCCGTTGACGGGTTGAGCCGGACTTTTTAGAGGGCTGGATCAACGGGCCTATGTAGGGGCTTGGCTTTTGGACTTTTTTTACATCCCTATTAAAAAGTTTGTTTGCAAGGTATACCTTCCCTGAAGAGTGACCCAAGATAAGATATCCTAGCCAGGCTACAGCTAGAAGGACCAAGTGGCTCCTATGACCTAGCAATACATCTCATAAAATCCATTGCAGATGGCACAAATATTAATGCTTGCAAGGAGCTATAGTCTCTCGTCAAAAGCCTTCTATCCATGAGCTCAGTCTACCACAGAGACCCTGCTGGACTCACTAACGAGAGCTTGTGTAACGTTTGTCACTCATGTCTACACTCACTGAAGGTTCTATTTGAAGAAGCCTCTGATTCTATTTCAATTAGTGTGTCAAGAACAAAAGAACCAAAGCCATTAATTGAAAGAGTCTCAAAGCAAGTGGAAAACCTCAACTGGCTAGTTGAGATTCTCATACTCAGACAAATGGCAGAAAATTTTGTTTGCTCATGGGCAGACCAAAACGAACTAATCACACTACACCAGAAGGCATTGCCAATGGTGCGCTACGAGCTCAGTAGGATTTCCGCGCGTGTTCTCATAGCACTAGGAAAAGGGAAGCTTAGATGCCCTGGAGATGTTAGATTTGCTGTCCTAGATTCATGGTTTCGACCTATGTTGAAGGATTTTGGTTGGCCACAGAGGTGTGTCAGAAGAAGGCCTTGGTCAGGCCATTCTCACCCTTCCATTGAATCAGCAGCAGAGTTTGTTCATGGAGTGATTTGGGTGGTTTGGTGGGAAAGGAACTGAGTGCCCTAAACTGAGAAGGATGATGAAGCTAGCTTCAGTAATTTGCTTGTTTTATCATTGTCACTTTTATGCTTTAGATTGGTGACATTGGTCTTGGTGTGTGGGAGTAGGGTGAATAATTCAACCACACATGGTTTCTTTCTTCCCGCCTCAAGGTAAACAAACTACCACCTTATTGGCCTACATGAGGTCCGTTTTGTTTTCTCGATGTGATTTATAACCGAGGTAATGGTGAAGTTCTTTAACTGTGCCTGCTACTGACCACAGTTCAAGATTTTGCTCCCAGATCACTGCGCCATTCTGATTCCTTAATAGTATGTATATTTTGGCGTAGGTTTCTAGCATGTATATTACAATAGCAGGTAGTTGATTATTGTTTTTTTAAAAAATATTTTTGATGCTGAAAACTATTTGGGAAACAAGTGTTGTGACTATTTTACTCTTGTAACAGTTACCGTTGTTCGGATAATCAAGTAGAAGAATTGCAGGTTGCATTGTGATAATAGGTAAGTGAAAGCAATGAATTTATAATCTTATTGATGTGAAGACACTGATCTGTACCTTCAATTGGTCAGCAGAAAAACTGAGTTTGCCACCATGTTTATTGTTTAATTGATTGATATGCATTAGCTAGACTAGTATTTTACACGTGCAATACATGTTTTGATAAGAGTTGGAGGATTGTCACGTGCGATTTACGTGTTAAGAACTAATTTTGGAGTTGGACGTGTGTTGCACGTAATTGGCAAAAATATTTTCAAGAAAATGTTACAATTTGTACGTGCAATTCACATGTTTATAAGTAGAATTTGAGGTGTATGTGCAACATATATGTATGTTTAGTGTTAACAAAATATTGTAAAATTGTTTTGCACGTGCGTTGCACATTTTAAATAGGTGGAATTTTTTTTATTTGTTTATTTTTGTTATAATTAATGGGAGAGTTGGAGTTGCACGTGCAATGCACGGATTTGTATGTTGACAACATTACAACTCCAACTCTCCCTTTATAATATTAGAGATTAGAGATTGTCATCCTCGTGCATGTAAATATCTTAATTATGTTAGCCACAAGAAGTCTCATTTATTGTTTTTTAATACATAATAATGATCCCTAATTCCCAATGTTTGTCATTTGTAGACAAATAAGCTTGTGACAAATAAACTTATGGATGGCCTGTTGATAACAAATATAAAAGTTGTTTTAGGTTCGAGGCCACACTATGTTAGTGTTTTTACTTAAAAGAAAATATTTATTAAAATATGCATCACACGTGTAAATTACTAGTACTGTACATGTACATTATATGTAAGAGGATGAATGCATGCTAAATACACCCTTCACCCTTCTTGTATGATTTAATACTCCTTATTCTATCATTAAATCATTTGCATGCTTAGGCTGTTAGACAAACATATCTGATTGTATCACCTTTCTTATTAAATTTTGTACATGTGGAAATCGGTGGTGTTTGACATTGCTCAATTTTTTTTTAATTTTTTTTTATCTGGCATTAGTGAGATGGTTAGAGCATCCACAATCGTTTTCGTAATATTTGCCATTTTTCCATATTTTGAAAAATGATGGCTTGCATTCGTTTGCTATTTTGCAATATTTTGGCAAAATCGCTACAGTCGCTTCTCATATTTGAGAAACGAACTGGTGATTTTCAAATTATAGGGGACGGAACATGTTCCGTTCCTATTTTAAATTTTTTTTTTAATGAGATCAGACGGAACATATTGTTTCGTCTGACCCTTCCCAAAGACAAGATTAGGTTAGTGTATAATTAAGTAGGTTAGGAAATATTATATTATTTAATTAACCTATTTTAATATCTAATCATTAATTAATTAACTGTAAAAAAAAATGTACGAAACAATATGTACTGTCTTAATTAAATTTTAGCAAATCACTGTTGTACCGAAATTCTCATTTTGCTATTTTCATTTGTTATTTTGTCATATTTTTTAGCAAACGATTACGAATGTAGTTGATATGTAGTAGGCCTTTTTGCTAGTGCATAGGAAATTGCATTGAACTCCTTTACCTGAAATGATGAGTAAATTTGAATTGTTCAGGGCACATTTTGAGATAATGGGCACGAAAGAGCGGCGGGTTCACTAGGCTGTGACCAGAACTCCAACACTCATCGTGACCAGAACTCCAACGCTTGTCAATCAATTTCCACGAAAGATAATGGGCACGAAATGATCGCTTGTCAATTAATTTTGAGATAATGGGCACGAAAGATCGGCGGGTTCACTAGGCGGTGACCAGAACTCCAACACTCATCGTGACCAGAATGCCAATTCCGAATCCCTCGAATCTTCACTCCCAGCCTAATCCGTGGGCCCCAATTCCTGGTAGCACCCACCTGAGTGAGAAACTGGTGCATTAATTACAGCTGGGACCCACAACCGACCTCAGAATGACCTTTTTCGTAATTTCCATCGATGAATTCGAAGCCGTAGTTAAAATTTCCATTTTAATTATTAATTCGAGCGAAAAATAGCTAAAATCCAATTAATTAATTTTGACGTCCACTACACTCCACTCTCGAAGTAGAAGCAAGCGGAGCAAGCAAAAAAAAAAAAAAAAACAAAAATGAAAATTTGAATAAAATAGAGAAGAAAAACAACTGGTTAAAAATCCCAGTTTTGGAATCGAACTAAGAGGTCGAGGAAACCCTAATGCTGAAATTGGGTGTCACAATCTAGAAGACGAAGCTCGAGAACTCCTCTGTTACTACGTAAGTTGGTGAATTTTGCTGTGATTTTGAATATTCTGGCGTTTTGGGAGTTGAATTTGAGCAGTAGTTTGAATGTTGGTATCTCTGAAATCCGGTTCTGGGTTTTAGTTGCATGTGATCAGAGGTGCAGACCGTGCAAACGTGCAGTTGATCGGAAAAAGTTGGATTTTTGATTATGTTTTTTGCGTAAAAATGTTGTTCTTTGCTGAATTTTAATGGGTTTCTATCACTTGTTGGAAATGTATGTGTCTTTAAAATCCGGTTCTATTGATCGGGAAAAGTTGGTTTTATGATATTTTTGTGTGTAAAAATCTCATATATTTAGTGATTTGAGTAGTTCTTTGATATGTTAATGTCTTTGAAGTGCCTGCATGTTATAAGCGGGGTGCATTGGATTTTGGGGTTAAAAATCTCTTCTTTTCAGTGATTTTTATTGGTATTTTGAGTTGGTGGGTTGTTGAATAGGGATCCAGTTTTGAATGTAGGAGTACAAGGCAGATGGTGAATTCGGGGAATCCTAGTTCCTCCACCGGTGGTGGGGTCCGCCAGTCCATGCTACTCCGTTCAAATTGCGGTAATCAGCAGTGGCACGCAATGCAAAGCAATCAGCAGCAACACCAGCAGTTCATGTTGCCAGGGCAGTTACAGCAGCAACAGCCCATGGTGAATAGGTCTTTGTTGCCTCAACAGATGGGGCAATTCCAACATCAGTCTATGAGGGTGTCGCAGTTGCAATTGCCGTTGCCGACAGGGTATGAGCCTGGAACATGTGCGCGGAGATTGATGCAGTACTTGCATGAGCAGAAGCAACGGCCCAACGTAATGTTTCTGCTATCTTTTCGATAGTGTAGTTTATTTGTTGTAGAATTTTTAATTTTTTTTGCTATTTTTTGTAGAATGTAGATGCGTTCGCTTTTGTTTACTCCTTATGCTTATTGTGTCTGAACCCAACTTCCATATGAAATATGTATACTTTACTTTTACTTACCAAGCATATCTTTACTATATATCTTTACTTACGATGCTAGGTACATCATTAACTGCTTTATATGCCCACATTTTTACATTTCAATCGCAGCTATTTAATAGATATTGTCAAAGAAAGTTACTTATAGAAACATTGTGGATGAAGAAAATGTGAACTTCCCATTCTCACGTTTTAAATGTCTTACTATTTAGAATTGTGAAGAACTGAAGATTTTAAAAATAGCCTCAAAATTATGTGACCGGATTTTCTCTGTTGTTTGAAATAATGTGCATCTTTCAACGATAAAATATAGCATTTTCTTTCCAAATATAATTTTCCTTTTATAGACAATGTGTTGTTATTTATTTAAACTGCATTGATAATTGAATGGTTCTCGTGCATGTTCTTGTTCATTTAAATGTCACATGCATGCATTGCACGTTGAGACAACTGATCTAGTAACGTTAACGAACAGGATAACGATATTAAGTTTTGGAAGAAGTTTGTCGTGGAGTACTTTGCTCCAAATGCGAAGAAGAGGTGGTGTTTTTCCCTTTATGGGACTGGAAGCCAATCAACAGGCATTTCTTCACAAGTAGGTGTTGTTACTGATATTTAATTAAGCTAGTCTTATTATAATTGCTATTTATGTTAGTGGACTACTGACTTTTCTTTTTGGCAGAATGTATGGCAATGTGAAATTTGCGATGGGCAACCTGGCCATGGTTTTGGTATGTATTGTCTTCCTCATTTATTTCGAGTGATTTTCATTATTGACTCTAAAGTTACATCTAATCTCATTTCAACATCTAAATATTTTACATGTTTCCATATTCAGATGTGAAATTTTTTGGGTACGGACAATAGACCCTTGCAGCTCCATTGAACCACAATATTGTACAAATATTCCTTTTATTTTGTTGGAACCCATTAGTAATTGGGCTTCTCCATAGTTACCCTCTTCTTATTCTTTGTTCTCCTTGTTTCTCTTCTCCCATCACCTCAACTTTTTCACTCTCTTTTAGTCTCCCCCTTAGTGTTAAATCCAATACCTTCTTATTGATGTGAAATAGGGATGATACTGTTAGAGTTTTCAAAAGACGAAAGATGGATGACTATAGGAAAAATTGGGAGTGGTTCAGGGTTGAAAACCATAATAGGGATGCCAACCAATGTTTTAAATATTGGATATCGGAATCGTATCGGAAAGCATATTTTCATGTCGGATACCGGTTATCGTTGATATGACGGTGATATTTAAAAATAATCGGTTGACATATAAGATGAATACATTTGTCCTAAATGTGATTTCGATGACCTTTACAAATTATATATTACAAATACAAACAACCTAATGCGAGTAGTAATAGTAATTACTAATAAGCAAAATATGTAATCACCTACAAGAAATCTCTTACATAAAAGAAAGATGCTTACATATTAAAAATTTGAAGATAAGACATGGAGTTTTTTTGAAATAAGCTTGAAGCAAGTTCAACGGTCAACTTAGGCGAGAGAAAGACCAGCCAAATGGTCCAAACGGTCTTTGTTCACTTCATATAAGCAATCTGCTCGTGCTATAGTAAAATAATATTTTACTATATTATTTACTAATTATCAAAATGCTAATTTATTGTTCTTTTTGTATATACTCAGAGAAGCAATTAGCCCAGTGAAGAAAGACAATAGTGAACATAAAATCAAAATTGTAATTTTGTGTAGAAAGAGTCAAAGATATTTGAATGTATATGGCGTGTTCTTTGTTCTATCTCCATCATAATCAGTTTCTGTTTTTTTCATCTAGTGTTTTAAAAGTCGCTAAGCGGTAGTCGGGCGGCCAATGGGGGCCTAGCGCCTAGACCTAGTAAGCGGGGCCTAGGCTTTAGGCAATTTTTTTCTATTTATCTTTTGGTTTTGTTTTGTTGTTCCATCGTTCATTATCTTGCTCTTTATTACTTATTCATACTCTTGATTTTTTTTCTTGCTATTGTAGGATAAGCTTTAGTGAAGTCATGAAAACATAAATATTTAAGGAAACAAAAAACATGCCGATCGAAAGCAATGAAATTTAGCAACTAATTTAAGTACACTGAAAAATGTTTAAACAAATAGTGAGCAAGGTTATGAAAATCAATGAATTGTAGCAACATACGCGATGACAACGACGACTTAGCCGCATGGGGAGGCCGACTCCGGGAGGTAGGGGGAGGTTGATGTCGGGAGGCAATGACAGCAGCGAAGGTATGGCCGCATGGGGGAGGCTAGAGTCGGGAGGTAGGGGGTGGCTGATGTCGGGAGGTAGGGGAGTTGCCGCTTCTTCTTGCGTCGGGATTGGGGTTGGGGTTTGTCGGTTTAGGGATGAGAAGTTGAGAGGGAGGCGGAGGCCCATAATGAGAGGGGGGTGGGAGTGGAGATGAAGGTGAAGATTGGAGATTGAAGATTGGAATTGGTAGTGGAGTGGAGATTGAAGATTGAGATCAGAATTGGGAATTTGAGAATTACATCTGGAAATTAGATTAAACAGATCTGGGTCGGGTCGGGTCAGGACCGTGACGTTAAGCTCTATTTTTTTTTTGATTCGGGTCTGCCTAGACCCGCCCAAGAGGCCAAACCAATTTTTTTAAAGGCTTAGGACCTAGGTGAGTCGCATGGGGACGGCCTAGTGCCTAGGCGTCCGCCTAGGCCGAATTTTTAGAACAATGCTCTCATCGCTCTCTGATCTACAATTACAAACCCCCGATATGGCCCATTATAATTTGAGACTCAGGGCGAATCTTGTCTTTACGTTTTCAATATATAAAACCGCTAGATCTGCATTTCTTCTTTGTGTGCCAGTAAATAAAAACTAGAGTGATGGTGTGGTGAATTTTTAGGAGATGAAGCAGTAACGATGAGAAAATTTAATGTTTTTAGCCTATTTTTTCACCTCTCTTTTAATTTGGTGGATTAGGGTCCAATTGGGTTTGGGTTGAAACCTAACCCAAATGTTTTTTTCTTTTCTTTTATAACGCTGGATGTTGAATTGGATAGATATATCAAAACAATAACGTTTTGAACATTGGTATCGATAAAGTTAGCATGTCCGAACAACTATAACGACTAGTATAATGGCCGTAACGGGTGATATGATATTTAAAACACTGATGCGAACAATGGGGAGAAGGAGATGAGTGTCTCGAAAGAGGGGAGATAGGAAACCTCGTCCCTCTCTTTCCCTTTTAGCACCCTATACCAATTTAAGTGAGGGCATTATATCATTTGCATCTTTACTATAAACACTAACCATAAGCAACAATAGGCTACCAAAGGATTTCAAGTGTGAATATGGAGGTATATAATTTTTAGGGGTGAATATGGAATCAGATTTAATTTTAAAGGGTTGGTTTGTAAAAATGCCTTATCTCAATTTGTACATGTAAACGACTTATATAGACCTATAGTTTTAATTTATAACTATTTGTAATGCTTTGTAGAAATCGTTGTTGAGGTTTTGCCTAGACTATTCCAAATCAAGTATGCTACTGGTATTTTGGAGGAGCTGCTTTACATTGATATGCCCCATGAGTATCAGAATGCATTGGGTCAGATTGTGCTAAATTATGAAGCGGCAATTGAAGAGAGTGTCTTCGAACAACTACGTGTTGCTCATGAGGGTCAGCTCCGTATTGTTTTTAATCAAGACCTGAAGGTGAGAATTACTTTAACTATTATCTTTTTAATGTTACATTTTGCAATTCTTGCCACGACATCTGGACTGTTGATCCAATTTTTTTCTCGTCATAGATTGCTTCTTGGGAATTTTGCGCTAGGCGTCATGAAGAGCTGATACCTCGGAGGCTAGTGATTCCTCAGGTAGAAGATAATTTATTATATATACTACCGCAATACATCAATTCCTTATCTATTGTTTGGATGCAACTGATAGTCTCAGTGGTTTATATTAATCAGTATATTTATGTGTAATTGCCATGTATATTTGTGTTTCTATGAATATTGCATGCTGGATGTTTTTTTTAAATGATGAACGTTGGGATTTATTTGTAAATCCTCAATAACAACAATTCCTTATCTATGGCTTTGGGTATAATTGTGATTGATAGTCTCAGTTTTTATTGATCAGTATGTATATGCGCATTTGTAGTGTATATATGCTTCTATGTCAATTCCATGCTGGATTTGTTGTTTCGATGATGAATTTTGGGATGTTATTTCCTTGCAGGTTGGACAGCTCACTGCGATTGCGCAGAGGCACCAGGCTGCTGTTCAAAATGGATCACTATCTAGTTTATCTCCTCAGGATTTGCAAATGACCTGTACTTTGTAAGTTCATCGAAAAAATTTAGACTTAATCAAATGGTTATGGACCTTATGGTCTTTCTCTCCCTACACATTCATTCTGAAAATGAGATCTCTCGCTCTTGAATTAGAGAAAGACCATTATTACCATAGTCTAAAGACATGAGAATCTTACTTTCATAGAAATACCTATGCAAGTCTTCTAGTGAAAGTTGCAAAATATATGTGTATGTTATAATAATAAGTCGTCTTCTTCAACCTGGATGATTAGTTTGTCATACATGTAAATTGTAAGATCATTTTTTTTTGCTTATTAGGATTTAGTTGGCTAATTCAGAGCCTGTTAGCTGGTAGCTGTGCGACCTTTACTTAAACCTTTATTTAAATATTTTCATTTTAGTATGATCCTCTTATATGCTAATTAGGATTTTGTTTGACTAATTCAGAGCCTATTAGCTGGTAGCTGCATGACCCTTATTTAAATATTTTCATTTCAGCCCTCAATAGTTAACGGCTCTTTGGGGATGTAAAGTAGCAGATAACTATGTTGTATAGATGATCTTCATTACACTAGCCAAGCAGCTACACCATACATCATTCATTTGTATGTCGAAATGAATGTTATGGACATTATGTGCTTGTATTGGATACAAACGCTGCTTCTATTAATTTTGTGAAGTTAAGATAAGTGGGTGGCATCTAACTGGATTATAGTTGTTGACTGTTGACATTCTTCTGTCCTCTTTGCATTTTTTGAGAGCGTGAATTTTTCCATTTGGAAAGAATCTTTCTCAGTTCTCAGAAATCTACGTGTATGGTTATGAGGCCAAAGTTCTGGGGTTTATATCTCATTATTGAATTTAAATTTAGCATTTTGTATCCTAATTATTTATTGACATGGACTTGACCAATCAGAATGATTGTAACCAATATCCTTAATGTAATGTGCTTATAGGTTTCTTGCATCTACTCGTCAATTAGCTAAAGTTTTGGAGGTTCCTTATCTAAGTGAGTTAGGATACACGAAAAGATATGTTCGCTGCCTTCAGGTACTTCTCTCCTTTCTATTTTCAGCTTTCAGTGTTAATAATTGTCGGTCCCATATATTGAATTCTTCATGTGAACTTCAACTTTTGTAGAAGACCTTGGGCTTGCTGAAAGCTACATATATAAAATTCTTATATTTCATCATATAATTGGTCACTGAAACTTATATAGAGTTTTCTCATTATTGTATAGATTTCATCTTTGCATTCGAAAACCATAGGCCATAGTTCAAGCATGCAAAACAGCTTGTCAATCATCAAAGTGATGACATGCACAAGCTCATCAGAGGTAGATAATTTGATATGTCCTGTCTTGCTTAACTTCACTTCCAGGTTGCAAGTTAGTCTTGTAGACCTAGGTCTGAAGTTGATCCTCATATGTGATGTATCTGAAAGCTAGATCTGTGGTGTAGGCAACTAGGTACGGGTCTATTCGGAATTCTAATTCCAACTGGGGTTGGCTATGGAGAATGCATGTCTGAACTAGTTCTAACGAGGGAGCATTGTTCAGATAATTTAAGTTAAATCTTGTTTCAGCTCGGCTCAAGCTCGATAACAAGTTGTTTGAGTTCAGCTGCATCAAAGCACAACTCGTTTGTTTTGTGTTTGAAGCTTGTTGGTTTATAGCTCTTGATTTAGTTCAGTGCGAGATAATAAGGGTTATGTTGCTTCGGTTAGTGCATGGAGTGATGTTGGTGGGGGTGATGGATGTGAGAAGAAGGTGAGTGAGAGGAGAGGTTGTGATGGTGCTCGCAGGAAGGCAAAGAAATAAAGAGACTTGTGTGCCGATCAAAGGAAGCTACTGATGACCATAGTAGGCGATGAACTGGAAGGAAGCACACATGATCTTTTTTCTCTGTATTGTTTCTTCTCTCTGCTTGATTTCGAAGAGATGTTCATCGTTAGTGATGAGACATTGTCTGTCACCTTTTTTACTTTTTTCTTTTCATCTTATTTTTAGTTCATTTTGTTCTCTTTTTATCTAGCCTAATAAATAGTTAGAGAGACAATGTAGATGGGATCGGGAATCAACAGTCTCTAATTCAGGAATATCTTTACCTGGGCTGTATCTCTAATATGTATTTTCAATAAATCTTAGCCTATCTTCTACAGTTTAAAGCCTAGGCCTAAATTGAATTTCAAAATCCTCTTCAATATAGTCTTCAATATAGTCTCAGCCTGAAGTCTGTTTATCATTCTGGCGCCTTGACCATCATTTCAGGAATTCCAGTCTTTAACACTTCATTGATTTCAGAGTTGTCGAGTACGAACTGCTTCCCAGTCAGCAATTTGAGTGGGTTAGAGCAAATAACACTCTGAATTGTGCGTCTTATCTTCTAATCTAGGAGCAAATGACCATTCACGATTGTGTGGGTTAGATACTGGCCCACCAGTTGGAACTGTGATCGAAATTTATTGTTCTCCATCTAGCAGTAGCTCATGATTACCCGTTACTCCATCCAATGTCTCCTATGCATTTCCTCATAGTTGACGTCTAGCCCACAAAATCTGTCCAAAACAGTAAAATTCAGAATTTCTCAAAATTGACCGAAAATAATAGACTGTATATATGATGTAAAACGTAATCCTAAATAGAGAATTCCCAAGAATCTTAAAGGATTAATTTTACTAACATATAGTGCGAATCAAAGTTAGAATTTAAACAATTAATCAGTTTGATGGATTTTCAAGAATTGAATTAAGTTTAACAAACCTAATTAATAATTCAGTTCTACAATCAATAATTATATTCCTATGCAGTATTGATTCGTACTCTAATTAGGCAAATAAAAATAGTCTTTAAACGAGGGAAATACTCTAATTCATACTCTAATCAGTTTGATTCATACTCTAAAGATGCAATATTGATTCGTACTCTTCAATATTGTCTTTAAATGAGGGAAATAAAAATTCTAACGAAAGTGATCGAAAACTGTGGACTATAGTCCACAAATTAGGCTAAAACAGTTAAATACAAAATTTCACGAAAACGGCCAGATGCTGTGGACTATAACCCACAAAACGAGGCCAAAACAGTAAAATACGAAATGTCATGAAAGTGATCGAAATCATTGCACTATAGCTCACAAAATGATGGAAATAAAAATTCTCACGAAAGTGGCCGAAAACTATGGGCTATAGCCCACAAATGAGGCTAAAACAGTCAAATACAAAATTTCACGAAAACGGCCAAAAACTGTGGACTATTACCTACAAAACGATGCCAAAACAGTAAAATACGAAATCTCATTAAACCACAAAATGAGGGAAATAAAAAATTTCACGAAAGTGGCCGGAAACTGTGGACTGTAGCCCACAAATGAGGCTAAAATAGGTAAATACAAAATTTTACGAAAACGGTCGGAAACTGAGGACTATAATCCAGAAAAGGAGGCCAAAACATTAAAATACGAAATCTCACGAAAGTAATCGAAAACTGTGGACTATAGCCCACAAATGAGGCTAAAACAGTTAAATATAAAATTTCACGAAAACGGACAGAAACTGTAGACTATATATCCCCACAAAACGAGGTCAAAACAGTAAAATACGAAAACTAATAAAAGTGATCGAACACATTGCACTATAGCCTACAAAATGAGGAAAATAAAAAATCTCTCGAAAGTGATCAAAAACATTGCATTATAGCCCACAAAATGAGGTAAATAAAAAAATCTCAAGAAAATGGCCGAAAACTGTGGACTATAGCCCACAAATGAGGCTAAAACAGTCAAATAAAAAATTTCACGAAAAATGGTCGGAAACTGTGGACAATATTACACAAAATGAGGCCAAAACCGTAAATACAAAATCTTATAAAAGTGATGGAAAATAATGTACTGTAACCCACAAAAAGAGGGAGAAAAAATCTCATGAAAGTGGCTGAAAACTGTGGAATATAGCTAACAAATGAGGCGAAAACAGTTAAATACAAAATTTCACGAAAACGGCCAGAAACGATGGACTATATAACCCACAAAACGAGACCAAATCAGCAAAATACGAAATCTCAAGAAAGTGATCTAAAATAGTGTACTAGCCCACAAAATGAGGGAAATAAAAAATTTTACGGAAGTGGCCGAAAACAGTGGACTATAGCCCACAAATGAAGCTAAAATAGTAAAATACAAAATTTCAAGAAAACGATCGGAAACTGTACACTATAACCCACAGAACGAGGCCAAAACAGTAAAATACGAAATCTTATGAAAGCGATCGAAAATAGTATACTATAGCAGTATAGCCCACAAAATGTGGGAAATAAAAATTCTTACAAAAGTGATTGAAAACTGTGGACTAGCCCACAAATGAGGCCAAAACAGTCAAATACAAAATTTTATGAAAACGGTCAGAAATTATGGACTATAACCCCCACAGAAAGAGGCCAAAACATTAAAATACGAAATCTTATGAAAGTGATCGAAAACAGTGTACTATAGCCCACAAAATTAAGGAAATAAAATCTGACGAAAGTGACCAAAAACTGTGGACTATATATAGCCCACAGATAAGGCTAAAACAGCCAAATACAAAATTGAAGAAAACGGTCGGAAACTGTGGTCTTCAGCCCACAAAATGGGGCCAAAACAGTAAAATATGAAATCTCATGAAAGTGATCGAAAATAGTTTACTTTAGCCCACAAGAAGAGGGAATTAGAAAATCTTACGAAAGTAGCCGAAAACTGTGGATTATAGCCTACAAATGAGGCCAAAAAGTCAAATACAAAATTTTACGAAAACGGCCAGAAACTGTGGACTATAACCCACAAAACGAGAACAAAACAGTAAAATACCAAATCTCATGAAAGTGATCGAAATCATTCCACTATAGCCCACAAAATGATGAAAATAAAAATTCTCACGAAAGTGGCCGAAAACTGTGAACAGTCAAATACAAAATTTCAAGAAAACGGTTGGAAACTGTGGATTATATATCCCAAAAATGTGGCAAAAACAGCAAAATTCGAAATATCATGAAAGTGATCGAAAACTGATTGAAAACTGTGGACTCTAGCCCACTAATGAGGCTAAAACAGTCAAATACAAAATTTCACTAAAACGGCCAGAAACTATGGACTATAACCCACAAAACGATGCCAAAACAGTAAAATACGAAATCTCATTAAAGTGATGGAAAACATTGTATTATAGCCCACAAAATGAGGAAAATAAAAAATTTCACGAAAGTGATGGAAAATTGTGGACTATATCCCACAAATGAGGATAAAACAGTTAAATACAAAATTTCAAGAAAACGGCTGAAAACTGTGGACTATAACCCACAAAACGAGGCCAAACAGTAAAATACGAAATCTCATGAAAGTGATCGAAAACAGTGTACTATAGCTCAGAAAATGTGGGAAATAAAATTTCTCAAGAAAGTGATCGAAAACTGTGGACTATAGTCCACAAATGAGGCCGAAACAGACAAATACAAAATTTCACGAAAACGGTCAGAAGCTGTGGACTATATCCCATAAAATGAGGCCAAAACATTAAAATACGAAATCTCATTAAAGTGATCGAAAATAGTGTACTATAGCTCCCAAAATCAGGGAAACAAAAAATCTCACGAAAGTGGCCGAAAACTATGGACTATAATCCAGAAATAAGGCTAAAACAGTCAAATATAAAATTGAAGAAAACGGCCGGAAACTGTGGTCTATAGCCCACAAAATGGGGCCATAACAGTAAAATATGAAATCTCATGAAAGTGATCGAAAACAGTTTACTATAGCCCATAAGAAGAGGAAAATAGAAAATCTCACGAAAGTGGCCGAAAACTGTGGACTGACCCGCAAATGAGGCCAAAACAGTCAAATACAAAATTCACGAAAACGGCTAGAAACTGTGGACTATAACCCACAAAACGAGTTCAAAATAGTAAAATACCAAATCTCCTGAAAGTGATCGAAATCATTGCACTATAGCCCACAAAATGATGGAAATAAAAATTTTCACGAAAGTGGCCGAAAACTGTGAACTATAACCCACAAATGAGGCTAAAATAGTCAAATACAAATTTTCACGAAAATCGTCGGAAATTGTGGACTACATATCCCACAAAATGCCAAAACAGCAAAATACGAAATGTCATGAAAGTGATCGAAAACAGTGTACTATAGCCCACAGAATGAGGAAAATAAAAATTCTCACGAAAGTAATCGAAAACTGTGGACTATAGCCCACCAATGAGGCTAAAACAGTCAAATACAAAATTTCACAAAAGTGGCCAGAAACTGTGGACTATAACCCACAAAACGATGCCAAAACAGTAAAATACGAAATCTCATTAAAGTGATCGAAAACATTGTATTATAGTCCACAAAATGAGGGAAATAAAAAATTTCACGAAAGTTGCCGAAAACTGTAGACTATAGCCCACAAAATGAGGATAAAATAGTCAAATACAGAATTTCAACAAAACGGCCGGAAATAGTGGGAAAACGAGGCCCAATACAATAAAATACGAAATCTCATTAAAGTGATCGCAAATAGTGTAATATAGCTCAAAAAATGTGGAAAATAAAAATTCTCACGAAAGTGATCGAAAACTGTAAACTATAGCCCACAAATGAAGCCAAAACAGTCAAATACAAAATTTCACGAAAATGTTCAGAAACTGTGGCCTATAGCCCACAAAACGAGGCCAAAACAGTAAAATACGAAATCTCATGAAAGTGTACTATAGCCCACAAAATGTGGGAAATAAAAATTCTCAAGAAAAAAGTGATCGAAAACTGTGGACTATAGTCCACAAATGAGGCTAAAACAGACAAATACAAAATTTCACGAAAACGGCCAGAAACTGTGGACGAGGCCAAAACATAAAAATACGAAATCTCATGAATGTGATTGAAAACAGTGTACTATTGTCCACAAAATCAGGGAAATAAAAAATCTCACGAAAGTGACCGAAAACTGTGGACTATAGCCCAGAAATAAGGCTAAAACAGTCAATTACAAAATTGAAGAAAACGGCCGGAAACTGTGGTCTATAGCCCACAAAATGGGGCCAAAACAGTAAACTATGAAATCTCATTAAAGTGACCGAAAATAGTTAAATATAGCCCACAAGAAGGGTAAAATAGAAAATCTCACGAAAGCAGCCGAAAACTGTGGATTATAGCCTGCAAATGAGGCCAAAACAGTCAAATACAAAATTTCACGAAAACCGCCAGAAACTGTGGACTATATATCCCACAAAATGTGGCCAAAACAGCAAAATACGAAATGTCATGAAAGTGATCGAAAACAGTGTACTATAGCCCACAAAATGATGGAAATAAAAATTCTCACGAAAGTGATCAAAAACTGTGGACTATAGCCCACTAATGAGGCTAAAACAGTCAAATACAAAATTTCATGAAAACGGCCAAAAACTGTGGACTATAACCAACAACACGATGCCAAAACAGTAAAATACGAAATCTCATTAAAGTGATCGAAAACATTGTATTAGTCTACAAAATGAGGGAAATAAAAAATTTTACGAAAGTTGCCGAAAACTGTGGACTATAGCCCACAATTGAGGCCAAAACAGTCAAATACAAAATTTCAACAAAACAGCCAGAAACTGTGGACTATAACCCACAAACGAGGCCAAAATAGTAAAATACGAAATCTCATGAAAGTGATCGAAAACAGCGTACTATATAGCTCACAAAATTTGGGAAATAAAAATTTTCATGAAAGTGATCGAAAACTGTGGACTATAGCCCACAATTGAGGCCAAAACAGTCAAATACAAAATTTCACGAAAACGTTCAGAAACTGTGGACTATAACCCCCAGAACGAGGCCAAAACATTAAAACACGAAATCTCATGAAATTGATCGAAAACAGTGTACTATAGTCCCCAAGATGTGGGAAATAAAAATTCTCACGAAAGTGATTGAAAACCGTGGACTACAAATGAGGCTAAAACTGTCAAATACAAAAATTTCACGAAAACGGCCAGAAACTGTGGACTATAACCCCCAAAACGAAGCCAAAACAATAAAATACAAAATCTCATGAAAGTGATTGAAAAAATTGCACTATAGCCTACAAAATGAAGTAAATAAAAAATCTCACGAAAGTAGTAAAAAACTGTGGAATATTGTCCACAAATGAGGCTAAAACGGTCAAATACAAAATTTCACGAAAATTGTCGGAAATTGTGGATTATATCCCACAAAATGAGGCCAAAATAGTAAAATACGAAATTTCATGAAAGTGATCGAAAACATTGCATTATAGCCTACAAATTGATGGAAATAAAAATTCTAACGAAAGTGATCGAAAACTGTGCACTATAGCCCACAAATGAGGCTAAAACAATCAAATACAAAATTTCACGAAAACGGTCTGAAACTGTGGACTATATCCCCCAGAACGAGGCGAAAACATTAAAGTACGAAATCTCATGAAAGTGATCGAAAACAGTGTACTATAGTCCACAAGATGTGGGAAATAAAAATTCTCACGAAAGTGATCGAAAATAGTGGACTACAAATAAGGCTATAACAGTCAAATACAAAATTTTACGAAAACGGACCGAAATTGTGGACTATAACCCACAAAACGAGGCCAAAACAATAAAATACAAAATCTCATGAAAGTGATCGAAAAAATTGCACTATAGCCCACAAAATGAAGTAAATAAAAAATCTCGCGAAAGTGGCAAAACATTGTGTAATATTGCCCACAAATGAGGCTAAAACGGTTAAATACAAAATTTCACGAAAACGGTCGGAAACTGTGGACTATATCCCACAAAATAAGGCCAAAACAGTTAAATACGAAATCTCATGAAAGTGATCGAAAACATTGCATTATAGCCCACAAAATGATGGAAATAAAAATTCTAACGAAAGTGATCGAAAACTGTGGACTATATTGAGGCTAAAACAGTCAAATACAAAATTTCACGAAAACGGTCTGAAACTGTGGACTATAACCCCCAGAACGGGGCCAAAACATTAAAGTACGAAATCTCATGAAAGTGATCGAAAGTAGTGTACTATAGTCCACAAGATGTGGGGAATAAAAATTCTCACGAAAGTGATCGAAAACAGTGGACTACAAATGAGGCTAAAACAGTCAAATACAAAATTTTACGAAAACGGAAAGAAACTGTGGACTATAACCCACAAAACGAGGCCAACAATAAAATACAAAATCTCATGAAAGTGATCAAAAAAATTGCACTATAGCCCACAAAATGAAGTAAATAAAAATTCTCATGAAAGTGGCAAAAAATTGTGGAATATTGCCCACAAATAAGGCTAAAACGGTCAAATACAAAATTTCACGAAAACGGTCGGAAACTGTGGACTATATCCCACAAATGAGGCCAAAACAGTAAAATACGAAATCTCATGAAAGTGATCAAAAACATTGCATTATAGCCCACAAAATGATAGAAATAAAAATTCTAACGAAAGTGATCGAAAACTGTGGACTATAGCCCACAAATGAGGCTAAAACAGTTCAATACAAAATTTCACGAAAACGGTCTGAAATTGTGTACTATATATCCCACATAATGTGGTCAAAACAGTAAAATACGGAACATAGGAAAAAATGAAAGGCGACCAAGGCAGGAAATCCCAAGGCGACCAAGCCAGGAAATCCCACCCAGTCATCAACTTCCACTCGCAGCGTTTGATGACTAACTGGAGGAGGGACGAAGAGGGTGAGAGGCGTACAGAGCATGGAGGTAGGATAGGTTTTGGCAACAACGAACCTACTAGAGGCAGAGGTCCGACGGTGCAAAGAGATACTCGTAATGTCCATAGAGGTCAAGCGAGTAGAGGTGGCGAGGATCGTGGGAATAGAGGTTGGGAGTCGAAATGGCGTCGTGACTCACCGGTGAAGGGCAAAGATCCTCCAACCCAGAGAAGATCGTATTTAGAGGTGACTCGACCAAGGTATGAAGGCCCTTGTAGAGGAGAGCGAAGCAGGTGAGGGTTTTTGCCGGAGAGAGAGCCGATCAGAAAGAGGGAGGATGAGGGAGAGTGGGTTTTTGTTAAGCCCAAAAAAGTGAAGGTGGCACGATCCACGAATGCACTAACGATTTGGTTTTGTCATGCATGTAAGTATGTAAGAAGTTTGGACATATATCGGTGGCTTGCCCTAACATCAAACCGGTGAGGAACACCCACTCCACTTCGTCGGCGACGCATCAATCCATGGTTCCGAAAGTTGGCGGACCCAATATCATAGTTCGAATCGATCGGAGGAGAGTAATGATGGGGGGTAGAAAGGTCATTAAAGCAGTTATTGCTCCAACGCCGATCATGGCGGACTTCGAGAGGCGACGGAAACTCTGTATCATGGTCAAAATTCATTCCGGTTACCCAATAGTACCGGAGATGGCTGAAAAGTTATCGGAGTGTGTTAGGCCTGAGTTGATTTTGAATTGGGATATACAAAAGGTTCGCCAAGATGTATTCATGGTTTTTTGCGAAACTGAGGGGAGAACCAGGGAAGTGCTAATGATGGGGAGCATAGAGGGCGATGACTTCTACGTTACGATGAGTAGATGGACGAGGAGCTACGACGCTTTGAAGGTCGACGCACTTCCTGCGGTGTGGATTAGATTATTCAACCTTCCGTTTTAGTGTTGGGTTCGATCAGCGTTCCAAAACGTTATTGGAGGATTTGGATACTTGATTGCCATAGATGAAAATACTAATCTCCAAACCCGAAGAGAATATGCGAGAATTCAGATCAGGGTGGAGGATTTAAGCTTAATTCCATCGGTTATAATTATGGAATTTGAAGATGATAGACATGAAGTTAAGGTCATCGTGGAGAAGAAAAAGAGGGTTTCGTTTCAGGGCTCATCGTAGAAGTCATGTTCAAAGTCGGAGTTTCATTTCACACGGGAACGGAAGGTCGAAGATAAGCGAGAGCCGTTGGATCCAGGGAAAGCTAATCAGGATCTTTTAATCAAGGGGAGGAGTTTTGTTAGACGTGTTCATGCCAAACCGTTAGATCGTCTCAATCCTTCAACTCAACAAACTTCGGATATCAACGACTCAGCGGATCGTAATGAGGGAGGGGACAGCTGTCAGGCAGTGAGAGAGGGTACACCTTTGGTACGAGGAGGCAGGGACAGTATGGGGGGTGGGGCTCAAGACGGGGGTAGCGTAAAGGAGGGAAAGAGTGTTGGGACGTCTAGGGGGTCAGAGAGGAGGTAGCGTAATTGGAAAGAGGGACAGGGGAGAGGTGTCTGTTGACGTGGGTTGCCACAGGATGGGCCCCAGGAAGTCAGAAGGAGAGTTTATGATGATGTCGAAGCAAGAGTTCCATCGGGCTGTCGAATCTGCCGTTCAGACCATTCCGAAACAATTGATAGCTAGGCCTTCGGTGCATGGGCCTCTCGGCCGAGGTGTTGATGTCTCGCAGCCCATGAGGAAATATGGCGCGTCGATTCCGAATGACGGTACAGAAGAAGGGGAGGGTGAATTCGATGGGTCACACTTCGATGGAAGCAAAGAGATACAGGGTGAGGGAGAACAGGAAACTCAGATTGACGGTAGATCTGTGGATGAGCATGATAACAGGATTGTAGCGATACAGGGACTGGGAGAGGGGTCGCATGATTCTGTAGCTGAAAATGAAAAGTGGGAGCAAAGGGTTAAGGAGTTAAACCCGGGCGTGGAAGATATTGCTATGGAAGATAGCATGGAACCAATCATCCAAAGCTCGGGAAGGGGATTCGAAGAGGCGAATAGGAAAAGCAAAAGACAGTGACAGATGGGGGTCAAAGGGACCGAGTGAAGAAGACCTTATCAGATCAGCTGCAAAAGCAAAGGAACCAACGTCTGCATGTGGAGGTTCGTTTTCGGTCCTTAGTTTCATTTCGGATAATATGCTTCTTTATTATGCCTGCGCAATAGGTTTAGACATGAGTTCCTCGAGAGAGGAACAAGACCAAAGGGTCTTTAACCTTAGGGAGGAAGTGGATAGACTATGTCTATAACCTGTCTAGTGCAGGGGTTTTCTCTTGAGTAGGGTATTGGGTGAATTTATGTTTTTAATGGTATACATTTTTTTGGAATGTGAGGAATGCGATATAGAATTAAGAGTAGACTGGTTAATGATTCTATCGCTAACCTTAAGCCGGTAGTGTGTGCTTTTCAAGAAACTAGAATTTCCAAACCGCAGAGTAGAAGATTTTGAGAGCTTGAGATCTTTTAGAGATTATGAGTGGCGAGTTAGGCATGCTAGAGGTATGTCGGGGCGGGGGGGGGGGATAGCGTTATATTTTGATTCTAATATCTTTGAGCTTATCGATGATTTTGTGGGGATAGCGTTATATTTTGATTCTAATATCTTTGAGCTTATCGATGATTTTGTGGGTACTTTCTCGGTCACCATCAGAATTAGGAGTAAGAGTGATGGGTGGGAGCACATGGTGACTTCGGTCTATGGACCCAACAACGCGAGTCTTAGGGAGGGATTTTAGTTAGAGTTAAAAGACGTTCAAAGTAGATGGGATGGACCATGGGTTTTGGGAGGGGATTTTAACATTACTAGATTTTGGTCGGAACATCGGGGCAGGGGGGAAATGAGAGATGTAGATTGGATTTCAACCGGCTCATCAGCGATCTAGAGCTTATCGAGTTACAGGGGTCTGATAGGAGATTTACGTGGACAAACATGCAATCTAACCCGACCTTAGTAAAATTAGATAGAATCCTAGTCTCATCGTACTGGGAGGAGAGGTTTCCGTTGGCAAAGGTTAGGTCAATCCCCAGACTAACGTCGGATCATACCCCACAAGCCCTAGAATGTACAGTAGGTTCACGATTCATCAAAAAAGCAGTTCAGGTTTGAGAAATCCTGGACTTTCTCCAGTAACATCAAGAAGGTTATTGAGGGCTCTTGGGAGAAACCTACAAACACGACTGATGTCGTTTCCAAATGGATGGTCAAAATTAAGAGATTGCGAAAAGCTCTAAAGAAGTGGGCGAAAGAGGAGAATGGGGAGCTAATGAGACGAAAAGATAGATTGGGAAACAGAACACAGAAACTAGAAACCATCAAGGAAGACAGAGTATTAAATGGTAGAGAGATGGAGGAGCTAGCACAAAACAGAATCGAAATGCATCGAATTGGGGAGATGGAAGAGTGCTATTGGAGACAAAGATCGAGGATCCAATGGCTTAAGGAAGGAGACTCGAACATGACCTTCTTCCATAAGGTGACAAATGGAAGAAGAAGACATAACAATGTTTCGGGACTTTTTGTGGGGGGAGCGTGGACAGAGGAGGGTAGTGAAATTAGAAACCATGTGATAGGACTTTTAGAGAACTAATGGGAAAGAGGAGAGTCCACAATTGTAGATTGAATAATGATATGTGGAGCGAGTCGAGATTGGATGGGAGTGAAGGTTTGGAGGGTACCTTCACAGAGGTGATAAGAGCCATCAAAAGCTTGGGACATGACAAAGCTCCGGGACCAGATGGATTTTCGATACTTTTCTACACATTATACTGGACGATCATCAAGAGTGACTTCCTAGATATTATTGAGGAGTTTTTTGCAGAAGAGGCACAAGTTGAGAGACTTAACTATGCAAATATTATCCTTATCCCGAAGAAAGCGGAGGTCCTCAGGGTGGAAGATCTCAGACCGATTAACCTTCTCAATGGGTCTTTCAAAATCATCACTAATTTGCTGGCCAACAAACTGTCACCGAACTTAGCGGATATTAATGATGAATCACAAAGCGGATTTGTCAAAGGTAGAGATATCATGGACATTATCGCCTCTGCCCATGAAATGGTTTTCAGGGGCAACAAGGAGAAGGTGGATGGATTTCTCCTGAAGCTTGACTTTGAAAAAGCCAATGACTCTGTAGAATGGGACTGTGTGGACGAGGCACTCGAACTAAAAGGATTTGGACCTAAATGGAGGAGGTGGATGAAGATGTGTGTTAGAAATGGGAAATCATTCATTCAACTAAATGGGGAATTCGGCAAGGAGATCAGATGCAGGAGATGTCTAAGGCAGGGTGATCCTGTATCACATTTGATATTTTCTATCATCGTTGATGGATTGACTGAAATGACTAAGAGAGGATGTGAAGCGGGGATTATCAAAAGGGATTAAGGTGAAAGGATGTCCGGATTAGATGTCAATTTTGCAATATGCGGATGATACCCTTATGTTTGGGGTTTCAAGGATGGAGGAAGCGTTAGCCGTTAGAGTTATACTAAGATGTTTTCAAATGTGGTCTGGGTTGACAGTTAATCTACAAAAGAGTAGGGTTTTGGCGCTTAGTAGTGGTATTGTCGACCCCTCATCAAGGATTCCAGATTTGCTCGAATGTGAGCAGGAGGAGTTCCCTCTTAAATATTTGGGTACGCCAATAAGATCGGGAAAATTGGTTAGGGAAGATTGGATTCTGCTGGTGGAAAAAATAGAGAGGAAACTGGACGGTTGGAAAGGAAAATTCTTATCACTGGGGGGGGGGGGGATTATTCTTATCAACTCGGTTCTCAGTAGCCTTCCAACGTACTTGATGTCTATTTATGAGATCCCTATATGGGTTATCCACAGAATTGACAAATGTAGGAGACGCTTCCTGTGGAAAGGTGCCCAGGAGGGCAGTAAGGGGATGAGCCTGATTAGGTGGGGTAGGGTATGTAAAAAGGACTTTGGTGGACTTGGAATTGTGAATCTTCGAGACATGAATAAAGCACTTTTAGCTAAGTGCTGGTGGAAAATGCACAAGCAACGTAAGGCGTGGTCGGGTAACTCGTTCTTATTATATCGTAGACATAAAAGGTTCAGATTTGCGGGAAGAAGTAAACATAGGAAAAAATCTTACACATGGAAGGGGATCGCGAAGGTGGGAGATGATTTCCATGCTAACACAAGGTGTAAACTGGGTGATGGAAATAGCATCAGATTTTGGAAGGACAAATGGGCGGGAGAGAATACCATGCAAGCACTGTTTCCACAATTGGCCGAGGCTTCAAAAGAAGAAAACGCTTTAGTAGCGGAGATTTGGAAATATGGGTCAGTAAGACTCAAGCACGAGGGAGTTCTATCGGATGAAAGTAAGCACCAACTTCATCAACTCAAAGAGCTCCTGGAAGAAGTGGTGAGAGGGAGTAGGGGGATAGAAGATGACAGGTCTTGGAAGTTAGAATCTACTGGATTGTTCTCGGTTAGATCCATGTACAACTTCTACAATGATGGGGGTGTTAGAAACGAGGAGGCGAACATTATTTGGAGGTCTAAGGTCCTTAACAAGATCAAAGCGTTCCTTTGGTTGGTTCTGAATAACGCGATACTATCCAATGCAAATCTTAAGAGCCGTAATATCCAGATCGATACTCAGTGCCCTAGATATAGTGAGGGAGAGGAGGATATTGCGCATATTTTTCTTCGTTGCCCTCAAGCGAAATTGTTATGGGAAATTATGAGTTTAAGTTTTGGTACCTTATCGCTTCCGAACTATATAGTGGACCTATGGGGGATTTGGAGAACGACACACATTAGGAAAGAATATTGGTTAATGTGGGATATTACTGTAGCTGCGACTATGTGGAATCTGTGGCTAGATAGGAATGATGCATGCTTTCGTAACAATAGTTGTACTTTTAAAGTGACTTTGCATAAGACAATGATCCTTATTATTACATGGGCAGGTCAAACAGGGACAAGAAAGAAAAGGCGTATGGAGGGTGCAGAGTAGCTTGGAGGGGCTGGGGGGGATCATCCTACTATAGGCTTGCAACGGGGGGCAGGTTAGCTGAGAGGATGTCAATTAGAATGACTAACAGTTGGGCTCGAGGCTGGTTTGTTTGGTTAATGAATGTTTGGTTGGTAACAATGTAATATGATCCTTGTGTACTTGGATGTGTTTTGGTTCTAGATGTACGAATCTAGATGGAATTTATGATGTTTGTAATTTGGTTTCTTTAAACCCTCTTTAATGAAATAGGTGATCGAGTAGGTCACTTTTATCTAAAAAATAACAGTAAAATACGAAATATCATGAAAGTGATCGAAAACAGTGTACTATAGCCCACAGAATGAGGGAAATAAAAATTCTCACGAAAGTGATCGAAAATTGTGGACTATAGCCCCACTAATGAGGCTAAAACAGTCAAAATACAAAATTTCACGAAAACGGTTGGAAACTGTGGATTATATCCCACAAAATAATGCCAAAACAGTAAAATACGAAATCTCACGAAAGTGATCGAAAACAGTGTACTATAGCACACAAGAAGAGAAAAATAGAAAATCTCACGAAAGTGATCGAAAACTGTGGATTATAACCCACTAATGAGGGTAAAACAGTCAAATACAACATTTCACGAAAATGGTCGGAAACTAAGGACTATTACCCAGAAAAGGAGGCCAAAACAGTAAAATACGAACAAGAAAGTAATCGAAAACTGTGGACTATAGCCCACTAATGAGGCTAAAACAGTCAAATACAAAATTTCATGAAAATGGCCAGAAACTGTGGGGACTATAACCCACAAAACAAGGCCAAAATAGTAAAATACGAAATGTAATGAAAGTGATCGAAAAAATTGCACTATAGCACACAAAATGAGGGAAATAAAAAATCTCTTGAAAGTGATCGAAAATATTGCACTATAACACACAAAATGAGAGAAAATTTCACGAAAGTGGCCAAAAACTATGGAATATAGCCCACTAATGAGGGGTAAAACAGTCAAATACCAAATTTCATGAAAACGGTCGGAAACTGAGGACTATTACCCAAAAAGGAGGCCAAAACAGTAAAATACGAAATCTTACGAAAGTAATCGAAAACTATAGGACTATAGCCCACAAATGAGGCTAAAACAGTCAAATATAAAATTTCACGAAAACGAACAGAAACTGTAGACTATACCGTACAAAACGAGGTCAAAGCAGTAAAATACGAAATCTAATTAAAGTGATCGAAAACATTGTACTATAGCCCAGAAATTGAGGGAAATAAAAAATCTGACAAAAGTGGCCGAAAACTGTGGACTATAGCCCACAAATGAGGCTAAAACAGTCAAATACAAAATTTCGCGAAAACGGTCAGAAATTGTGGGCTATATCTCACAAAATGAGGCCAAAACAGTAAAATACGAAATCTCATGAAAGTGATCGAAAACAGTGTACTATAGTCTACAAAATGAGGGAAATAAAAATTCTCACGAAAGTGATCAAAAACTGTGGATTATAACCCACAAAAAGAGGGAGATAAAAAAATCTCACGAAAGTGGCCGAAAACTGTGGAATATAGCCCACAAATGATGTTAAAACAGTCAAATACAAAATTTCAGGAAAACGGTCAGAAACTGTGGACTACCCACAAAACGAGACCAAAACAGTAAAATACGAAATATCTAGAAAGTGATCGAAAACAGTGTACTAGAGCCCACAAAATCTGGGAAATAAAAAATTTCACGAAAGTGGCCGAAACAGTGGAATATAGCCCACAAATGAGGATAAAACAGTCAAATACAAAATTTCAAGAAAACGGCAGGAAATTGTGGATTATAAACCCATCAAACGAGGCCAAAATAGTAAAATACGAAATCTCATGAAAGTGATCGAAAACAGTGTACTGGCCCACAAAATGAGGGAAATTAAAATTCTCATGAAAGTGAACGAAAACTGTGGACTACCACCCACAAACCCACAAAACGATGCCAAAACAGTAACATACGAAATTTCATTAAAGTGATCGAAAATATTGTATTATAGTCCACAAAATGAGGGAAATAAAAAATTTCACGAAAGTGGCCGAAAAATGTGGACTATAGCCCACAAATGAGGCTAAAACAGTCAAATACAAAATTTCAAGAAAACGGATGGAAACTGTGGACTATAACCCACGGACGGAAACTATAAAATACGAAATCTCACGAAAGTGATCGAAAAGAGTGTACTATAGCCCACAAGAAGAGGGAGATAATAAATCTCAAGAAAGTAATCGAAAACTGTGGGCTATAGCCCACAAATGAGGCTAAATTAGTCAAATACAAAATTTCACGAACGGCCGGAAACTGTGGAGTATATAACCCACAAAATGGGGCCAAAACTGTAAAATACGAAATCTCATGAAAGTGATCGAAAACAGTGTACTATAACCCACAAAATGACGGAAATAAAAGATTTTACGAAAGTGGCCGAAAACTGTGGACTATAACTGCCAAATACAAAATTTCACGAAAACGGTCGGAAACTGAGGACTATAACCCACAAAATGAGGCCAAATTAGTAAAATACAAAATCTCATGAAAGTGATCGAAAACAGTGTACTATTGCCCACAAAATGTGAGAAATAAAAATTCGTACGAAAGTGATCGAAAACTGTGCAAATGAGGCAAAAATAGTAAAATACAAAATTTCACGAAAACGGCCAGATTCAGTGGGATATTTCCACAAAACGAGGCCAAAACTGTAACATGCGAAATCTCACGAAACTGATTGAAAACAGTGCACTATAGCCTAGAAAAAGAGGGAGATCAAAAATCTCACGAAAGTGGTCGAAAACTGTGGGAATATAGCCCACAAATGAGGCTGAAACAGTCAAATACAAAATTCCACGAAAACGGCCGGAAACTGTGCACTATAACCCACAAAGTGAGGCCAAAACAGTAAAATACAAAATTTCATGCAAATGATCGAAAACAGTGTAATATAGCCCACAAAATGAGGGAAATAAAAAATCTCACGAAAGTGGCCAAAAACTTTGGACTGTAGCCCACAAATGAGGATAAGACAATCAAATACAAAATTTCAAGAAAACAGCCGGAAACGGTGGACTATAATCCAAAAAATGGGGCACAACAGTAAAATACGAAATGTAATGAAAGTGATCGAAAACATTGTACTATAGCCTAGAAAAATGAAGGAAAATAAATTCTGACGAAAGTGATCGAAAACTGTGGACTATAACAAATTAGGTTAAAACAGTCAAATACAAAATTTCACGAAAACGGCCGGAAACCCACAAAATAAGGCCAAAACACTAAAATACAGAATTTCATGAAAGTGATCGAAAATAGTGTACTGTAGCCCACAAAATTAGGGAAATAAAAATTCTCACAAAAATAATCAAAAACTGTGGAATATAGTCCACAAATGCAGCTAAAACAGCCAAATACAAAATGTCACGAAAACGGCCGGAAACTGTAACCCACAAAACGAGGCCAAAACAGTAAAATACAAAATCTCACGAAAGTGATCGAAAATAGTGTACTATGGCAAACAAAATGAGGAAAATAAAAAATCTCACGAAAGTGATCGAAAACTGTGGACTATAGCCCACAAATGAGGCTAAAATACTCAAATACAAAATTTCACGAAAACGGTCTGAAATTGAGGACTATAACCTAGAAAAGGAGGCCAAAACTGTAAAATACGAAATTTCATGAAAGTGATCGAAAACATTACTCGAACCCACAAAATGAGGGAAATAAAAATTCTCACAAAAGTAATCGAAAACTGTAGACTAAAACAGTCAAATACAAAATTTCACGAAAATGACAGAAATTGTTGCTTATACCCACAAAACGAGGCCAAACCAGTAAAATAAGAAATCTAATGAAAGTGATCGAAAACAGTGTACCATAGCCCAAAAAAAGAGGGAGATAAAAAATTACGGAAGTGGGCAAAAACTGTGAACTATTGCCCACAAATGACGCTAAAACAGTTAAATTCAAAATTTCACGAAAACAGCAGGAAACTGTGGACTATAACCCCACAGAATGGGGCCAAAATAGTGAAATACGAAATCTCTTGAAAGTGATAGAAAACAGTGTACTATAGCCCACAAAATGAGGGAAATCAAAAATCTCATGAAAGTGGCCGAAACTGTGGACTACAGTTGACAAATGAGGATAAAACTGTCAAATACAAAATTTCACGAAAACGGCAGGAAACTGAGGACTATAACCATAAAATACGAAATCTCAAGAAAGTGATCGAAAACACTGTACTATATCGCACACAAAATGAGGGAAATAAAAATTCTCTCGAAAGTAATCGATAACTATTTCCCACAAATGAGGCTAAAACTGTATAATACAAAATTTCACGAAAACGACAGAAACTGTGCACCATAACCTACAAAACGAGGCCAAAACAGTAAAATACGAAATCTAATAAAAGAGATCGAAAACATTGCACTATAGCCCACAAAATGAGGGAAATAAAAAATCTCTCAAAATGAGGGAAATAAAAATCTCTCAAAAGTGATCGAAAACAGTGCACTATAGCCCACGAAATATGGGAAATAAAAAATCTCACGAAAGTGGTCGAAAACTGGAGAGTATAGCCCACAAATGAGGCTAAAACAGTTAAATTCAAAATTTCACGTAAACTGTCGAAAACTGTGGACTATATCCTACAAAAGGATGCCAAAACAGTAAAATACGAAATCTAATGAAAGTGATCGAAAACAGTGTGAAAAATGAGGGAAATAAAGAATTTCACGAAAGTAGCCGAAAACTGTGGACTATAGACCACAAATGAAGCTAAAACAGTCAACTACAAAATTTCAAAAAAAGACCTGTGGACTATAACCCACAAAACGAGGCCAAAACAGTAAAAAAGGAAATCTCATGAAAGTGATCGAAAACAGTGTACTGTAGCTCACAAAATGTGGAAATAAAAATTCTCACGAAAGTGATCGAAAACTGTCGACTATTGCCCACAAATGAGGCTAAAACAGTCAAATACAAAATTTCACGAAAACGGTCAGAAATTGTGGACTATAACCCCACAGAACGAGGCCAAAACAGTACAATACGAAATCTCACGAAAGTGATCGAAAACAGTGTGTTATATAGCTCACAAAATCAGGGAAAGAAAAAATCTCACGAAAGTGGCCGAAAACTGTGGACTACAGCCCACAAATAAGGCTAAAACAGTCAAATACAAAATTTAAAGAAAACGGCCAGAAACTGTGGTCTATATAGCCCACAAAATGGGGGCAAAATAGTAAAATACGAATCTCATGAAATTGATCGAAATCAGCATACTAGCCTACAAGAAGAGGGAAATAGAAAATCTTACGAAAATGGCCGAAAACTGTGGATTATAGCCCACAAATGAGGCCAAAACAGTCAAATACAAAATTTCACGAAAACGATCGGAAACTGTGGACTATGACCCACAAAATAAGGCCAAAACTGTAAAATACAAAATCTCATGAAAGTGATCAAAAACAGTGTAATGTTGCCCACAAAATGAGGAAAATAAAAAATCTCACGAAAATGGCCGAAAATTGTGGACTATATAGGCCACAAATGAGGTTAAAATCGTCAAATACAAAATTTCACGAAAACGGCCAGATTCAATAGGCTATTTCCACAAAACAAGACCAAAACAGTAAAATACGAAATCTAACGAAAGTGATCGAGGACAGTATACTATACCCCACAAAAAGAGGGAGATAAAAAATGTCATGAAAGTGGCCGAAAACTGTGGAATAAAGCCCACAGATGAAAGCTAAAACGGTCAAATACAAAATTTCACGAAAACTGCCAGATTCTGTGGTCTATTTCCACAAAACGAGGCCAAAACAGTAAAATATGAAATCTCACGAAAGTGATTGAAAACAGTGTACTATAGCCCACAAAGAGGAGAAAAAATCTCGGGAAAGTGGCTGAAAACTGTGGAATATAGCCCACAAATGAGGCTAAAACAGTTAAATACAAAATTTCACGAAAATGGCCGGAAACTATGGGCTATATAACCCACAAAATGTGGCCAAAACAGTAAAATACGAAATCTCATAAAAGTGATCGAAAATATTGTACTATAGCTTAGAAAATGAGGGAAAAAATTTCTCACGAAAGTGATCGAAAACTGTGGACTATTGCCCACAAATGAGGCTACAACAGTGAAATATAGAATTTCACGAAAACGGACAAACTGTGGACTATAACCCACATAAAAAGGCCAAAACAGTAAATTACGAAAATTCGTTAAAGTGATCGAAAACAGTGTACTAAATAGATACAAAATGTGGGAAATAAAAATTCTTGCGAAAGTGATCGAAAGCAGTGGACTATAGCCACCAATTAGGCTAAAATCGTCAAATACAAAATTTCACAAAAACGGTCAGAAATTGTGGACTATAACTCCCAAACGAGGCCAAAACAGTAAAATTCGAAATCTCACGAAAGTGATCGAAAACAGTGCACTATAGCCCACAAATAAGGCTAAAACAGTCAACTTCAAAATTTGAAGAAAATGGCCGAAAACTGTGGACTATAACCAACAAAATGAGGCCAATACAGTAAAATAAGAAATCTATTGAATGTGATCGAAAACAGTGTACTATAGCCGACAAGAAGAGGGAAATAGAAAATCTCACGAAAGTGGCTTAAAACTGTGGAATATAGCCCACAAATGATGCTAAAACAGTCAAATACAAAATTTTACGAAAACGGTTGGAAACTGTGGACTATATCCCACAAAATGTGGCCAAAACAGTAAAATACGAAATCTCATGAAAGTGATCGAAAACAGTGTACTACAGCCCCCTAAATGTGGGGAATAAAAATTCTCACGAATGTGATCGAAAACTGTGGACTATATCCCTCAAATTAGGCTAAAACGGTTCAATACAAAATTTCACGAAAACGGCCAGAAACTGTGGACTATAACCCACAAAACAATGCCAAGACATTAAAATACGAAATCTCACAAAAGTAATCGAAAACAGTGTACTATAGCAAACAAAATGAGGAAAATAAAAAATCTCACGAAAGTGATAAAAAACTGTGGACTATAACCCACAAATTTAGGCTAAAACAATCAAAAACAAAATTTCACGAACACGGCCAGAAACTGTGTAACCCACAAAACGAGGTCAAAACAGTAAAATTCGAAATCTTACGAAAGTGATCGAAAAGAGTACTATAGTCCACAAAATGAGGGAAATAATAAATTTCACGAAAGTGGCTGCAAAAAGTGGACGATAGCACACTAATGAGGCTAAAACATAAAAATCCAAAATTTCAAGAAAACAGCCGGAAACTGTGGACTATAACCCACAAAACGAGGGCAAAACTGTAAAATACGAAATATCATGAAAGTGATCGAAAACAGTGTACTGTAGCCCACAAAATGAGGGAATTTCACTAAAATGGCCGAAAACTGTGGACCACAATTGAGGCTAAAACAGTCAAATACAAAATTTTAAGAAAACGGCCGGAAACTGTGGACTATAACCCACAAAATGAGGCCAAAACAGTCAAATAAGAAATCTCATGAAAATGATCGAAAACAGTGTACTGCCCACAAAATGTAGGAAATAAAAATTCTCATGAAAGTGAACGAAAATTGTGTACTATATAGCCCACTAATGAGGCCAACACAGTCCAATACAAAATTTCACGAAAACGGCCCGAAACTGTGGACTATAACCCACAAAACCATGCCAAAATAGTGCCAAAATAGTAAAATAGGAAATCTCATTAAAGTGATCGAAAACATTGTATTATAGCCCACAAAATGAGGGAAATAAAAATTTCACGAAAGTGGACGAAAACTGTGGACTATAGCCCACAAAATGAGGCCTAAACAGTCATACAAAATTTCAAGAAAATGGCCGGAAACTGTGGACTATTACCTACAAAACGAGGCCAAAACAGTAAAATTCGAAATCTCACGAAAGTGATCGAAAAGAGTACGATTGCCCACAAGAAGAGGGAGATAATAAATATCACGAAAGTGACCGAAAACTGTGGACTATAGCCCAAAAATGAGGCTAAATTAGTCAAATACAAAATTTCACGAAAACGGACGGAAATTGTGGAGTATAACCCACAAAATGGGGCCAAAACAGTAAAATACGAAATCTCATTAAAGTGATCGAAAACAGTGTACTATAGCCCACAAAATGAGGGAAATAAAAGATCTCACGATAGTGGCCGAAAACTGCAGACTATAGGCCACAAATGAGGCTAAAACTGCCAAATACAAAATTTCATGAAAACGGTCGGAAACTGAGGATTATAACCCAGAAAATGTGGCCAAATTAGTAAAATACGAAATCTCATGAAAGTGATCGAAAACAGTGTACTATTGCCCACAAAATGTGGGAAATAAAAATTCTCACGAAAGTGATCGAAAACTGTGGACTATAGCCCTAGCTTCTAAAAAACTTTCAAAAAACGCTCCCCCAAACCCTAGCTTCTCCCTGAGCCACCACCTCCACCTCCTTTTCCCTTTACGTCTTTCTTCTCCCCTCTCACCCGCTCATCTCTCCAGCCTCTTCAACCTTTTCTTCCTCTTCAGACACATTCGCCCATATTTGCTCCTCTTTCACTTCTTCCCCAACACCTGCCTCACCTTCTTAACCTGATTCCTACCCTTCTCTTCAGTTTCTTCTCCTACGTCTTTCCCTCTAGGTGCGGGAGATGCCTAAGTTCGACCATGGGCGAGAGCGCGGATGGGCTCCTAGAGAGCGCAGCAGCGACAAGGAGCGTCACAACCCTCGTGGTAGACACGTTCACCGTCAGGATAGGGGAGACAGTCGTCGCGACAGCCGCAGGGAGAGATCCCTAGGAAAGATGCCATGCGTCCACCAATGGGGAAAGTTTCAAAAAAGGGCAGCACAGTTTCAGCGCTAGGATTCCGGTTTCTTCACGTCATCACACTCATACCTCTGGTAACCGATCACCGAGATTGGCCTCAGGAGCAAAGTGCCCTCAGACTTCCATCAGAACCCCCGACAAGGTGGCCAGCCCCAGGGTGACGAGGATGGCGCCTGCGGTCGTGGAGTAGCAGCGTTCTCCGGCAGGGTTTTCACTAGCTACCACTTTGCAAACCCAGGTTCCACTCGCCATTTCTAAGTCGCGATCACCTAAGTCGTCGACTAACTTCTCTGAACTGGAACTCCTATCCGCCCTTCGGGAAGTGCGTAGGAGGGCAGAGGAGGCACGACAAGAGGTTAATGTCGAGGAGGAAGGCTGGGAGATTTACAGGTCGAAATCATCTTTAAAGACCCAGGTAGCGATGAATAAGAATAGAGAATCGACTTGCATCTTCTGCGGAGATCAGCATCGGAAGGAGAAGTGCCCCTATGGCGTGTTCGTTTGCTTTGAATGCAAGTCGACTGGTCAAAGGTGAACAATTGTGCCGTGAGAGGGGATAAGAGGTGAGAACGGCAGGGGATCGTCACACGACCGGAGGCTAGGCCTTTCGACAATCACACCGCTGTGGTGATGGTGACGGGGATTGTGATGGAGAATCGCGAGACTCTTAAAGGCAAGTTGGGCGTTATTTGAGCTGTCAGAGGTTGGCCGTCGACGGAGGAAATCGTTATGGGCCTTTGACACTTATCCAACTCTTTCAATCGTCGACTTGGGATCTGCATAAGATTAATGATTTTTGGGTGGCGGATTTCCCATCCGCCGAAGGGATGGAGGCGCCTGTGCGTCGTAATGAACTTAAGATTATTGGCAGAAGATATGGTATATCGATCTCACCTTGGACGGGGGATGAAGGTGATGTCTCCAACGGTGGCGGCAAGGGGACTTGGGTTACTCTTTCGGGATTCCCGATTCACTGCTGGGAGCTTGGTGGATTCCAGGACCTATTGAGGCGTTACGGAGTTGTCCTTGAACTGGACATGGCTACGGAGAGGAAGCGAGGAGGAGCTGCGAGAGTTAGGTTTGATCCCCAGGGTAATGCGAAGCTCTCGAAGTATATCAAAGCAATGGTGGAGAACAAAACTTTCCTGGTCGGAGTTGTGGTCGAGGATGACAGCTCGGCGGAGGGGGCGGAGGAGGTGTCTCAGGATGTCGGTGAACAAGAAATTGTTCGGGGAAGCGAGCTATGTTCGTAAGACGAGGGAGTGGGCTCAGATCACGACAGTGAAGAAAACTATGGAGGTTGAAGTCGATGGGCTAACTGAACCGGTTGCGACTAGGGAACCGGTGCTTGTGGATTCTACGATTCCGATATCCAACAACAACAAAAAGGAGCCTCAGGCGGGGGAATTCTCGTTTGGAAAACAAACCAAAATCATCCAAGCCTGTCGTACAATCCCTGTCAGATCGGTTGAGGCGTCGAAACTGCGAGGGGACTACTCTGCTGGTCCTTCTCTTTTCCTAGAGGCGCTGCGCGAAACTGTAGCGATTGTGGGGCCCAAGACGACTAGCTGCGATGGTTCGGCGCGACCTATCGATGGTTCGGCGCGTCCTGTCGATGGGTGTACAGCAGAGTACGTTAAAGGGATGGGTTCTTCTGATGCGCGTGTCACAGGTGAGATGGGAGGGAAAGGATTTTTGGGGGAATCTTCAAGTACTGGGGTAGGGGTGGACCAGCAGTATACGTTGGGCATCCCTACTATGGGCCAGAAGGTTACTTTGGGCCAGAACCGCGTTCCTGTCATGGGCTTGGGCCAGCTAGGCCAGTGTAACTTGGGCGTGGACCAGAATATTACTTTCGGTTTGGGCCTGTCTAACTTGGTTCGGGATATTCAATAGGAAGAGGTGAACATTAGAAGCGGGAATCAAGGGCTCGATGAAGGGTCTGCTAAAGTGTCTGAGGCAATGAAGTACTCAAAGCTTGCTGTAGTGAGTCAAGTAGCGGAGGGTACTGAGGAGGAGAGATCTCAGTTTGATGAGATTCTGCAACAGGAGGTCGACAAAAGAGTGGAACGCGAGGTTAAAAAGTTGATGAAGGCTATGTTGGGCAAGTGGGCTACTAACAAAAAAATCTCATCAGAGGAATCTTCATAATCGGATTCGGAACCTCACAAGTCAAAGGAGCCTGAATCGGGAGATGAGAAAGAGACGATCGCTCTAGGTAAGGAGTCTGCAGTGGTTGAGACTGGTAAGAAGTTAAAACAAGTTAAGGCTAAGGAAGGTTCCAGAAGAAGCATCAGGCAGCGGTGCAAAGGGGAGAAGCCGATGACAGTCAAAGAAATTTACCAAAGAGTGGGTAAACGAAAAGGCTATGAAAATATCGCAGGTACAATCCTAATATTTTTGTTTTTGGGTTGATCCCTGATTGCTTGTTAATTCAATTTGCACACGTTTATGGTTTAAAGTTGCATCATAACGTTGACACAAATATTGTTGACGTATTCCGGGGTAGGGAATTGGAGAATATTACTAACGTTCAAAGTGTCTTAGAGGGGGGGGGGACGTCAACTGCGTGTCCCCCAACCTGGTAGAGTTGGATTCAACTCTGCAGGAACAAGGGGGGCCAGTAGTGTTTATGTGTAACACCATATTCTGGAATGTTAGAGGGCTTGACAAGGCTGCCAAGCGTAGGATAGTAGGGGTGTTATTAGGAGATACAATATTGATATTGCATGTTTGGAAGAGACTAAAATTTCTCAACCAACAGACATGGTTATCAGGGGTCTAATGCTAGACCATATCCAGGTATGGAGGGTTAGGGACGCTATAGGAGCGTCGGGGGGGGATTATGGTGGGGGTCAATACAAGTAAATTTGACGTATTGGATGACTGGGTGGGGAACTACACGGTTTCGGTTGTGGTCAGAGGAAGGCAGGACGGGTGGCTGCAAACAATTACAGCGGTGTATGGCCCAAATGAGAGGAACCTAAGACAAGAGTTTTGGGAGGAGCTCTTACATATCAGGGGAAGGTGGAGCTTACCGTGGGTAGTGGGCGGGGACTTCGACATCGTCCAGCACGCGTATGAAAGGAGTGGAGGCATAGGCAATGGGCACGATATGAGGAATTTCAATCTCCTTATTTCTAGCCTAAGGTTGATGGATATCCCTATTAACGATCGACGGTTTACCTGGTCCAACCATCATAGGGAGCCGACGCTGGCTAAGCTTGACAGGATTCTTGTGTTCACGGAGTAGGAAACGAAATTCCCATTGGGTATGGCTAAATCGTGTATGCGCAATACGTCGGATCACGTCCCAATCATGATTGGTACGGGTGAGGAGGGAAGCAGAAGACGGAGAATCTTTCGGTTTGAAAAAATGTGGCTGAACAACCAGGAATGCCACGATTTGGTCAAGACATGCTGGGAAGAAGGGCACGGAATGGTTGAACCGACCGCCATATTAAACAAAAAACTTTCGTCTCTTAGAAGTAGGCTTAGAACATAGAATAAGGTTGTGTTCGGAAATATCTTAACAAGAAAAGTTGATATCCTTAACGAGATTGAGGCGCTTGAAAGACAGGAGGAAGTGGGTCAACTGGAAGACAACCAGTTTCAAAGACTAACGGCATGTAGGCAAGATATTCAAGAAGCCTACGTCAATGAGGAGATTATGTGGCGACAGCGCTCCAGGGTAAAGTGGCTGAAAGAAGTGGATGCGAATACCAAATACTTCCGCAAGATAGCAAGTATGAGACGAAGAAATAACTATATCCACTCACTGGATATCAATGGTGTAGCAGTATCAGACGAGAAGCAGATCGTGAACCATGTTGATTTTAAATTCAAGGAATTATTCGGCCAAAATAGAGATGGTCAGACAGAGTCAACTGAGAATCTTTGGGAGGAATTGCAAGGAGATACAAGACTGAAAGTTGAGGCGCTACAAGACCCATTCTCTATGGAGGAAGTGAAGGGAGCTGTGTGGGGTTTGGGACAGGATAAGGCTCCCGGGCCAGATGGGTTTCCTATTTTTTTCTACAAAGAATTTTGGGATATTGTCAAACATGACATCATGGATGTCATGAATGCGTTCTATGAAGGTAGTTTGAATCTGGAGAGACTAAACTACGCTCGTGTGTGCCTTATTCCTAAGAAACAAGTGGCGAGGGAGGCCAATAATTTTAGGCCTATCGGTTTGATTAATTGCTCTGTGAAAATCATCACGAAGGTGCTAGCAAATATGCTGGGACAGATCATCGGGGACATCATAGAAGATTATCAAACTGGTTTTATTGCCGGGAGAGATATCTTTGAAGGAGTGGCATTAGTCCAGGAGGTTATACAAGACACGATGAGGCGTAAGAAGTCGGGTTTCACGCTTAAATTAGACTTTGAGAAAGCATACGACAAGGTAGAATGGAAATGCTTATTGGAGATCCTTCAGAGAAGAGGGTTCGGAAGGAGGTGGGTTGGATGGATCAATACATGGCTGACAACATCCAAGGTCAATGTGCTTGTGAATGAGGTGTCGGGCAAGGAAATCAGATGTAGACGTGATCTTAGACAGGGAGACCCTCTTTCACCATTGTTGTTTACTTTGGTAGGGGACGGGCTTCATAGAATGCTTCACGCATACAGAGCACAGGGCCTGATTAATGGTCTTGGTTTGAGAAGGGGGATATCTGCGATTTTGAACGTACAGTATGCGGATGATACTTTGATTTTCGGTGAGTGCGACATTACGCAGGCTACTTTTTTGAAGTGGGGTCTGTATTTATTTGAAGTATGGTCAGGACTTAAGGTCAACTTCCACAAAAAGTTCCATCACCTTCTTGGGGGACGTCGGGGAGGGGGGGCCACCATAGCCAACATCCTTAACTGTCCGATCCAGCAACTGCTTATTAAGTACCTCGGATTGCCTATCGGAACCGGGAAGATCAGAAGCCTGGATTGGTATGACCTCGTTCAGAAAATTGCCAACAGATTAGAGGGGTGGAAAGGTCAAATGCTGTCCTTAGGGGGACGCCTGACTTTACTTAACTCGGTGGTGAGCTCGATACCGCTTTATTTTGTCTTTTTATGAAATTCCGGTCTGGGTCTAAAAAAAATCGATAGACTTAGAAGACGATTTCTATGGCATGGGTCGGCAGAAGGGAGAGGCAACAACTTAATCAAATGGGACATTGTCTGCAGACGAAAAGAGTTGGGTGGACTGGGGTGATCAATATTCGCCAGATGAACCAAGCACTACTATGCAAATGGTGGTGGAAACTAAAAGTGAAGACTAAGACAAAATGGGGTCAGCTTATAAAGGCGTCTTATTTGAAGAATGGTTGCATGCACCAGAAACAAAAAAACCAGGATTCAACGTCCGGGTTCTGGAGGGGGGTATCTCATACGAGAGACATTTTCATCTCGGGGGCTACGTTCACCATTGGCAATGGGGCTACTACGTGTTTTTGGAAGGACAAATGGTGCGGAGCGCTTAACCTAAAGCGAAGTTTTTCAGAAACATACAAATTTGCTTCTTATAAATATGACCGGGTGGCTAGAAATTGGAGGAATGGGGAATGGAGACCAAGACTCACAGGGAGATTAACCAGCGAAGCAAGAAGACAAAAACACGAACTTATTCAATACCTTAAGTATTGGAAGCCAACAGGGAATGATCATCAAGACAAAATTCAGCGGGAGGCGGAAAAAGGGCCACAAACGATTGGTAGCCCAGGGCCAGGGCCACAAACGATTAATGATGCTTGGGGGGAATGGAAAGAGGGTAACATTCACAGCAGTTATTTTGATATTTGGGATATTGGGGTAGCGGCTATATGGTGGGGCTTATGGTTAGAGCGGAACAATAGAATTTTTAGATTAGCTCACAGACACATCATGCATCCACAGTTGCTTTCCAAGATTATTGCTGTTATCTTATTCTGGTCTAATTCGGCAGGTGAAGAACAATCGAAGAAGATCAGGGGCATGTACACGGACAATGCCGCCCAGCCGGCTGTATCACAGGAAAGGGAGGGCACACCACAAGAGAGGTGATTGCATGGGAAAGAACCGTGAGGAACAGGCACCTTTGCGGCTTTTGGTGTTCAGCTCATGTAGTTGGATGGCTGTTTGATCATGCATTTTGGTTTCTTGTATCAGGAGATATGTATTTTTGTGTTTCGGTTGGGTGGGTCAATACCATGTAAGGTGGGGGGACTCAGTTTCTAACAGGGAATGACCATCATGGCCCGCTTGTGGGATACATGAACATCATTGTCTGTTACTCTGTGTTTTGGGTTTTGTTAAAAACTTTTTAATGAAACTTGGGGAGGGCCTAGGCCAACCTATTATGATAATAAAAACTGTGGACTATAGTACACAAATGAGACAAAAACAGTAAAATACAAAATTTCACGAAAATGGCCAGATTCAGTGGGCTATTTCCACAAAACGAGGGCAAAACAGTACAATACGAAATCTCACGAAACTGATCGAAAACAGTGCACTATAGCCCACAAAAAGTGGGAGATAAAAAATCTCACGAAAGTGGACGAAAACTGTGGGAATATAGCCCAGAAATGAGACAAACGGTAAAATACAAAATTTCACAAAAACGGCCAAATTCAGTGGGTTATTTCCACAAAATGAGGCCAAAACAGTAAAATACGAAATTTCATTAAATTTCGAAAACATTGCACTATAGACCACAAAATGAGGGAAATAAAAAATCTTACGAAAGTGGTCGAAAACTGTGGACTATAGCCCACAAATGAGGCTAAAACAGTCATACAAAATTTTACAAAAAACAGCCGAAACGGTGGACTATAATCCAGAAAATAGGGCCAAAACAGTAAAATACGAAATGTCATGAAAGTGATCGAAAACATTGTACTGTTGCCCAGAAAAATGAGAAAAAAAATTCCCACGAAAGTGATCGAAAACTGTGGACTATAGCCCACAAATTAGGATAAAATAGTCAAATACAAAATTTCACGAAAACGGCCGGAAATCAACAAAATGAGGCCAAAACAGTAAAATACAAAATCTCATGAAAGTGATCGAAAACATTGTACTATATCCCACAAAATGAGAGAAATAAAAATTCTCACGAAAGTAATCGAAAATTGTGGACTATAGCCCACAAATGAGGCTAAAACAGTCAAATACAAAATTTCACGAAAACGACAGAAACTGTGGCTTATAACCCACAAAACGAGGCCAAACTGGTAAAATACGAAATCTAATGAAAGTGATCGAAAACATTCTATTATAGCCCACAAAAGTGGGAGATAAAAAATCTCACGAAAGTGGCCGAAAATTGTGGACTATAGCCCACAAATGAGGCTAAAACAGGCAAATTCAAAATTTCATGAAAACGGCCGGAAACTGTGGACTATTATAACCCCCCACAAAATGGGGCCAAAATAGTGAAATACGAAATTTCATGAAAGTGAAAAAAAACAATGTATTATAGCCCACAAAAAGAGGGAGATAAAAAAACTCACGAAAGTGGCCGAAAACTGTGGAATACGAAATCTAATGAAACTCACGAAAGTGGCCGAAAAAACTCACGCAGTCAAATACAAAATTTCACGAAAACGGCCAGATTCAGTGGGCTATTTTCCCAAAACGAGGCCAAAACAGTAAAATACGAAATCTAATGAAAGTGATCGAAAACAGTGTACTAGCCCACAAAAAGCGGGAGATTAAAAATTTCCTGAAAGTGGCCGAAAATTGTGGAATAAAGCCCAAAAATGAGGATAAAACAATCAAATATAAAATTTCACGAAAACGGCCGGAAACTGTAGACTATATAACCCACAAAATGAGGCCAAAACAGTAAAATTCGAAATCTCATGAAAGTGATCGAAAATATTGTACTATAACCCACAAAATGAGGGGAAAAATTTTCTCACGAAAGTGATCAAAAACTGTGGACTATAGCCCACAAATGAGGCTAAAACAGTCAAATACAAATTTTCATGAAAATGGACAGAAATTGTGGACTATAACTCACCGAACAGGGCCAAAACAGTCAAATACGAAAACTCATTAAAGTGATCGAAAACAGTGTACTATAGCACGCAAAATATGCGAAATAAAAATTCTCACGAAAGTGATCGAAAAATGGACTATAGCCCACAAATTAGGCTAAAACAATCAAATACAAAATTTCACGAAAACTGCCAGAAACTGTGGATTATAACCCACAAAACAAGGCCAAAACAGTAAAATACGAAAACTCATTAAAGTGGTCGAAAACAGTGTACTATAGCCCGCAAAATGTGCGAAATAAAAATTCTCACGAAAGTGATCGAAAACAATGGACTATATCCGACAAATTAGGCTAAAACAGTCAAATACAAAATTTTACGAAAACAGTCAGAAACTGTGGACTATAACCCCACAAAATGAGGCCAAAACAGTAAAATACGAAATTTCACGAAAGTGATCGAAAAGAGTGTACTATAGCCCACAAGTAGAGGGAGATAATATATCTCACGAAAGTGGCCGAAAACTGTGGATTATAGCGCACAAATGAGGCTAAAACAGTCAAATACAAAATTTCAAGAAAACGGTCGGAAACTGTGGACTATAACCCACAAAACGAGGCCAAAACAGTAAAACACGAAATCTCATTAAAGTGATTGAAAACAGTGTATTATAGCCCACAAAATCAAGGAAATAAAAAATCTCACAAAAGTGGCCGAAAACTGTGGACTATAGCCCACAAACAAGGCTAAAAATTTTCACGAAAATGGCCAGAAACTGTGGACTATAACCCACAAATGAGGTCAAAACAGTAAAATACGAAATCTCATGAAAGTGATCGAAAACAGTGTACTATAGCCCACAAAATGAGGGAAATAAAAAAACTTACGAAAGTGGCTGGAAACTGTGGACTATAATCCACAAAATGGGGCCAAAACAGTAAAATACGAAATCTCATGAAAGTGATCGAAACAGTGTACTATAGCCCACAAAATGTGGGAAATAAAAATTCTCAAGAAAGTGATCGAAAACTGTGGAATATAGTCCACAAATGAGGTTAAAACAATCAAAAATACAAAATTTCACGAAAACATCCAGAAATTGTAAACTATATAACCCACAAAATGAGGCCAAAACAGTAAAATACGAAATCTTATGAAAGTGATCGAAAACATTGTACTATTGCCCACAAAATGAGGAAAATAAAAATTCTCACGAAAGTGATCGAAAACTATGGACTATATAGCCCACAAATGAGGATAAAACAGTCAAATACAAAATTTCAGGAAACTGGCCAGAAACTGTGGACTATAACCCAAAAAACGAGGCTAAAATAGTAATACGAAATCTCATGAATGTGATTGAAAACATTGCACTATAGCCCACAAAATGAGGGAAATAAAAAAATCTCACGAAAGTGGCCGAAAACTGTGGACTATAGCCCACAAATGAGGTTAAAACCGTTAAATACAAAATTTCACGAAAACAATTGGAAACTGTGGACTATATCCCACAAAATGAGGCCAAAACAGTAAAATACGAAATCACATGAAAGTGATCAAAAACAGTGTACTATATAGCCCATAAAATCTGGGAAAGACAGTGCAATCGACAATTTTTTAAAATCAGTGAACACAGTAGACTTGTAGCTCACAAAATCTGGCTTGAAAAGTGAAATTCGGAATCTCACCAAATCGGCAAAATTTTGGTGGAATCATAGGTGACAAAATCTGGTCAAAATAGTGCAATGCATAATTTCTGAAAATCTACAAAAAATGGTGTCCAAAATAGTGAAATGTTGAATTTATCAAAATCAGTAAAAACAGTGGATTATAACCCAAAAAATCTTGCCTAAATTGTAAAATTGGGAATCTCACCAAAGCAGACAAAACGGTGGACTATAACTCACAAAATCTTACAAAACAGCGAAGTTCGGGATTATCACCAAATCTGACGAAAACGGTGGAATATACCGCACAAAATCTAGCATAAATAGTGAAATTTGAAATTTTACCAAACTTATCTAAAACAGTGGACTATAGCTCCCAAAATTGTGAAATTCAGAATTGTCACCAAATTGGATGAAAATTGTTTCTACAAAATATTGAAATGCAAAATTTATCAAATCAGCCAAAAAGAGTAACTATATAGCCACCAAAATTTGCCAAAATAGTGAAATGTAGAATTCAACTCACAAAATTCAGAATCTCACCAAATCTAAAAAAACGGAGGAATTCAACTCACAAAATCTGACTAAAATCTTGAAATTCAGAATTTTCACAAAATCACTGAAAAATGGAATTGCTCACAAAATCGGGCCAAGCACTGAAATACACAGTTTCTCAAAATTAGCCAAAATGAAGTACTATTGCCCACAAAATATGGCATAATTAGTGAAATTATGAATCTAACCAAATCAACCTCAAAACATTGGACTTTAGCTCAACAAATCTGTTTAAAATCATGAAATTTGGTTTTTTTTTTTCACAAACTCAGCTGAAAACGGTCCACTATAGCCCTGAAAATGACCTAAATAATGAATTTCATTTTTTCTACCAAATCAACCAATAACGGTGGACTATAGCCCTGCAAATCTGGTAAAAACAGTGAAATGCATAATTTCACCAAATTGGTCAAAAACTATGGACTATAGCTTCTAAAATCCAAATTGGTCAAAAACTATGGACTATAGCTTCTAAAATCTGGCCAATACAGTGAAATTCAAATTTCTCAAAATTTGTCAAAATGAGGGACTATAAGCACGTAAAATTTGGCCCAAATCTAGCCCAAATCTAACCAAATCATTCAAAATCTAACCAAAATCGTTAAATTCTGTATTTTCACAAAATCAGCTAAAAATAGTGGAGTATATAGCCTCACAAAATCTGGCCTAAATAGTACGATTCTGAATCTCACCAAATCGGCAAAAATTGTGGACTATAGCTCACAAATAGTGAAATTCAGAATTATCACAATTCTGCCAAAAAATGCTAAAATACATTAAATCTGGCCTAAATAGTAAAATTATAAACCTCACCAAATCGACCAAAACGATGAACTGCTCATAAAATTTGGCCAAAATTGTGAAATCTGGGATTTTCACAAATTCACTAAAAACAGTGGACTAGGCCACAAAATCTGACAAATACAACGAATTGCGGAATTCCTCAAAATCATTCAGAACGAGGGATTGTAGCTCATAAAATTTGGCCTAAATAGTGAAATTCATAATTTTCACCAAATTAGCCGAAATGGTGGACTATAACCACATTATCTGTCCTATTACTTAAATTTGAAATTTCGTTAATTAGGCAAAAAAAATGGTGGGACTTCACCTCACAAAATTTGCTCAAAAAAAGTGAAATTCAGAACTTTCACCGAATCTGCCGAAAACGATGGAGTAGCCCACAAAATCAACCTAAATTGTGAAATTCCGAATTTCACCAACACTGCCGAAACAGTGAAATTTGGAATTTCTCAACAAAAAAAGGTGTATTATATCCCAGAAAATTTGGCCGAAAGAGTGAAATCACCCAATCAGCCTAAAACGGTGGTTTCACTAAATCAAAAAAAAGGTAGACTATATCATTTGGCCAAAACTGTAATTTCTCAAAATCATCCAAAACATTGACCCTAGAGCCCAGGAAATCTAGCAGATTTATGAAATTTGAATTCACATCACATTGGCAAAAGGCGGTTGCCTTGCTCAAAATTGTTTTCGGAACCATCACAAAATAAGATGTAGTAGTGGAATATCCCACAAAATCTGGCCTAAATTGTGAAACTCAGAATCACACCAAATAGGCCAAAAATGCTCAAAATTTGGCCAAAATTGTAAAATTCGGAATGTTCACCAAATTAAACGAAAATGGTGGATTATAGCTAACAAAATCTGGCCAAAATAGTGGTGTAGAATTTCTCAAAGTAGGCAAAAAACAATGGACTATGGCCAACAAATCTGGCCAAAATAATGAAATTCAAAATCTTGCCAAATTAGAAAAGAAAAAAACTGTGGTCTAGTTCACAAAATCTGGCTAAAATAGTGAAATTCAATTTTTTTTTACCAAATCAGCCGAAACGGTGGACTGTAGCGCATAAATTTTGGCAGAAATAATGATATGAAAATTTTCACCAAATCGGCCTAAAATAATGAAATGCATAATTTTTCAAGATCAACCAAAAACAGTGGATTATAACCCACAAAATCTAGTCGACTTAGTGAAATGCAAATTCTCCAAATCAGCCGCATAGTGAACTATAGCCAACAAAATTTGGCCAACACAGTGAACTGCTGAATTTCACCAAATCGGTCAAAAGAACGGTAGATTATAGCTAACAAAATATGGCCAATATTATGAAATTTGAGATCTTTACCAAATCAGCCGAACATGGTGTAACATGGTGAAATGCATAATTTCACAATATAGCCAACAAAATTTGGCTAAAATAGTGAAATCTGGAAGTTTCTTAATCATTGAAAATATAGTGGGGACTATAGCTAACAAATTTGGGGGAAAAGTGATTTGGAATTTTCACCAAATTAGCTGAAAACGATGGACTTGAGTCCAAAAAATCTGTCCAAAATAGTGAAATGTAAAATTTCATTAAAAAAGCCAAAAATGGTAGACCATAGCCCACTAATTTTGGCGAAAGTAGTGACATGCAAAATTTCACCAAATCGGCCAAAAACGATGTGGACTATATCATAAATGGCTAAAATCATAACTTTCAGAATCTTCCTCAATCAGCAAAAAAATAGTGCACTATAACCCACAAAACCCGGCCTAAATTGTGAAATTTGGAAACTCAACCAAATCGGCTCAAGGGGGACTTTAGATCGCAAAATATGGCAAAAATAGTGAAATTTCAATTTTCCCCAAATCAGCCAAAAAAGGTGGACTTCAACAAAATTTAGCCAAATTAGTGAAATGCATAATATCTCAAATAAGCTAAAATGGTGGGATGATAGCGCACAAAATAATGCAAAATAGTGAAATTTAGAATTTTCTCTAAATCAGCCAAATAGCTGTGGACTAGCGCACATAATCTAGGTAAAATAGTTAATTTCGGAATGTTCACCAAATCAGCAGGAAAAGTTGGACAAGTACACAAAATTTGGCCAAAACAGCGAAATACGAAATTTCACAGAATTGACTCTACACTAGGCTATAGCCCTCAAAATTTGGCATAAATAGTGAAATTCGGTATCTCACCAAATGTGCAAAAAATGGTGGCTTGTGGCTCACAAAATATGGCCAAAACGATGGGCTAGCCCTAAAAATCTTGTCAAAACAGTGAAATTGAGAATTTCTCCAAATTCAACAAAAACGGTGGATGTAGCCTACAAAATCTAGACAAAATAGTGAAATTCGGAAGCCAACCAAAATTTCCAAAGACGGTGGACTGTAGCTCTAATAAAATCTTGTAAGAATGGTGAAATTCGGAATTTTTACACTAATCAACTGAAAACGGTGGACCAACGCACAAAATCTGGTGAAAAACAGGGAAATGCAAAACTTCTTAAAATCAACAAATAACGGTGGATTATATAGCCCAGAATATCTGGTCTAAAGAATGAAATTCGGAATTTCACCTAATCAGCTAATAAAATGATTTGCTATCACAGCTTTAGAACATTTGACATGATGGGAGTTTGGTTTATAATAGCAAAGGTAGAAGGAGCGAAGTTAGGAGGAAAGGCAATATATGGTACCAACGTCATTGATGGATGAGTCAATTTTGCTGTTCATTTTTACCGACATCAATGCGGCAAGACAGCTATATAGAATTGGCACGTCTTGGTTAGTTTTTACATGATTTTTCAGTAAAGTTTACCAATCTTGCGCGGGAACTTTAAATGGATCAGTAGGTACAATCTGGGTTAATGAAGCAACTTTTTTTAAAATTCCAGTGGAAACTAGCCAAGAAGAGCCTAACCGAGCGAGCTCAAGCTTCAATGTCCAAGCCCAATCAGGCTCTGAACTAGTCAACCTGAAATAATGTTTGTTCATGTCCGTTTGTTTAATTAATTGAACATAAAAGTATGTTCAAGGCTGGTTTGTTTAGTTATTGAATGAGCCGAGCCTGAACCAAGATTTGAGCTGCATTTACAGCCTGCGTCTTTAAAATTTATATCCTTTATGTGATATACAGTTCCCTTGATCCATCACTTTAAAGAGGGAGGACAATAGTTTTGTTTGTTCGCTCAAACTTGCGGACAAATACTATTTGGCCATTTTCCCTTATGGTTCTATGCTGCCAACTACTCATTATTATTAGGCATTGGTCGTTTATATGCATTTTGCCCTTTGATTTCTGATTTCTCTCTTTTTTGTTTGAGAATAATATGAGGGTTTTTCATATGCAGATCTCAGAAGTTATGAATAGTATGAAGGATTTGATTGATTATAGCATAGAAACAAACACTGGACCCAGGGGTAAGTTTTTTTCTTCTTGTAATTTCAAGGGAATGTATTCAGTCTGTTTGCGGTGATGAATATCTTCATCAGTCTTTTTGTTTGTTTTTTATGATTAAACCTACTGTATGTTGATCAGAAACATATACTTTATATCCCTCTGGATTATTCATTCTCTTACATATATTTGTAAACGTCCTTGCTATTTTTCCAGATAGCCTTGTCAATTTCCCTATAAGAACATCCTCTTCGTCCGTGCCTCACCTTCAACATTCACGACCAGGAGAGTGTCAACCCATTCCCCAGAGTTCAGACCATACTGATCAGGCCTCTTTTCGCCTTGCCAATGTGCTACTAGCTGGTGGCGGCAATGGCATTTCAAGTGTGCATAACTATGTCAACACTCCGTCTTCGACCACCACACCAGCAGTCACCATCGCTGGCTTCCTTCCTGGAAACTACCTGAACCTCCGTCAAGAACATCACATTGGAACAGCAAACAGCCCCCATAATGGTCCACCTGCCAACCCATCTTCGCCATTCCAGCCACTTACACCTTCCCCATCACCTCACAACCCAACACAGCATGGTACCCCACTATCTGATGAAGCTGGCCCGAGTGAATCTCAAAGCCTGGTGCAACAAATTCTACAAGGAATGGTAATGCCTTCACTGGATGATGGAACCATGCAGAATACAGGGATTGGAGGAATGGGGTTTGATGCCAGTAGTAGCGATGATGACAACAACGGAATGAACATGAATAAGAGGATGAGACTGAACTAAATGTCTCACAATCTGCCCGTGTTAAGAAGCCATTAGCAGGAGATTGGAAACAATTTCAACAAGTCTTTGCTTTCATTGGAATTTCAAGCCCTAAAATATGTTTTTTTATCATATCATAGCGACATAGGAAGGTAGACAGTGCCATAAGCCTTCATACATCTGTACAACGAAAGGAAAACATATATGTACATATAGTGGTTTCCATTTATACTGCTTCCCTGTAATTGTATCGTTGATCTCATTCTCTCGTAAATGTTTTGCGTAAGCTTGTTCTGTTATCAGGTGGAGAAACCTTTTCTATACTCTCTTATTGACATACTCTATCCATGATACAAACATCTGAAAATAGCACAGCTGGTATTTGCGTTTACGATTTCAGCAATTATCGAATTATATTTTTTACTAACAACGAGTGCCTAAATATTCATGTTACTTTTGGGTTAATTTATGCTATACTAGGTTCAAATACTAAAGTAGAAATTAATTAATTGTTCACTTAATTACATTTACATGATAGTGTAATCCTATATATAAGCACAGATTTTTGTCAATTTTAAGCACTGACCAGCCCAGCTGATTGATATATTCAGGCCCAATCGGCCCAAAAAATAGATATATTCTCTAACTCGAGTCAGAAAACCTCCAGGTGAATTTACGTAATGTCACCGTATCATTCAGAGCTTCAAAAAAAATCAAAATCCGGTTTTTGAGTCTACGAAAGGCGGAGAATAGTTGCCTTGCTCTCACCGCGAGTGACCACAACCATTGGCAGAGTCCGCTTGTTTAGCCCGATGGGCCCAGTAGGCCCAATTTATAGGATCAGATTACCGCGGTCAAGGTACCGAGAGGTGAGTTTACCTATGCTCACCGCATCACTCGGCGCTTCAAAAAAAATCAAAAACCAAAATTTGAGCCTCTGAACAGCGGATAACAGTTATCTTGTTCTCACTGCGCGTGACCACATCCAATACTCTCTGCGCCTTCCAAAAGTCTGTATAGAAATTAGTGTACAGAACCTGTCCGCATATAAATTTTATGCAGCGCCTAAAATGAGAATTGTTAAAAATCACCCCAAAACCATGGACTATAACCCACCAAATCTGCCTGTCGCATAACATTAATTATGGGAGTGCACTCATAGAAAATCAGGTCCTGTTAATTTACATGAATTATTATTTCTAGTATTACGCTATCTGTATGTTACGGCAAAATAATGTGCGATCTCATGCTCTTCCGGCTCCCATGAGATTGGCGGAGATGAACGGACGGTGATGGATTCTGGCAAGACTAATTCAAAAAAAGGATTCTTTTTCGTTTTTTTTTTGTATTCAGTTATTTATTTCCGCACCAATTCCTCACAATGCAAGAGATTCATACTTCGTCATAACAATCCTCAGACATTGACTTAGAAACACGACTTTCACATCTCATACCCTTTTTTCAGTACATATTCTGATGAAAAATTATGAGGTCTACATTCGTTTTGATTATAGAGAGATAATGACATTACCAGCAGTTTTGTGGTAGTAGAATTAAATGCTCATCATCATCTATCTGCATATCTTAAATTGTAATAGCTCCATCTTACAGCTCGAGCAATCAAAATCCACACACTAACCCTTTCCAAGGTACATTGGAAGTTGCAGAACACTTGGACATGCATCTCAAATTCAGCTTGACAAGAAACTGTCCTTTAAAAGTACGGTGACCTTTCGACATAAATAGGAAGACATGAGTCCCCTCGAAAGAGAGATTAACCTGTACATCCATATTGTATAATTGATTACATGTTTTCTGAGTAAAAATTGGAAGATATCAACTTGTTACCTGGCTACAACCTGGAACCAAGTTCGTAACAATATAACAGTAGCATTATTCGCATGACTCGGACAGTATAGAGTCAAGTCATTCCAGAACAAACTTAGCACTGGAGTAAGGACGTTAAAAACAGATTGGCTTCGCGACCAGTTCTACTTGAACGATTACACAGTTATCTGTAGTTGATAATTGTACCAGCACAATATACACAAGTACACTTCATATATACGGGTGCTCTAAGTCTACTGTTATGCGAGTCATACATCTAGAATTAGTACACAAAGTTACTACTCTTTCAGATTGCAGTATTCCAGCCTAGATAGTTCTTCCATAACTTCTTTACCTTTTGAGACTCCCAGTCTCATACCCATGGAAACTAATGTCTCGAGCGATCTGCAGAAAGTGTGGTGGAACCATCAGACTAATGAAAACAAAATCAATGGCAAACTGGCATATAGAGAACAAAAGGATGATCTGCAAATCCTGTTGCATGTCCCCTATTTCAGAGGAATATTAAATATCATGAAATTGCGCAGTATTACTGTCTTTTCCACTATAAGCCTCTAGAGTTAGGTTGAAAAGTGAGGGCAAAGGAATCCATGCCTCATAAGATAACCCGTGAAGGCGGGAATGAACTATTTGGCACTAGGTCCTGTGGGAATATAAGATACGGATCAAAGAGTCCATCAATATAAAGTTGGATCTTCCACAATGTATTGTGTGATCCAGTCAATTTGGGAAAGTCATATACCATACGCTAAAACAAGGTCGAAAATAAAAAAAAATTGTGCTTCATCTCCAACTAAACAAACTCATGTTTTAAAATTAAAACGACAAAATAAATAAATTAATAATGATAACAATAATACATGGATCTGTTGGCTTAAACATATACTTCAGGCTTAGAATGAAATATTTATGGTTTGAGATTTCTTGAATTTGATGTTTCATTAGAATTGTTAACCAAGTGTGTAAATGTATTTCATTCTTGAGGATGAATATTCAGCTTCAAGTCTGCACCTTTTTGGCAGATTTCTAGAAATCTGAATTCAAGTTTTAGCCAATCGTTTATGCGTTGTAATTCACTGTTTTAGGGAGATTTTAAGAAACTTTAGAAAATCACTGTTTTTTTGTGGATTATAGTACACACCAATTCCAGCCGATTTTTGTAGCGCCCCGAATTCTGTATACCAAGAACTCGAGACACAACCAGGATCTTTCCTTTAAATGAGTACACAACACAAAAATATCACAGAAAATTAAAAACATTTTTATGCACTAATTACAATAAATTTACAACATGATTTAACAATGAATTACCTTATATTTACATCAATACTCTCTTGAATGTTCCACGCAGCTCGAGTCCTTAGCTCCTCGATCAACAATCCTGCAACTGGCAACTGTGGGCATGCCGGTTAAATATAACTGATGCAATGCGAATGAAACCCGCGATCTCCAATCTTAAGCAAACAGTAATAAATGCAACAAAGAAAAACGTGAAGTCAAACCACAAGTGTCAATGTATGCTATGCCCTAGAGTGTAATGCACAATTTTAAATGCACATAATGCACTTACTCTAATGCAATACATTTGAAAACGTATGCATCCTATATTACATACTTTTCCAAATACAACTTCAATGAAAATATATGCATCCCATACAACATACTTTCCAAAGAGTTAGTAGTCTCCAGATTATAGGTTTCGATCCCTCACTATGCATCATACTCTTCACTCTTGTCCTCTTTCCTGTTCCTCACATGAATCTAGCGACTGGTAGAGTTGCAGTGCTGTGGTCTATTCCGCCTCTGCAAACATCTGGTGGTCCTCCACTCTGTCCACCTTGGCAGACGTCTGGTGGTTTTTCCCCACTCCGTCAGAACCAGTGGTCTTTTTCCACTCCTATCCTACCAAGTTATCGTGAACATATGGCGAATCAACAGGGCTCGTACCTGCTTCGCCAAGTTCCGACGGGTAAGAATATAGACGAAAGCTTAAGGGTCTATCCCCTAAGTTTCGACAGGACCTGCAACCTATGTTCGCATCACGCTCTCATCACTAATTCCCAGAATTTACAGTTGAGACGTTGCCGCACGTGTCCAGGACAATATCACGCCGCACACGTCCTAGACGAAACCACGCCGCATGTGTCCCAGACGAAACCACACAACACGTGTCCCTTTTGACTGGATGAGTACACGCTTATAACTAGTGCATGTCCTCACAATCACGAGACATACTATCTACATACTCTACACTCAACACAATTAGGGTTACTGGGTCACATCTGCGTACCCAACACTGACCCACATCCGGCTCATATAGCCAAACAACAAGGATAACTCATCAGAATGGCAATCGCCATAAAATAGATGTTATATCTCTGCATCTATGTGCAATTCATCATCAAGATAATACTTTTAATAAGTAGTTACTAAAACAAGTAGCTACAACCACAACATTAAGCTACTAAATGAGTTCAACATGATTAGCAAGTAGCTACAATACTAATCTAAGCAGTTAAAATCCCCGATTACGCTTGATTAATCCCCGATTAATCGCTAATCGGAGGCTAAGCGATTATTTTTTAGCGATTTATACTATTTCAATAGTTTGCGATTTAATCGGGTATAATCGGCCGATTAGTGGTTAATTGGCCAATTTTAAGTGGCCGATTAACCAATTAAATCATATTCTCTAATTTTCATGCTTGTTTGCATAATTTGGGCTCAATCCGGCCCAAACACAAATCCAAAATCCAAACCCCTTGTGGTTCTCTCACAAACCTAAATCCGATATGTCGCCGCTCTCTTTTTCTTCCTCGTACCCAAACCCAAACTGATTCTCTTCAAATCCAAACTGGTTCTCTTCTTCTTCCTCGAGCAATCCCAAATCTGACCCGTCGTCGTTCCCCCTGTGCCATCGCATACTTGACCCGACCCGCATCTGCTCAACCTCCTCTTGTTGCTCGCGCTGGCCCTCCCCAATTGTTTTTGTTTGATGGAACCGACCAGCAAACCTGATCCGACCCACATCCAGAATCTAAACTTAGCTCAAATCAAGTACTCTTCTTTTTCTCTATAACTATATTTTCCTATTTGATAATTCCATAATAGTTTTATGTTAGGATTTAGGATTGCTACATAATAAGGATATATCTTTTATTATTATTATTATTATATATAGGGTAAAAGGGATATGAGCAACTTGCTCATTTAGTAAATGAGTAATTGATTATGTGGCATGCATGTGATACATTAGACAACTAACCCTTTTAAGGCTTTTCCAATCACATGTATACCACATCATCAATTGCTTATTTACTAAATGAGCAAGTTGCTCATACCCCTTTTTCCCTTATATATATATATATATATATATATATATATAACGATTTTTCCGATTTAATCCCCGATTATTTTCCGATTAACCGATTAATCACTAATCGTTCCTAGACCGATTAGTTCCAAAAACCGATTTTAACTGCCTAGATACTAATGCAACATGGTTAACTTCATGATTAACTACTACCGCTTCACTTATTTACTAGCATGATCACCTACTTCACTTTCTTAAAATAAAAGCATGACTTCAACTTCACCCATGGCAATTACTACTAACACATTCTACTTAACAAGGTAGGCTACTACTACTTGTAATTTCAAGTTACTAATAATTTCAACATGATCTCCAAACAACAACATACATCTTATCATAAATAGGAAAACTTCCATCAATAATTCTATAGCAAAGTTCATACTTCCATTTAGTAAAATCAAGTTACACTTCAAGATTACTACCAAGATTAAGTTGCTTACTAACAAACCAAATTGCTTACTAACTAACTCACCATGATCAAGTCTACATTTTTAACTTACTAATATGAACTAGCTTACTACATGAATAATTAGTCAACAATTAGTTTACTAACATGATCTTCCAATTACTAACACGAGTCAAGTCTACATTTGAGATAATTAACATAATCAATGTCCACATTTAAACTTTTTAACTCACTCACATAATCAATTCTACTTACTAATATAAGCCTTTCTCACATGACATCTTACTAACTTACTAACATGATCACTACTTACTAACATGACTAAAGTTTACTAATATAAGCTAAACTTACTAACATAAGCTAAACTTACTAACATGAACAATCTACTATACAAAATCATCATTAAAAAAAATCACAACTTTACATTCTACCATCAACAATCAAGCTACTACTCCAAAGACATGATTTTTATTTCATTATCAAGCATAAAAATTCCATCTTTACTCTTCTACTACCATTCTTATGCATAAAAATGTAATCCTTATAATTAAAAGATGAAGAACACCCACATTCTCATATGAGTTGAACACTTCACTTTAATTCCTAGCTTCTTTCTTCAATTTAGAACCTAAAAATAATTTAGTATGATATTAGGAATAATCATAGGAATGGATATTTGTGAAGAATTTTGGACTAGAAATGAGCCAAAAACTTAACCTTGAGCATCCTTGTATGGTGGCCGAAATCTAGCTAGGCCAGGTTGAAAATGAGTAGAAGTTTGTAGGAGAAATTGTTTGGAGATCATAACTTGAAGTAGGAGAAATTTTGGAGAAGAAATTAGGGTTTTTTGGTTCTTTGTTGGGTTTCGGATGCTTCTTTCTCCTTGGTTTTGGTTTATTTTTATTTTTATTTTTGAATGAGAATGAAATGAAGAAGAAGGAAGTTTTCTTCATAATCTCACTCTTTATATGGCTAAGTGAAAGAAAAAAAAAAGTGGAGTTGGGGTGGGAGATGTGGCCGGTTCTTGGCCAAGAAAAGTGAGGTGAGTGGAGTGTAGGATTTTTTTCCAAGGATTTTTTTTTTTCCATCATGGCTAACCCTAATTAAATGTAAATGTCTTAGTGTACACTAATATACAATATGAATAATCTATTAACTACTTATGCCTACAATCTACAAACAATTTACAATATAATTCACAATACAATCTATATACAATTTATAATATTTAATATATAGTTTGAATGTACAAATTTAATTAATGTTTTCATACAAAATAATTATTTATTATTTTGGGGATCTTACTATTTTGGCAAATTCTATATTTCAAATTTCTAGTCAATTTTGCTGGGTTATTGTCCCACTTTCTTACCAATTCTGGAAGGAAAAAATTAATTTCACCTTTTTAAGCCAAATTTACGGGTTATAATTCACAATTTTTAGCTGATTTCAAAAATTTTAAATTTTCAATTTTTCCAGACAACTGTTATGGGCTTGTCCACCATTTTTAGATGATTTCAAAAACAAAAACAAAAAAATTAGCTTTTCAGCCGATTTTTATGGGTGAGGGCATCCACAGTCGTCATTGTTTAAAAAATGCAAATATACATAAATGCATATAGCATTTGGCCAATTCACTGCAGTCGTCAATTGGTATTTTTTACCAATTTAATATATATAAAAAATCAGACGGAACTTCAAGTTGCGTCGGACGAATTTTTATGATTTTTTTTGATTTTTTTATTAATTAAAAAAGTTAAGTTTTTTTTTATTTGTGGGCCCCTCCGTTAGACGCAACATCATGTTGCGTCCAAGGAGGCCCGGGACTCTAGAGTTTTTATTAAATGTTTTTTTTATTTAAAAAGTCGTCGGATGCAACTTCAAGTTGCGTCTGACGAATTAAAAAATTATTCTTTTTTGTCGGACGCAACATCACGTTTCGTCTCGTATATTATGCATATAGCTATATATTGTGCCATATATAGCAATCTACTGTAGCAATTTATGCATAAATAGCAAACGACTGCAGCTCGTCGTTTGCTATAAAATGCATTTTATGCATAAATAGCACACGACTGTGGATGCTCTTATAGTTCGCTGTTTTGGCCGCTTTTTGAAAAATTATGAATTTCACGTTTATAGCCAAATTTTGTAGGTTATTTAGCCAAATTGTGAATTTCATGTTTTTAGCCAATGTGACTGTTTTTTGTCAAATTCGAGAAATTATGAATATTACTATTTAGCCGACTCTTATGGGATATAATCCGTAGTTTTTTGCTGACTTCTAAAATTCTGAATTACCCTTCTTCAACCAACTTCTTCATGATAGTCACACCAATTTTTGCCCATTTTTGATAATCTTTGAATTTCACATTTTCAACTAACTATAACACCAATTTTGCTTGAATTTGAGCAGTTAAGAATTTACTATTTTAGCCAACACTGGAGGATTATAATCCACCATATTTAGCCAACTTTCATGGGTTGAATAAACCAATGGACGATTTTGTAAAAATTGTACATTTCACCTTTTTCTCTAAATTGTACAGTTGACCAACTTCGAAAATTTCTATATTTTACTTGTTAGCCAAATTTTATGCGTTTATAGTCCACCGATTTTCGCTGAATATGTGGAATTGTATATTTTTGTAGATCATAATCCACCGAATTTGGCTGATTTTGAAATTTACGAATTTCACTTTTTTCGTAATCTACTGCTAGTTATAGTGCTCCATTTTGATAGAATTCGGAAAAAAAATACATTTCACCATGTTAGATTATAGATATTAATTTAATCCCATATCGAATAATGTATTGGTTTAGGTAGTGTTCTTTTTCTCCTTTTATAAGAGATTTACCTCTTGTAAGAGGTGGTCCACCTCTTACAAGAGTTTTTTTAGCGTTCTTTTTTACCTCTTATAGGACATTTTTTCCAAAATCTCTTATAAGCCTAAAAGACTTCTAGTAGCCTCTTTCAAATTCTTATAAGACTTCTATCACTTAAAAAGTCTATATTACCCCAAAGTCAATGTAACTATTTTTGTTTCTTTTTTAGTTTATGAATTTTTTTCTTTCTTCTAGTTCTTACCGAAGCTTTAGCAGATTGAGCTTGTTCATATTGCTTCGGCTTATTATATACAGACATGAGGAGGTATTCATACACATCGCATACAATTTAAAATTTTAGGTTTCTTTCAGTAATTTCTTTTATATTTCAGGTTAACATGCTTTGATTTATCTTATTATGAGCTTAAGTAAATGCAAAGCGTTTCTTATTTACTATGGTTATTTGCCCTTGAGTGCTACTTCACCAATTCATATAGTGACAAAGTGAAACTAAAAAAGGTGAAAAAAGAACACCTAAAAAAGAACACTCATATAGACTTTGGGGTAATATAGACTTTGAGATAATATAGGCTCTTGTAAGAGGTGAAAAAAGAACAGAAATCTCTTATAAGAGGTTCTTATAAGATGTTATTTTTATATAAAAAGAACACCTAAAAAAGAAGCTCTTATAAGAGGCTCTTACTGTAAATCTCTTATAAGAGCCTCTTATAAGAGACAAAAAAAAGAACAGTACCTTAGTCTTTCCTTCTCTCCTATATATAGGAGACATTGTACTCAGTTAATTCAACTCAATAAATTATGTATTCTTATCCCTAAATCTAACATGATATCAGAGCCAATACTCCTACAAGGCATGTACTACTATGTGGAGTGGTTCTCGCCTTCATTGGAATCACTCCCCCTCCCGTTGACAACATCCCTCTCTCAATCAAATCAACCCTAATCCCTCTCAATCAACAACCATCACCAGAGTCAACAATAGCAAGATCCAAAACCCTAGCCGTCATCACCTACCTCTCCCGAAACCCTAGCAACTCTGGCGAACTCGACTGTAACCTCTCCCCAATCCCCAACAGCAACAACTCACCTCCACAACCACACACCATCATCATCATCTTCAACCTGACACCCCATCAGAGAAGCGCCATGGCTGCTACTCCAACTCCCGCCATGGCCGCTACTGCAACATTCCCAATCCCAGACTCCGGCGAATCCCCGAATCACCACTTCCTCAACAACCTAAAATCCCGTCATCCTCCATCTTCTTTCTTCCCAAAACCCAACGAAAACAACAAAACAAAGGAGAAGAAGAAGCAGCAGCTCAAACCCAAACAGTGGCTCCTCAACAATCCCAAACCCTAGCTACCATCTTCAGCTCCTCCGAAATCACCTCCCAAAATCCCTAACATCTCGACCTCCCTATCGCCTTACCTCGAATCCGGACGTCCCCAACATCAATCCTCAACCGATACCCGAAACCCACATCTACTCAACCTAGCCGCAATTAACCCTAACCCTAATCTTCTTCCTCCTTTGCTGCTTTAGGTCAACCCGACCCAAATCACTTTTTCTTACCCTAAACTCTAATACTCTAAACCCTAACCCTCATACTTGTTTACCCTATCCCCATTTCCAACAAAAAAAGGACCCAAACCCAAACTCGAAACCCTAACCTACCCGAACCCAAGCCCGCAACCCGACCCGTTTCTGTGTTACAAAAAAAAACAACAAAAAAAGTTCTCTTTCTTGCAGGTTCTTCAAGCTTCCACAGTCATCTCGATCTCGAGAGATTTTGTTACTTCGTCAATAAACTCACACTGGTTGATCGATCGTGAGTTTGAGAGGAGTTCTCGACATCAACCCAGTTTCCGACGTCATCTCAGATCCCAACGTCAACATCACCCACTACCTTCGACGGCTACCACAGCTCCCGTTCAACTCCTTTTCAACAACAACAACACCGACGTCCATCACTACTATTTCTTCTACTTCTCAGTTCGAGGGTGAGATCCCAACATGCGTCACAATTGTGCGCCACCAACACACTACTTCCTTCCTCTACTACTACTATTTTCCAATTTGGGGGTGAGATCCCAACATGCGCCACTTCCTTGTGCCACCACTTCTACTGCTTCTCAGTTCAGGGGTGAGATCCCAACTCAGTTTGCCATTTACCGTGCACAACTCCTTTTATAACTTCCTAGTTCTATACCTTTCAAGATCCAAGAGCCGGTCGTCAATGCGCCATAGTGCGTCGTCTCATGTGCCATTTACTTGAGCGCCTACCCTACGCCATGCTTCGTTACCAAGTGCATCACTGTGTGCAGTCCCTGCCACATGAACATCATTAATATTCCAAAACTCATGTTACTTGAACCAACTTGAGTTTAAGAGGGGGTGTTAAATGATAAATATTAATTTAGTCTCATATTGAATAATGTATTGGTTTAGTCTTTCCTTCCTTCCTATATATAAGAAACATATTGTACTCAGTTAATTCAACTCAATAATTTATTTATTCTTATCCCTAAATCTAACATTGGTATCTATTCGCTTATTCTTATCCCTAAATCTAACATTGGTATCTATTCGCTTCTACAGTCAATATATAAGCAAATGTCAAATGAATCACATGACTCTTGCATTACTAAAAATCAAAAGTTGAAAAATAAAAATTTCTTAATTATTGAAAAAATTGAGTCATTTAGGAAAGATCATGATGTGTTTGATAGAAGAAAATAAAGGCTTAAAACAACAGATTCAAAAATCTCTGACAATATATAATAAAACCTAAAGGAAATTCATGAGAAATCTGCTCATATTGCTAAACTTACCGACAATCTAAATGAATACAAAAGAAAATTTGATGAGGTAGTGGAAGGTTGTAAGGAAGCACTCGAACATAATAAAATACTTGATGCTACTCTAGACACTCTTCGTTGGAATACCAAAGATGATGAGAAAACTAGAAAAAGACTTTGTAATAGAATAATTGAGCTCGAAAAAAGGGTTGAAAAATATGAAGGGCCCAGTTATCTTATCACAAAGAATTCAAGGTCATATCATGACAATCGAGGACTTGGTTACAATGAGCCAATATAACATCAAAACTTCAAATCTTGTCATACACATGCATAACCACCAACATAGTACAAATCAACTCATAATTATGCACGTGTATGATCCAAGGCAAAATCACATTACATGTCACTATTACTGTAAATTAGGACATATATCTTATAACTGTCAATTTAAAAGGAATACTAATTTTGTTTGAGTGAGAAAAAATGTAAGTACATGTTCAGTACCAACTTGGGCACCCAAAATTACACCTACTAATTGTGATGTAGGTGCATCAACGTATCAAATCTAAAGATCGGTGGTACCTTGATAGTTGATGCTCAAACCATATGACAGGTGGCGCTAAATACTTTGCATCACTATCAAGAGAAAGAGGGAAGGACATCATCTTTGGAGATAACAGCACTAGTCAAACCATTGGTAAAGGTAAAATATATTTTGGTTCATCATGCTCCATTGATGACGTACTATTAGTAAGAGGCTTGAAACACAACTTACCTAGTGTCAGTCAGTTATGTGATAAAGGCTATACAGTTACTTTTGATAAAAATGCATGCATTGTATTATATAGTAATAAATCATGTTTACTTCTTGCTAATAGATGCAATAATGTGTATGTCATCAATTCTAATGAATTATCACAGAAAAATATGAGATGCTTTGTTGCTAGAAATGAAGATGGTTGGCTATGGCATCGGCGGCTGGGACACACAACTATGGATAATCTCAACAAACTTGTCAACAAGGAATTAGTGCGTGGAATTCCCAAAAATCAAATTTGAGAAAGATAAGCCTTGTGGCTCATGTCAGTTCGGTAAGCAAACTAAAAGTTCGCACAAGCCTAAGAAAACGGTATCAACTTCTAGACCTCTTAAACTTTTGCACATGGATCTTTTTTGGACCATCACGAACACGTAGTAATGGTGGTGCACGATATGCTTTCGTAATTATAGATGATTACAGTAGATTCACTTGGGTTGCTTTTTTATCACAAAATGATGAAACCTCATGTCTTTCAAAAATTACGAGGGAATAGGAAATGGACCGCATGTACTGCAGCTCTACTAGTCACTAAATAAATGTCAGGAACAGGAAAGAGTACAAAAGTAGGTCTACATTACGAGGGAGTAAACCCTATAATCAGAAGAACGCTCAAGCTTGACTGGAAAAATATATAGTATGGATTGCGAATGTTTCCAATCAAATATGCATTAGAATATTAGATCCTAGGTCATGTCATACACCGACACTTTTATTGTATGATTTCCACATTTCTTTCTGCATTAATGCTCTTTGTTGAGGATTTTGGGAGATTGCAATTTTCATCCGTTTTATGTCATTCAACTGACATGCCAAGGTCTGAATGATTGCAGGACTGCCTATTCGTGAGAGCAAAACATTCGAGTCGGGAGTTTCCAAATGAAGGACAAATTTGTAGAGTTAAATTATTGAATGATGTAATTTTAGGTAAAAACCCCATTGTACATTACGATAATATAATAAAAGTTTTAATATCCTGTGATTTCTACTGTAGGGCTCGGGGCGTTACAATTTAGAATGCTCAATGGTGAATTTAAGCTCAGAAGTACAGTTGGATTCCTATAAAAGATCTAGTCCAAGGCGTAAACACTAAAGATAAATATACAGACACACGCATGAATGAGAGAGCAAGTAGACACCTACTCAGAGGTACACATTATATAGTTTCCACCACAAAATAAAACCAAACCAAAAAAGAAAAGGTAGACTAGAGAATGGGTGACAAGCATGTCACCACATCAGGGATCAAAATTTTTCATTTTGCATCTAAATCGTGCTAAACATTGTTGTTAAACCAAAGAAAAAAGATATTTTTTTTTTTTTTTGGAAAATATGATCATACAACAATGTGACAGTGAACTGAATATACACACCTTCCTGACTCTGGAGTTGAAATGATAGAAACAACTCGCTTATTCTCAGTGAAAACGTTGCAATACTTGCTGTTAACAGCAATTGGATTCACCTAAAATATTGAATCATAAGCGCAAAATCCAAGAATTGAAAAGAAGATATTCTTAACAAACAACATATATATTTGACAAGTAGGACACATACTGTGTACAAGTATCCTGGGATATCCAGAAAACTCTCCACAATCCCAGAAACTGTAGTGGAAACGGTGGTAATCCTGCAACCATCAGAAAAAGGAAATTCAAATTACATTAATGAACACAACAACAGTTAAATTTAGCATTGCTTATCAAATTTTAAACCTGTGGTGCAAGTCAGAAAATCACTAGGGATCCATGAATAAAAGGAGAGGACCTATCTTCTGTTCCCAGTAGGCCTTGTACTGAAAATTTGCGACCTTGTCAAATCAAGGATCCATGAAAAAAAGGAGACGAGCTATCTTCTGCTCCCATTAGGCCTTGTGCTGCAAATTTGCGACTTTATCAAAACAAAAAATTCAAAACTTAAAGGAATCACTTGGGTTTCAGCACCCTCACAAATAGTCAATCTTCATAACTAAGAATCTCTAGAATTGCTTGTGAACTTATCTAACAGAAAATCTGAGGTATAAGGTAAAATTAAAAGACAAATAAGGTAGTTCCAAATATTTTTGCTTCCAATTAAATTATGCCTCTTAAATAATTACCAAAATATCATTTGCCATTTTCTTACATCTTGGCAATAGGTCATTCAAATGTAATAATATAGCAAATAATGGAGGGACAAACTTGTCACATATAATAAACTTATGCAGAACTGGTTTGTGAGGTACTTTGTTTTTCATTGTTGTTCTTCTTACTAGGCCACAAATTCCAATGACCACTGACATCAGTCCTAAATGGATGCGGTATTTTGGTTGTTTATGTTAGTTAAATTATACATAATGTTTCATGATTGAACTTTACGGCCTTCTTGGCAATAGTTTAAGGTCCTTGGAGAAATAAAGGTTGTGCTTGTGCAGACTGCTAGTTACCTATACTGACAAACTATAGTTCAGCAACGGATTGATATGTGATGAAAATAAAAGTTGCAACAGCTTAATACGAACAAGAGATTACCTTAATCCAAAATCTAGTACTATCATCAACTGAGATGAACGCCATGAGACGGCTATCAGCAGCACAAACGGCAATGTCATCATGTTCCTTGTAGGCTGCTGGCCTTGCACCAGATTTCAACACTCTTACAAAAAAATCATTGAATGTCTGCAATAAGAGATACTTTTAGAAGACAGAAGGGAAAGAAAAAAAATCTATACATAATAAGTACTGAAAAAAAATGCATGATATTTCCAGTTTTAGCAGTGCGAAGAAAAGGATGAATAGCCTAGCATTGAGAAAAAGGGAAATGCGATAATAGGAGAAAAAAAGGAAATCGTGAATATATACATACTAAGTCTTTGAGAAACCAGGACAATTCAAGTAAGTAAAAAAAAAAAAAACAAAGCATTTTTCCCAACTAGTTGGAATCAGCTACATGAATCCTGGTTTTCCATTCTGCTCGGTTTAGCGCAATATCTTATGTAAGGCCACAAGCTATCATATCTTTTTTTACAATTTCCCCCGAAGTAAGTTTAGATCTTCCCCTACCCTAACTCTCCCCTCAATATTTATCAAATCACTCTTTCTAACAGGAACACTACTAGGTCTACGTATGACATGTCCAAACCACCTGAGGCGATTCTCTCTTAATTTTATCTTGAATATAAGCTACTTTTACCATGTCATATATGCTCGTTTCTAATTCTATCATTCCTAGTTTTACCACATGTTTCTGTGTTGTCCAACACTTTGCTCTATACATCATTGCTGGTCTAACAACTCTCCTATAAAAAATTTCCTTCAACTTCAAAGGTATATGTTTGTCACACAAAACATCGCTAGCGCTTCTCCACTTAAGCCACCCTGGATCCTATGTATAACATCTTCACAAATCTCCCCATCTCTATGTATAATCAATCATAAATATCAGAAACTGTACCTCTTCGGTATCTCTCAACCATCAAAGTTCACTACTTTCTCATTTATGTTCTGAATATCGCTAAAATTATTATTTTAAGACATATATTTTTAAGTAAAAAACAAGATAGAAGCAATTATAAAATTATATTTTAAAGAGATAGTTTGGGGAAAAATAGCTAGTATTGTATGATTTCATACTTAAATGGTGTCAAATATATTTGGTCGCAAGGTTTTTGTTAATTTTGACAGATGAAATTTTGGGAGGAAAGAAGCGGTATAATAATCTATAATAGGTTTTTTATAATGCCAAAACAACCATCAAATCATTTATCATCAGTTTAAATACACTCCTGCTTGCATACATTAGATCCAATTTCACTCGCTAATTTGCACTATTCTATATATGAAAGGCTAAATTGCACAAACGACTGTGGACTTTCAAAAATTTATAGAAAACTCCAATGAACTTGCTCTAATGCGTGAGACCTTCCAATGAACTTATGGAATTTGCATTATGTAACACTTGATTATAAGTTAACAAATACTATGTAATAAGTAATATTTTAACCAGGTCCAATTGAATAGGGAGTTCAAACCTTTTGTATTTAGCTCCATAAAAATTCTATCTTAAGTTTTCAAGTAGATTGAATGGACAATTTCCATTTTCTCATATATATAATATACCTCTTTTCTCATTTTCATGGTTGGGACATATTACCATCTCATATATACCATAATAAATAATGGTAAGCTATGTTACCAAGATTGGACATATTGCTTTATGTTACTATAGTGGATTTCACGGAAATATTATTTATGTTACTCTTTTAACTCTACGGATAAGAAATCAAGTCATTTAAGATTTGTTTGTCCATGCATTTAAGTGTTACAAATTGTATGATTGAATATCATTAATTTTTATAATGACATGATGGATGAACAATTGAATTTCAAATGACATGATTTTAAATATTTAGACTAATTTTTTCATTCTAACAATGTGAACGGTTTGGATCATCCATATGATGGCTATATAAAAAGTTCACATGAAGCTTATCATGAGAGCTAGTTCTCCCATGATCACTCCCCTATACATATATATAGAGAGAGAGAGAGAGTAATGTTCCATTGTGCACTCGGCCTTTCCGCCTTCGTATCGACGATCCGAACAGTTCACATTGATCTACACATATAAATTAGTCTAAATATATAAAATCAAATCATTTGAAATTCATTTGCCCATCCATTGAAGTGTTACAAAATTGTATGGCTAAAAATCGTTGTTTTTTACAGTCACAAGATGGATGTGCAAATAAATTTTAAATAATTTGATTTTACATATTTAGACTAATTTAGACGTGTAGATCAATATGAACGGTTCGGATCGTCGATACGAAGGCGGGAAGGCCGAGTGCACACGGAGGCCTAGTGCACAACAGAATATGTCACTCTCTCTCTCTCTCTCTCTCTCTCTCTCTCTCTCTCTCTCTCTCTCTCTCTCTCTCTCTCTATATATATATATATATATATATATATAAAGGGGGCAATGATCGGTGAGAACTCATTTGGTGAGAACCAAGTAAGAACTTTTTGGGGGGGACATAAATTAAAAAATCTGAAACGTTCATTTTGATTTGTACATGTCTAAATTAGACTAAGTATGGAAGATCAAGTCATTTGGGATTTGTTTCCATGTATTGAAGTGTTACAATTTGTATGGCTGAATATCGTTATTTTTTATAATGACATGATGGATGGACAAATGAATTTCAAATAACATGATTTCATATTTCTAGCATAATTAAGTCATTCTAATCAATGTGAATGCTAAGCTGCGTGCGAATAGTTCTCACCGGATAGCCTCCATATATATATAGGGCCCTTCCATTGTGCACTACCCTCCGTGTGAACTTTTTACACGGAGTGCACATGGATGACCTGAACCGTTCACATTGATCTACACATCTACATTAGTCTAAATATGTAAAATCAAGTCATTTGGAATTCATTTGTCCATCCATCAAGTCAGTATAAAAACAAACGATATTCAGCCATACAATTTTGTAACACTTCAATGAATGGACAAATGAATTCCAAATGACTTAATTTTACATATTTAGACTAATTTAGACGTGTAGATCAATATGAACGGTTCGGATCATCCATGTGCACTCCATGTAAAAAGTTCACACGGAGTGCACACGGAGTGTAGTGCACAACGGAAGGGCCCTCTCTCTCTCTCTCTCTATATATATATATATAGAGAGAGAGAGAGAGAATGAGAGAAAGAAAGAGAGAAATGTTCCGTTGTGCACTCGTGTGCACTCGACCTTCCCGCCTTCGTATCGACGATCCGAATCGTTCACATTGATATATACATCTAAATTAGTCTAAATATGTAAAATCAAATCATATGAAATTCATTTGCCTATCCATCATGTGCCTATAAAAAACAACAATTTTCAGCCATACAATTTTGTAACACTTCAATGGATGGGCAAATAAATTTCAAAAAATTTGATTTTACATATTTAGACTAATTTAGATGTGTAGATTAATGTGAACGGTTCGGATCATTGATACGAAGGCGGAAAGGCGGAGTGCACACGAGTGCACAGGGAGGCCTAGTGCACAACGGAACATTACTATATATATATAAGGCTATAATCATGTGAGAACTCCTTCAATGAGAACCACATGAGAACTTTTTTGGGGATATAAATTGAAATAAACAAACCGTTCATTTTGATCTACATGTCTAAATTAGTCTACAGATGAGAGATCAAGTCTTTTGGAATTTATTTGTCCATGTATTGATGAAGTGTTACAAATTTTATGGCTGAATATCATTATTTTTTATAATGACATGATGGATGGACAAATAAATTTCAAATGACTTGATTTTATATATTTACACTAATTCAGTCATCCTAAACAATGTGAACGATTCAAAGCATACATGTGATGGCTATGTAAGAAGTTCTCACGAAGCTTATCGTAAGAACTAGTTCTCACATGATCACTCCTCTATATATTATGGGAGATCTTGTTGTGATCCCAGGCTCATGATAAGAGTGGAGAGCCCAAGGCTAATAGTCACAGTGGAGACATCCTACAAATGATCCAAACCATTCACAAATGATCCAAACCATTCATTTTCTTCGACATGCTCAATATAGTCTAAGAATGTGTGTTCAAGTCACTCAACATGCCTATGCATTATATTTTGCAAATTGTATGGCGAAAATATCTTCATTTTTGTAATGGTATGATGCGTGACGAAAAGGATTTCAAATGACAGGACCTTGCATCATAAAACTATTTTAGGTACGTCAAACAAAATGAGTGGTTCATAGGATGTCTTCACCAAAGAGAGCTCTTCAACTTTACTTTGAGCCTAGGGATTACAAGAAGACCTTCCTATATATATATATACATATATATATATATATATATATAGAGAGAGAGAGAGAGAGAGAGAGAGGGGGGGGGAGACAGAGAGAAAAGTTATTATTTATGATAAAAAATATATATTAAAAATAACATCGGTAAGCTTTTGGTGTAAGATGCTTCTTGATATGAATATAGAGAAATTGTTAAAATATTACTAATTTCTAGTGGAGGAGATTGTTCGGTTTGGATGCAAGTGCAAGTAAAATTTTTGAATCTCCCTCTAATATTGTTCACTTAATTACCAAAATAACCTTAGCCTCCTTTCTTTTTACATTTCCTATGTACGATAAACATCATTTCCCTCCAAAAAATAAAGGTTTCTTTCGCACTTGTTTTGTTGGGAAAATTCAACTTTACTATTTGCCTTGCATCAAACCAACGCCACCCTTAAAGAAAAATACCAAATAAGAAAAATATGTAAGCTAAAAAGGGCATAAACATGTAAACAACTAAAGGAAATTTTATTTTTTTAAAAGGCAACAAAAAAAAGTTATGGTTGCTAGGGTAAAAACTTAATATGCTTGAAACATTTAAACTCTACTTTTATCATATTGAAGCAAAATAATAATTATGCTAAGAGATGAGACAAAAATTATTTGCTGATGAATATCGGAGGAGAGAGAAATATTTAACTAGACCATAACTTATTCTTCAGACTTGATAAAGAGATGAAATAAATTTGAATTGTTGACAATTGGATTCAACAAACACCCTAATATAATAAAAGGTTATACCTTAAATAAGTTAATGAACTTGGGTATGTCTTTAACTGATTCAAGTGAACTCATCCGCCTGCCTTGCTTCTCAGAGATGCTTTGCAGAAGCTCTTTTGATCCTAGAAACAAACCAAATACCCACATGTTATAATATTTAATTATAATATATACTTTATAATTATTGTTCATTATACCAAATATTAATCTCTCTTTATCTATCCATATATCTATCTATTTATCTACATGTATATAGCCTCTTACTGAATACCTGATAGAAACAGAATTCTCTTTGCCCACTTTCTATCACCATATACAGATCATAGACAAGGATCCATAATCAACAATGCTCCTAATATGCTAAACACTAATTTACACTTTGTGGTGGCATTCAATCTATTTGAAATGCTGCAAAATAGTACATAAAACGATTAACAAGGTAATAAAGCTGCTCAGCTGCATGCATGACGACTCTGAATCCGTGTGTCCTTTTAAGGAACGTTTAACTTATAAGAGAATTCTTGTCACCAAATATTATTTTAAGAGTATAGTAGGAAAATAGAAGAAATGATCTTAAAATTTAGGATAATTAATAATATTTTCATAATCTTTAGAATTTAGAAGTGCATATTAATAACATATACGCGGACTTCATGGATGATTTGTCATTGGAATAATCTTCAAAGAATGTAGTAAAGTAGTAATGCATTAGAATACGATCAACAGCCTTACAGTAGAAGCAAACTGCAAAACAAATTCTTAGAAAAAGAATTGAGTAAACCAATACACCAACTACATCTAATTTGAAAAGTAAAGACAGTTAATTCATATCAATGTTTAAATTTTAAAGGTTCCTTCTACATCAATGTGAAGCTGAACACAACTATTAATCAGTCTTATCGAATGGCCTGAACTTTAAGATCATGCCAACAGCGAGAAACCAAATTGAATGGCACGAAGGTGCGAAGTTTGGACAACAAAGTATAATGACGGTTCTCAAGTATTCAAACAATGGGGTTCCAAACTAATGCCCCAACAAAGTCTCACTTCACTGCAAGGCCAATGTTCTAACCCACTCAAGCTGGACTGCTGAAGCAGATGCATCAGTCATTCTAGCTTGCCGAAACCTGTGTCTTTCCAAAGGATAGGTCAGCTAGCTGATTACCTGATTTTATTTATTTAGTTCCAATCATTTCAGGATCATCTACTGTACTGATCACCTTCTAAAGAATAAAGTGAGTCAAGAGACAATCCACTTCAATCTTCTTGGTTTCAAATTAAAAAAAAAAAGCGGCGGACCACCACTTTTTCTGAAACGGGCATAAGTGTAGCATAAGCGAAAAAAGTGTTAAGCTATTTTTGAAATTAGAAGAGAATTAGGGCTTTTAGAGCAGGTGTGTTTAAGTATCATGTACGGATCAGGTAGAAATGGGTAAGAAAATTAACCAAATGAAGATTTTATTAAAACCCAAACTAGTAATCTGCACGTGTGATGCACGTTCTAATTTTAAAAAAATTATATAGTAAATAATAAGACGTAATCTGGCCTCGAATCTGAGACCTCCCTTTACTCATCACATACTCTTTACAAATTACCCCTAGTGGTACAAACTTTTATTCTATATGAGTGTCACTTTTGTAAATAATTATGTCGTAAATAAATTTGAACTTTGAGGGTATTATGGTAACTAACAACAGTTGAGTAAATGAATGGTTAATATAACTCCCACTTAAAAATGAATAGTTGAGATTAGATGATTGAATGTCTACAAATTACAGGTTGTCTACAAATGACAACCCCAACTCTCTCATTATAATATTAGAGATATGACAGGAAAGTATATTTATGCGCTTAAACACACTTTTGAGCGGTTTTGAGCTATTTTTTAACAGTTTTTTCCACAATTAAATGTTGTCTTGCCGCTTAACGCTTAAGCATAGCTTTTTTGAATTTTTTAAAACCAAACTCATATAGGATTGAGTTGAAAGCAATATTGAGTGACTATATTGTGACTGGACATCACAATATAGTCTCATAAGACTAAACAACGGGCATCCAAGTTCTTCCAATAGATGCTTGATGTAAGCCACCCCGCAAGAAATTTTGGCCATGACAAGATACTTTCATTTGGTGCTCAAATTGGATACCCCACTTTGCTTCTTGCTCTTCCAGGATACCATAGTCCTTCAACACAATCATGTACTCTTCGTTAATTCTCAGTTGTTAATATAAAGCTGTTGACCCAGTATTTGATTTTGGTGTTTGACCACATATCAACCATGGGCTAATATCTATATGAGTGCAGATATTACAATTATAGCTAGCCCATCTAAAAGGATGTTGGATTGACCATGTATTAAAGCTAGATCAAGAGGAGGCTAGAAGAAATGCAGCATGCTTCACAAAGCTATCATTTAAAAACCATATGTGAGGTCATCGCAGTGGAAGCTTGAACCGTACAAAATTCACAAGAGAAAAGTTGATGCAATATTGGAGGTGATGTATGTTTCATCTTATTGTGTAATATATTAGCTTTAAAATATTTGCACAATTTCCTACGCTAAATTATTTAAAATTTGATGCATAACATTAAAAATAAAATTTCACTTCATATCTTTATATTTTGCAGGGTTTTAATATCAGTTTGAATTTATTGTGGATATCCAAAAATATTCAAACTACATTTTGCTCAAACAAGAAGAGGATTTCAATCATATTTGTATCCTATTATTCCACTTAATATATTTCTTTAATTGACCTATATGAGACAACCATTTTTCTGAATCTAATTGAGGTCAAATTGGTCTAAAAGATTTTCAAAAACTCTTTTTCTATTTGATTCAAATTTGTAGTTTCCAGATTTATTGATAGGCTGATTTGGTGTGACTCATATCACCTTTCTTCATTAAATCAGTCAAATAAGATATCCATTTATAAGAGCTCGAAGAGATCTTTCAAATAAATTGTTTTCAGTCTGTTTAAAGCTCTGTACAAAAAGTTACGACCGTTTTATTACAGATATGCAAGAAAGATTATTTTCCGATTTACCCCCATATACTAGTTGTTATATTTCTAATGTAAAGGACTTTTTGGGGACTGAATTTCAACTGCCAAATTATTTTGAGAACTCTATATATTAATTAGTAATTTTATACTATTTGCTTATGGGATTTATTTCTTTTTCTTTTTTTTCAAACACTCAAACTTCATTATTCTTCATCATTTATTGTATGAGAGTATTTTCTTCATCCCATTAATTGTGCTAACATCTTTAGACCAATATATGTTAGAACCTCCCACTTGTAACTGTCTAATCTTGTGAAATTGAGAGCAGCATCATTTTCCCTTTTGTTTTTTCTCGGCTGTAAGGCATTGTTGACTTGTCCTCACTTGGTGGAAAAATTTTCTATTGGAGGAAGTGGGAAGTCCTTTGTAAGATAAGATGTGAAAATCATTCTTGGGAGGTACAAATTTCAAGTGAGAAATGTCATAATGGTGGGTTTTAGCTCATTTGAGCAAAAGTGATTTTAGTGGAAAACCTAAGGCATGGAGGTCCTTAGGGGCAAGGAGTGCCGAACCACCTAAACATCGTTGTGTTCTCTGGTGGAATTGATTTTCAACTCGTACTCTTGCATTTAAATTTTTTACCGTTACTGTTTATTTCATACCTCTACTATTTTAATGGGAGAGTTAGGATTTGTAATCAAACAAACCCTAATTTTGTAACAAAACAAACACGTGTAATACACGTCCAAACTAAATTCAACAAATACAAATATCTGTAGACAAAAATCCATACATCACCGGTGCATACCTAAAATAAAAAAGGTCTCAGGTACGAAGCCAGACTACGCTGAAGTTTTTTACTTTTAAAATATATATATTTATTAAGACGTGCATCGCACGTGTAAATTACTAGTACATTTTAATTCCCCCCCCCCCCCCCCCCCCCCCCCCCCCCCCCCCCACCAAAAAAAAAAAACATCAAACGATCATATACTGAATGAATGCTTCTCGAGTTTGAACTAACAACATTCCCTCTCACAACTTAGCATTGAGGTGATAGGAAATGCTGAAACAAATGAAATAAAACAATTTGACTTACATAATGCACATACCTTTATCGATTAGTGTAAATCCTACTTTTGATTGATACATTGCTCTCATTGACCGAATAATTTCTTCAACGAGTCTTTTTGTTCTTCAATCATAAACCTACGAGAGTAAATCCAAACCAACGTTTACAATAAACAATCTATAACAGGTAGGCAAAAGTACATCTAGTCCAAACTTAACATTTCTTTCCGCACTACTATGAAAATAATCCCCAAAATTCAAGAACTCAACTGATCCGAAATCTGGGTCCGATTCGTGCGCTCCCCCAGCGACAAGCACGCCATCCACAGATCATTAAACTTCATCTCCCCCCCACACCAAATCCCAAAAATTAATTACTAAAATTAGCAACAACAAAAAACTCTCAATTCAAAACCCTAGAAAATAGTTACTGCGAGGATCTCGATGCGCGCGATCCCGGCGAAGTCATCTTCCGCGACGGACTTGGGAGTCTGCGGCGGCGGCGGCGTGGCCGTTAGATCTGGAGCTGGCATGGCCCATTTTGGGGTTCTTGATTTTCACTCAGCGGTTGTTGAAGAGAGAGAGAGGAGGAGCGGGATGAATAAATTTATTTATTTATTTGACTTAAATTGGAGTTGCCTTTTTTCGGTGGAATTGCCCCTGGAAGCGAACCTAACTACGAAATTGCCACTACCGTTTACTTGGCTTAATTACATAAATTCATTTCTTTTTTTCTTTTTTTACTTCAATTCGATATATTCACATTCTAAGATCTTGCACAGGAAAAACAAGATTAAATATATACCTACTAAATTTTGACTATAAAAGTTGTATTATCTCAAGTTATTAATAGTACTAATTTTATTTTTTTTATTATTTTGATAACACGGATAGAATCCTAAGGCTCCAGCCATATAAATATATATATATAAAATAAGTTTGTACATCTCGAAAAATTTTACAAGAGGTAAAATTACCAGAACAATAAAAACAACTACAATTATAGTACTAATTTTATTATAAAAGTTGCATTATTTATGCATGAGCGAGTGCACTTTACTTGCTTGTGTATATTTGTACGTACAGTACAATACAACTGTTATAGTACGATAAGCATATTTGTCTTGCGTATTCAATTTGGTTAGAGCATCCATAGTCGTTTGCTATATTTGTCATTTTCTCAAAATTTGAGAAACGATGACCTGTAGTCGTTTGCTATTTTGCCGTGTTTTGGCAAAACCGCTACAGTCGCTTCTCATATTTGAGAAACGAACTTACGATTCTCAAATTATAGGGGACCCCGTTGTTTTTCTTATATACAATATGATCAGACGAAACAAGTTGTTTCGTCTAACTTTTTTTTTATTTTTAAAATGATCAGACGGTACAACATGTACCGTCTGAACAAAAAATAATAATAAAATTAAATTAAAAATAATAATAAAATTGGATCAGACAGGACATGTTGTCCTGTCCGATCTAAAAAATCCACAAACGGGACAACATGTGCCGTTTGACCACCAAGATGTCACTTTCAACCTAATTCATCCATTAATTAACAACTAATCTCACTTTAGGAAGTAATTAATAAATATTTAGTATTATTTTAATCAATAATTAATTAACTAATTACTATTTAATAACTAATAATAATTTAATTTTATTGCGGACTAAAAAAATACCTTTGGGGCGGAAACATATGCTCCATTTGCTATTTTTATATTTGCCATTTTCTCAAATATGAGAAACACCGGTGTGGATGCTCTTATAACAACGATCTATATTACAAATTCTTTGAAGGATAAATACATGCATGTTGCCAACGATTTACAAGCCATTACCAATCAGATGTACTTCTCTATTGTTGCACTCAGCGACGACTTTGGCACCGCACCAATTACACTCTCCTTCTTCTCCCCGTTCTTGAAAAAGAGAACGGTAGGGATGCTTCGGATCCCATACTCGCTTGCAATGTTGGGGCAGTCGTCGGTGTTAACCTTGTAGCATGAGATCTTGCCTGCATACTCCTTGGCAAGCTCATCGATAACTGGAGCAATCATGCGGCACGGGCCACACCATGGAGCCCAGAACTCAACCACCACCGGGTTTGAATTGCCGATGACCAAGTTGTCCCACTCTGCATCTTCTACTGCAACCACTGCGCGCATAAATTGATTCAATTCAGACATGAATTATATCCTGAGAAAGTGAGATTATAACTAAGTGTTGTAATGCTTTTTACAAGAGTAGGCATATGCGCCAAATTTGGGCCTAAGTAGTTAGGTCCAACAACACAAAGCTGAAAAACAAATTATATTTTGAGCTTTCTTCCATTGCAACGCCTTTGCAGAACATTTGCGTTTGCAATGGAAGAAAGCTCATATATTTTTGTTGAAACTGACTAGAAAAAAACATTTTTCTCCCACTTCATTTTTGAGTTAAAAGACATAGATTTCCGTACTATATATACCTCCATCGACAGCATTTTTTGCTTCACAAACAAGGCGATTCGCTCGGCCTCTATGTTGTAACGGCCGGAAAGCGGTAGAAATTGTTGAAGATATCGAAATAGCAGTGTTTGGACTGAAACTGAGCTTTTTCTTGTGCGAGAAGAGCAAGTTGTGAGCGTGCACGCAACTTGACTTGGGCCTGGTTGGCGTAGTTGTAGATGCAATGGTGCTCACCTGGAAGCAAGTTTCTGAAGCCATATTTTTCTTCTTATTGAAAATTTCTTTTCTGTTTATTCGATCAACGCTCACTATCTGCGATTATTCCTATTGGGGAGATGGATAGAACGAGGGATTAATTGTATGGTGCAAGTGCGATATGCTGATTTTTCCTTGTTAATAGATATCCATAAGATTGTGAGGTTGTAGGGTGCTCATGTGTTGTGTGGATGCCACAACTAACACCTATCTTCCTATTGTATTTTTCTTCGATCGACTTGTGGTCCTCTCCCAAAACCAATCTTTCATACTCTGATATTTTTTCTTCTTCTCTAGTTGTAAAGTTCCTATAAGCTAAACACACCTTTTTCTCAGAAGTTGTTTTTTGTTTCTTGCTTAAAAGTGTCGTAATATTTGGGCAAAATGACATCGGCCAACCTTTTATGATAAAAAAAAAAAAAAAAAAATTGAGCAAAACATATAAAAGGGCTACTGTAGGACTCTGTAGATTTTTTTTATATATATTTTAAATTTTTTTTTAAAATCACCTCGTCATCGTTTCATTAATGAGAGTTAACAAAACAGAATAGGACCAGTTACAAAGTATCATACAAAATATAGAGCTAATTCAAGCATCTCAACATTCCGATGCATCAAAAAACCAAAATGAAACTCAGATACAGATACATCCAAGTGATACAGATACAACCAAAATGAAACCCAGATACCGATAGAACCCAGTGATAGCCGTACAGTACATCCTTGTGCTCTCTTTCTGCTTAGTGCTGCTCCTCCATCTGTAGCCTCTTCGTTGTCCCTGCCTGACCTGCCAAGGCGTAGATGTATAACCGAAAATTTTATGCATAATGATATGAAAGCTATGATTGCAATTACGAAAATAGTAGTTATTTCGGTCTAGCTACAGGCCCCAGATTGTCGCAGAAACCGACATATCCCAAGCCTCTCTATCTTCTTTTCTAATGTTAATCCCCTACCTAAGTCCCAAGCCACATTGATCGAACTAGGTGTCTCTAAACAGAAAATTTTGCCGCACTGCCCCACTTTTTGAAATTATTTAGCGGTCTGCCATACTTTCCAAAACATTTAGCGAGATGCCCTTGTCTGTGACACGTCAGTAAGAAACGTTATTGCGAAAAACGGCATAGGTTATTTCGATGCCGTTCTTCCCAATAACGGCATCTGTTTGAAAAAAAAATTGCATGCCGTTATTGGGAATAACGGCATCAGTATATTTGTCTTACAAGTGTGATTCTTCTAAGTTTAAAAAGTTCTAAGTGTGAAAAAAACTTATAAACAATGCCGTTATCCTGAATAACGGCATTCGAATGACTGATGCCGTTATTGGAGATAACGGCATCAGTTATATATCAATATGCACTTTTGCTGTTGTTTGGAAACAGAAAGAATTAATAAAAACTAAAAAAAAAAAAAAAAAATTATAACTGATGCCGTTATTCGGAATAACGGCATCAGTTATAAAGTTTTTTTTTTTTTTTTTTTTTTACTTATTGATCAGAGAAGATGAATAATAAGTTACGTTTTTATTAAAAAAATTTATAACTGATGCCGTTATTCCGAATAACGGCATCAGTATTGAGAATGCCGTTATTCGGAATAACGGCATCTGTTATAAGATTTTTCATACTTGCAATTTTTCCTCTAAGTGGAGACTACAAGCTCTCGAAAAACAAAACAACCTATGCCGTTATTCCAAATAACGGCATGCAATTTTTTTTTCAAACAGATGCCGTTATTGGAAAGAACGGCATATTTATTAGAAAGAACGGCATGGAAATAACCTATGCCGTTTTTTCCAATAACGTTTGTTGCTGACGTGTCACAGACAAGGGCATCTCGCTAAATGTTTTGGAAAGTGGGGCAGAGCGCTAATTAATTTCAAAAAAGAGGGCAGTTCGGCAAAATTTTCCTCTAAACATCCAAACCCATGGCAGACTACCTCCCAAGCTAACCTAGCCCTATAGCAATTGAAAAGGAAGTGATCAGTGTTCTGTTCGTCGGTGCTACATCTAGCGCATACAACCTCGATCTGCAAACCTTGTTTCAGCAAATTGTTTTTTGATAAGATAGCGTCGTTCGCCACAAGCCAAAGGAAAACTCTTACCTTCAAGGACGCCTGTGTACTCCATAAAGTTTTCCCATTTTTACTTCTGATTCCTCTGTAGATATCTTTTGCAGAGGATGAAGCATAATTCTGCGACGATACGTACTGAGGTTGGAACATTCTTTAGAATGCAAATCTATGAATGCCCCTGATGAATGTACATATGAGCGACGCAGTCCAAGAACTAAAGAGAAACAAGTACATGAAGTAATCGCCTGCCAAAGAATCGTAGTACTTCTAGCTAGCTTTGCTCTTGTGCATGTCTGATTTGAAACACTTGAAAGTTGCAACCTAGCTAAATCGAGAAGGTTAATAAGAGCGCAAAATGAGCAGGCCTTGGTGTGGGTATTTTGATTTTGAAATTGCAGGCCCTTGGCCAAAGCTATTATATAATATTGTTAATATAACGCGTTTTCTATGGAAAAATATATTGCATGAATCCTACTGCTTTTGATAGCATAATCCTAAAAATATGAAAATTATATGCAAGCATCCCAATCCTCACAGTATATAATATTTTGTTCACATTCTATAAAAATATCCAAAAATAAATTACAGTGTATTTTATTAAACAAAGAGCTAGCTAGCCAACAATCGACCTAACTAATTAACTATCAACTTGACATAAGCCTGCCTAATCACATCATCAACATTTCCTCAATGTTTTTTTTTTTTTAAAGAAAAGGTGGAATATGGCCACCCTGTTTCATTAATAAGTGTTTAACGAAACAAACCGAGAGTACTGGGCCAAATACAAACTACAGACAGAAAATAAAACATACATGAAGCAACATGACGCGTACAAACAACAAATTCCTCCAAATCAACAGCAACCGGCCCTTATTTGTTAATATTCTATAACTTGCAATTTTATAATCACTATATTTAATATCCAAAGGCTTACCACATGATAATACATGACAAGCCTTTTGTAACAACCAAGATGGAAGAAACTAAAAGAAAAGTTGCATCATAGATTAGTTTAATCATTTCTTTAATTTCTTTTTAATTAATGGCACATAGTTAGGACAATGAGTGAGCCAAGTTGTTGCAATTAATGGACAGTATGTATCCAATCCAAGCCATCATTATCTTCATAATTTAATTCAGCTTTTCGCATGCGCCATAAACTAAATGTTGATGATCCAAGAAAAGACAACAACTAATTAAGATATTGATTGTGATTTTAGTTCTTCGCTTCATATGAGGGTTTCCAATCCAAATGGCATAATCAAATGAGATGATGAACAAATACAAGAATAATAAGATTATTATATATCTTCTGTACTTCTTAAGTAAAGCGAAATTAGTGACTTAATTACTAGAAGTTCACTTTTGAAGCTATCCTATATGACAAGTTATAATATTGCATACACCGAAGTAGTTCCAAATTTTAAGTAAAACCAACCAAGTCGATCACTCGAAGAAATTACGGAAGAAATGGCAATAAAAGACAAACTAACAATGAGGTTTTTGTAGGAATATGATCCAGCTCCACAATTTTAGGGTTTCTGCAGTGAGAAATTCGCTAAAATTCATCTAAAGATCAATGAATTTCATGCATGACAAGAATGAGCGCTAAATATCTGTCTTTGGTAGATTCACCAATATTGTTATACCTTAAAAGTTTTAGATGTTAAGTTTAATTGAATTTTGCAATGTATTTGCTTATAATGAGTAGTTGTAATTCTTAGCTTTGCCTCATGCAAAATATATCATTGTAGAATTCTCATGATGCGTGTATGGTATGGTAGTCACGGAATCTTATTACAGTACCTGCGATAATGAAGCTCTAACAAACAAATAATCCAAATCTCAAATCGCAACAAAATCCTTGCAGAAACAAAGCACCTCCCCTATATATAACCACTCGACACCAAAAAATCGCATCATGCCATAAATTTAAGTGCACATCTGCTCTCCTGTTGATAGACACTGGTATTTTATACCCATTAGCTGAAACTGAAAACAGCCGTTGAATTACTTACATAAATTCAATGAAAGTGAAAGGACCGGAAAGGTTAAATTGCAGAGCTCCTGAGGTTGAAAACTGATCAAAATCTCAACCTTTAAAGTGGACCTACACAAATGAATAGACATTTAGTATGCATACATGCATGCATGAATATATATATTTCTCCAAGTTTTTTACAGCTGTTTCCAGTAGAGTCATGTCAATCTCTGAAGACTTGTTGAATTGCTGGCATGCAATACTCGATCGGTGGAACCATCGTAGTAGTTATGGGAGGAAACTCGTGTATGTGGAATAAGCATGTAGTACTAGTAAGCAGAAGTAAATAAAAGGCTTAATGTGAGAATGTGCATGACAGTAATCATCATAGTCATCATCATCATAACTATATCGTATCTAAATATCATTAGTATTATATAATATCTTATTTCTCCGACGTCATTAAAGAGCTGATGTTAATTGCCTTTCGGCGCTTTCCCCAAGCCAAATTAGATTAAAGAAATTGGAGCGAATCAAAGGGGAAGAGTGAGAGAGGTTGATGAGTCTTCTCTTCTCTATAAGTCATACGAAAATGAGAAGTTCGTGGTCTTTCCAATTCAAGATGCAGACAAGTATGAAAATGCGAGAGCAAGTCCAAGATATGATCTTATTAGAAGTTGGAGTGTTTTTCGTTTAGATGTTTGCAACTATAATTGTAATTTTATAGCAAAAAACAAGACTACAAACTAACTATAAGCTACACCAAAACTATAACAAACAAACAAACCAATTGTGACCTATATATATTTTTAGTCATTTTATATACAATATTTAAGATTAGGAAACATATATTTAACATATATTTATATCATATACTTTATACACGCATGATATGATTCCAAACCGAATAATGGAGTGAGTTAGAAATTAGGTGCTCTTGTGTGGTTTCTATAATTTATTATTATATTTATACCTAATAGTAGGGATGACAATGGGTTAGGGCTGGCCCTAACGGTTCTAAAACCTGGCCCTGGAAAAACTCGATCTGGCCCTGGTCCTATAAAACAATGAGTAGGGTAGGCCTCTAAATTTGGCCCGTTTAAAATAGGGCCGGGTTAGGGTTTTGCATATGCCCAACCCGGCCCGACCCTAACCCTGAAACTCTAAATCATATATATATATGGGAAATGCTCCATTGAAAATGCAAATGTTGTGAAAATTCGTGAAAACAACCTAGGCCGTTGTTGGGAACAACGGCCTAGGTTATAATGCATTATAACCTAGGCCGTTGTTCCCAACAATGGCCTAGATTTATTTTCACGTTTTCCACGCTACAGTTGTTTTCAATGGAGCATTTTCCATATATATATATATATATATATAGAGAGAGAGAGAGAGAGAGAGAGAGAGAGAAAGAGAGAGAGAGAGAGAGAGAGAGCAATGCTCCATTGCAAACCACTGAAATCGTTGTTGGGAAACAACGGCTTCAGGCTTAATATAACCTAAGTTGTTGTTCCCAACAACGGCTTCAGTAGTTTGCATATCCGTTTGCACGGATCCGTTTGCAGAGCATTGCCCTTATATATATATATATATATATATATATATATATATATATATATATATATATATATATATATATATATATATATAACCACCCATCTCATTCTCTTCACTTAAGTGAGGGGAGGGGTATTTTGGGGTTTTCATCCCCAAATAACTCTTCACCTCCTTCACTCTGACCCGCTGCAAATGGAAGCCTCGGTGGTTGGATCAATTCATCTTGATCCAACGACTGTGATCTCCCCCACCCATCTCTTTCTCTTCAGTTAAGTGAGGAGAAGGGTATTTTGGGGTTTTCATCATCAAATAACTTTTCACCTCCTTCACTCTCTCACTGACTTTCTCCATCTTCTACCTATTTCTCTCTTTCTTCAGAACTCTCTCTCGAAACCCAAATCTCAAACCTGTTAGGGATTTCTACCGAAAACTCTTCTCTAGGATCTTGTTGAGTTATTCGATGCAATCAACACAAACCACCAAGCACATATTAAATCATACCAAGCACATCAAAGCACACAAATTTGTCCCGGTTGGGGCTTTTGCCTTAATCCGAGGGAGAAGAAACCCAAAATGTTATTCAACTAGAGAAGATACAAGAATATTGCAATTCTCACCAGCAAGTACTAGTTGTTTACAATTAGAGAAACTTTCAAGCTTCGCCTTCAATGAAGTATTCTCTCTCTTGGCTCTCAATGGAGGCCAATAACAACAATATATAGAGATCTAGAGAAAACCTAGTTTGATATCTTGATACAATAACTATTGGATATTTCTGAAAAGATAACCCTACGATAAGAGCCGTCAGATCTGACTTGAAGAACAAGTTGGGCTTCTCACGAATCACCAAGATCCGACCCAATAAACTCATCAGCATCGCGACCGGTCGACCGCCACCCAGGTTCGGTCGATCGTCCCCCTCTCGAAGACTTCTGCACCCGATGACCGGTCGACCGCACCCTAAGACCGGTCGACCGCAACTTCTGCAACTACAGCTGCTGACTATTTCCTTGCCTCCACTCCATCTTTGATCGTCTTGATTCCTCCATCGTCTCATCGTCTTCTTATCCAACATAGTATGCAAGACATAAACCCAATAATCTCCACCTTGGATTGCATACTCATGAATCCACACCTGTGTGATTTAAAATCTTCTAGACTCTTTTCTTTCTCTTCTTGCAAACAACTCGTTTCAATGGCTTCCTCTGCTAGTTGAATCTATCTCCACCTGTTTTTCTCTCGCTGTATGCCCCCTTCAAGGGCACACCCCAGTAGATGTAATCATGGAGGTGCCACCCTCCACACGAACTCCACCACCTCAAGGCTCTCTCCACTTTTCGACGATATTCGAACGTCGCAGTCTCGCTCGGATAATTTTATTGACGACATACTATATGGTGCTTTAGGAACACTAGGCTGCAAACCACTTGGCCAAGGTTTCCTGTTCCCACAAACTGGTAGAGGTTGTGCTGACTCTGCCCAATCCCCCTCTTACCCTTCATCATCTTGCCATAACTTTCTCAAACTGAACGAACTCCGCCTAGATCTGTGCACCTGCAGTCCTGAGCTTCTAGAGTTCCCATGAAAATAAGGCTTCGCTTCATCAAAAGAATATGCATGCTCTCCTCTAGTGTGTGTCCCCTTCCATCTATCATCTTCGACTCATTAGTTTTCTCACCTCTTACTTCACAAATCGTATCAACTTTCGTTCCCACACAACGATATGATGCAAATTTACAAGTAGAAACCATCTCCCTCTCGGAGCAAACTTGAGAAGAACTAATCGAATCAAAAGAACAACCGAAATTCACATCTAAAGAACTTGAAACAAAAACACTGTTTAAGCCTTCACCTGATTCAGCGGCACTTGATTTGGCACCCCTCAGACTCAATTGCTTGCAACAGTCTCTCATGTAATGCTCAATCTCTTTGTACTGGTGGCCACGGACCTTACCTCGACATACACTTTTTCTTCCAATCAAAGTACAATCCACCTCCAAGCAACTCGCAGAAGTTGACGCCAATTTCTGACTCTCCTTCTTAAGTGCATCCTCCTCCAACCCCTTGATCATACCTGGTATGAAAAACTTCTCCTTGGTAGATTTCTCGCCTAGCACGGTTATCATGTTGGATGGATTTGATGGTGAATATATTGAGTTGAAAACCCTTAGATCATCTGCGTTGAACACCCTCAATTAAGATAACTCCATAATGAACTCCACTTCATGATTTAGAAGAGCGGTACTTTCCTTCATTGAGAAACCCCACAACTTTCTTCGCTGGTATATCCGAACTTGTGATGACGATCCCGAGTAGTCAGTTCTAAATCTTGCCCAAAGACTCGCCGTGCTTCTCCTATACCTGACTTCGTTCATCGATGACAACCGGATTAAACTCAAGGCTTCTGAACATATCTTCTTCCACTTCTCCTGCTTTGTGTCGATTGGTCTCCCTTTATCTTGTTCTAGAACTAGATCTAAGTCCTGTTGAACCGATGCTTCATGCATGTCCACCTTCAAGAGATTAAAGTTGATATTGTCTTTGAACCGCTTGATCTTCGTGATTTGATCTGCTATCATCTCCAAAGAACTCGAACAAACCCTTGAACCCGAAGCTCTGATACCAATTGTTAGGGATTTCTACCGAAAACCCTTCTCTAGGATCTTGTTGAGTTATTCGATGCAATCAACACAAACCACCAAGCACATATGAGATCATACCAAACACACCAAAGCACACAAATTTGTTCCGGTTGGGGCTTTCGCCTTAATTCGGGAGAGAAGAAACCCAAAATGTTATTCAACTAAGGAAGATACAAGAATATTACAATTCGCATCACGACCCTCTCTCAAGCCTCACCAACAAATACTAGTTGTTTACAATTAGAGAAACGCTCAAGCTTCGCCTTCAGTGAAGTACTCTCTTTCTTGGCTCTCAATGGAGGCCAATAACAACAATATACAGAGATCTAGAAAAAACCTAGTTTGATATCTTGATACAATAACAATTGGATATTCCTGAAGTGATAACCCTACGATAAGAGCCGTCAAATCTGACTTGAAGAACAAGTTGGGCTTCTCACGAATCACCAAAATCCGACCCAATAAACCCATCAGCGCCGCGACTGGTCAACCGCCACCCAGACTCGGTCGGCCGTCCCCCTCTCGGGGACTTCTGCACCCTATGATCGGTCGACCGCTCCCTATGACCGGTCGACCGCAACTTCTGCAACTACAGCTACTGACTGTTTCCTTGCCTCCACTCCCTCTCTGATCGTCTCGATTCCTCCATCGTCTCATCGTCTTCTTATCCAACATAGTATGCAAGACAGAAACCCAACAAAACCCGACAGCTCGCCGTGCCTCCTTCTCCTCCTCCAACCCGACAGCCCAAGCCCCTTCCCCCTCTCTCTCACACACTCTCTCTCCCTTGCATCTCTCTTTCTCTTCCGACCGAAACCCAACACCTTAAATCCCAAACCCTTCCTTCTCCCCCTCCTCCTCTTCCTCCTCCTCCAACCCGACAGCCCAAGCCGGTGTGCTCTCCTCCTCCTCCTTCTCTCTCCCAATAGTTTGAAGACTCCCCCGATAACCCTATATTAGAGGCTTGCAGTGGAGTTTTTCTAGGGCCAGGTTTCAGGACCGTTGGAGCCAGATTGTGTTTTTCGAGGGCCAACCCTAACCCATTATCATCCCTACTGTTAGGTATTAATATAATAATAAATTATAGAAACCCTACAATATAATAAGGGTTTTCAGAGGAGTCTTCGAACTATCGGGAGAGAGAAGGAGGAGGAGGATAGCATGACGGCTTGGGCTGTCGGTTAGAGGAGGAGGAGGAGGCGCGGCAGGCAGCGGATAGAAGAGGAGGAGGCACGGCGAGCAGTCAGGTTTGGGATTTGGGTTTCGGGAGAGAGCTTGAAAGAAAGTGAGAGACACACACGAGGGAGAGAGAGAGTGAGTGGGACAGTGAAGGAGGTGAAGAGATATTGAGGGGAGGGGGGGGGGGGGGGGGGGGTTATACCTTGTAAAAACCTCAAAATAATCCTCTTCTCACTTAAGTGAAGAGAAGGAGATGGACGGGGGAGGTCACAACATGTCTATACAAACAGACTCGTTTGCAATGGAGATGGGCGGGGGAGGTCACAACATGTCTATATAAACAGACTCGTTTGCAATGGAAGCCTACACACACAAGGTATAACCCAGCTAAGTTCATGTAAATATGAATGATCCAAACTCAATATTCTCATCAAGTATTAATCAGTTTAACTCTAATCTCACCTAAAAAAACTATACTAATCAGCTAGGACTTGATAATATTTTATTTTTTTGTAGAACTTAATAATTGAAATGATAATTTTTACCCAAGAACAAATTGAACAAATAAAACTAACTCTTTTTATTGCTAGCTTGCTAGATCAATTCACATATGTTGATTTCATGATAGATAGAAGAGTCGAAAATACAAAAATATTGTGCTAGTTGGAAATTTTAATTGAAGTGCCTCTCATTTGAATATCAAACTATATAGAAATAGATCTTACCTATTCACCATATCATTATTTGCATTAGTAAACTGTCTCTGTTGATGCTAAAGAAGGTGTTCCATTTTTATACTTATGTTTTTTTGGTGAAAATATAGAGGAACTTGTAAGCCCCTACTAAAAAGTGTAATTATTTTAAAATGTTAAACATAGGGCTGGCCCGAAAGCCCAAGACCCGGTCCTATGATCCGGTGGACATGGCTATAGCATTGGTATAAATACCCGAAATCCAGATCTAACCCGGACTCGACCCGACCCGCATTGAACCGGAACCAACCCGGCCGATTCGGGTCCGGGTCCAGATCCTAAAATGAGATACGTTATACTTTTGGGTTTGGGTCCGGGTCCGCTCAAAAGTGATCCGACCCGGATCCGGACCAGTTAAAAAAAATCCAAAAAAAACAACATAAAAATAAATATTCTATCCTCATCCTTTCCCTCTATCATCTTCAATTTTAAATCTTTCTCTTCTAAACTCAAAACTCATGCTTTTTTCTTCTCTCCCATATTCTAAATCATCCACTCGCCGCTCATACTTCCACTCCTATCCGAACGAGAATGAATATTTAACAGGACCCGGAACCGGATCTGGTCCTTACGGGCCCGGGTCCAATTTTTTGACCCGTAGAGGACCGAATCCGGATCCGGGTAGTGAAAGACCCGACCCGATCCGACCCGATACCAATGCTACATGGCTAGGGCTTTGATCTGAAAATCTAAGGTCTAGGACGGGGTAAAAGTTTTAAGACCCTAAAGACTTTAGGGCTAGGATTTTAGGTGAACCCGGTCCAGTCCAGCACATTATCATCTCTACCCAACGCTATAGTGATCAAGCTATAAATATTTATTTAATCCGTCAATCCTCCACCTCAGGATAAAGTATTTTATTATATAGATATAACCTCAGGATAAAGTATTTTATTATATAGATATATACTGTTTAAACGATTCCAGTTAGAACATGAAATGTATAAAGTTAATTCAATCATATCTATAACTATTATAATGGGAGAGATGGAGTTGGAAACAAATAAACAATTTTTTATTCCTTAGTGTGTGTGTGTGTCAACACGTGCAGCGCACGTGTTGATTTTTTTTTTGTTCTTTTCATTCCCCTCCCCATTTTCCCACGTACATCGCGCGTGCATTACACCAGTATATATATATAGTAAAATTGAATGACTTAAATTCAAATTAATTCCCAAATAACCTAAAATATAATTAACCCTGTAGTTCATAGCACCTTCCGCCAATACAATCTTCAATATTATGATAACAAAATACTCATCAGAGCAACTGAAATCTATGACAGAAATTCTCCTTAATTTCAGAGTTATCGATCTTAAACACTCATCGTTTATCCAGCTCGAATCAGAATAAACTTTTATCCCATATGATTAACAAGTTAACATTTAACAACCTACACAACATAGTATTGAATTCTTTTATTAAAAAAAAATTCTTAAGCAATTAATTCCCCCGATAAATATACATTTTCTAAAACTATACACAAAGAATGTAGTTGAACCAACCCACCCGCAAGAATAAACACTTGCCAGCACACACAAAAAAAGCAGACCGGACCGAACTGCAAGGGACACGTGGCAGAGTGCCAATGGCATGTCCACCAGTGTCGTGGGCCCAGCTTGTCCGGACATTAGACGTGTCACAGTGGTAGTGGGTTATCCTTATCCACCTCTTTCGTCCTTACATGGTGAATATTATTCCACGTGTTCCTTATGGATTTATTGTTCGTACCATGTCCCCGCCGCTGCTACCAACGCCGTTATTCCTACAATGTTACTTTTTTAAATGTGTGAAGATTTGTGGCACCTAAAAGATATGGCACCCACATTATACCCAGAGCATTACACGTGGTAGGACGGGCCCCACATAGTGGGTGGCTTGGGTACGATGCGGTGTCGGCTATAATTCATTTTGTCTACCGTCTAGCCTTTGCAAAAATATTGGCGTATATGATATCATATAAGATAGTGGAAAATCAAACCATTGGATTTCCTCGTGGTTTGGAAAAATTAAAGTAAAAAATCTGAACACAGTGAGGACTCGAATCTGAGATCTTTTTCATATTAGTTATACATGTACAATGCACAGATTGATAAATTGACAAATAACACTAAAGTTTTCTTCCATTGTAAGGGCATCCACAGTCGTTTGCTAAACCTATTCTAACTTTAGAAATCAAAATTTAGCTTTTAACGAATGTCGATGCAGTCGTTATTTCTAATTTTTAAAAAAGCATAGTATGAAACGGATCTTGTTCATCTGTCTAATATTTTTTTATTTTTTTTTATTAAAAAATGGAGCAGACGACGCTTCTTCATCCGTCTTTTATAATGGACGGATGAACATCATCCGTGCATATTAAATTTTTTTTTCCCTTTCCGTTTAAAAAGTAAAATTTTAAAAAAAAATATTGTGAACAGTGCCGGACTCCGTCGGCACATTCACAGATATTTTTTTTTTTAATCAAAAGCAACCGATAAATTACGAAACTAACTCTCCCATGGAAACCAACGGATAAATGGCAAGGGCAAAATGGTAAAAGGCATCTTATCAAAAGTGAGGACGGATGAACAACATCCGATTCTCACTTTTGGGATTTTTTTTTAATTAGCTTTATCTATTTAATTAATTAATTTGATATATTAAAAAATAAATTAAGGAATGGACGGAACAATTTCATCCGTTTTAAACATTTTTTTTAATTATCAAATTGAGACGGATGATCTTCCTCCTTCTCAATACTCAAACGGATTAACATAATCCGTCTTCTATATTTAGCAATCTTCCATCCGCTCTCCTAACTTTAGTAAGGTACTGTATATCCCTATTCTAATTTTTGGGTTTTTAACAAATGACTGCACGCCTATTTTCTAATCCGATTTCTAATTTTTGAGTATTTAGCAAACAACTGTGGATGCTCTAATATTAGAGATTTACCCAACAGTAAGCCATAATGATATATATATTAACATGAAACACAAATTAGATTTTTTATGTTCGATTGTGAATATCTTGTCTCGCCCCAGAAATCTTCTAGAAAAAGCTTCGAGATCGATTTATCACATACTGGGATTACGTAGAGTACTTTGGAGGAAAGAGAAATACACCAAAGAGAAGAATAAAACATGCACATTGGAGAAAAGAAGAGATATATATATCCTTGTGGGTCCCATGCATCTCTCTCTCCTTCTAGAAAAGACCCTTCATCATGTGGGAGCCACTTTTACAGAGAGATTGCATCACTGTCTAGGATAAACACAGATGGAAAGGATGGGGGCAGATTCCATGAACCTTTGCTAGTGGAGGCATGCAACATGCAATGCATGGATGATATGTTTGGATGCATGGTACAAATTCAATACTGCCAAAAGTATAAAACATAAAAATGAACATGAAGCAGCCTGCCATGTGCATGATTATTATGAATTAAGATGATAACAAATTAGGGTTTTTGGAGTGATGATAATTTATAGGAAAGTTAAGGTATATGTTAGAGCATCCTCAATAATCGTAATTGTTTAAAAATGCATAATTAATGCAGATTTACATATAGCATTCTGAGAATTTGTTGCAGTCGTCGAATGATATATTATAGCAATTTAATATATAATAATATTAGATGGAGCTTGAAGTTGCATCAGAGGAATTTAATAATTTTTTAAAATGCTAGACGGACCTTCTCTTTGCGTCCAAATGAAAAAATAAAAATAAAAAATTATGCATTGTGAGGGACGCAACTCGAAGCTGCGTCCGACATTTACAGAAGTGAAGGACACAACTCAAAGTTGCGTTCAAGGGGTTTGATTTTTTCGGTTTTTTTTATTACGAAAAATTTTATTTTTACGGAGGGACGCAACTCGAAGTTCTGTCTGAAGATTAAAATAAATTTTTTTAGAGGGACGCAAATTTACTTTGCGTCGTTTAAAATATGCATAATTCTCATATTCATTATCATTTATAGTAATCTACTGTTGTTTTTTAGCTAAAATATGCATAAATAGCAAATAATTGCAGCTCGTCGTTTGTTATAAAATACATTTTATGAATAATTGGCAAACGACTGTGTGGATGCTCTTATAGAATTTTACTTTGGTGCATGCACCCAGGGCCGGCCCTGACATGTAGGCGGGCAAGGCGGCCGCCTTGGTTCCCCGCGGAATTTGCCATTTTTGGGACCCCGATTTCAAATTTTCCTTGTAAATATAGGCACGCGTTTCGCGCGTAAATATTTTTTTCCTTTTTTATATGGGGCAGGGGGGCCCATTTCGAAAGTTCGCCTAGGGCCCCCCGGAACTCAGGGCCGGCCCTGCATGCACCCCAAACTAATTAAACATATTAAGACAAATAGATAAATCTAAAACTTACACATCCAATAGCAACTATTGAAGTAACATCGTTTTTTCATCGTATAAGGTATAATAAAGATAAAGTATTTTGTTGTACAACTGCATAGATAGAGATATTAGTGATCGAATTGAGACTATTTTAGGTGGCGGCGGCGGCGGCTCTTCCACAATGATTTAACAAAGTAAATGAGGTGCAATCTCTGAAGAGGGAGATCATATAGCTAGGCTAGAGATGCATATATATATATATATACAAGTAAGTTAGGTAACTTAATTTAGTTTAATTGGTTAATGGGTTAGGGTGTTTTTTAGGGTCTTGTTAGTAGCATTTGAACTTTGGGCAGTTAGGTTAGGATATTGACATAAGACCTAAAAGGGAAACTTGGCCACTTAGTTAACTAATATAAGTAAGCACATTAGGTTCCATGAGCCAGGATTTACGAGTATGTGTAATTAATGCATATGTATATTGTGCACATAAGAGCATCCACAGTCGTGATGGTTAAAAAATGTATAAATGCATATTTATATTTAGCAATTTTATAGTTTGCCGCAGTCGAAATAGTAAACTATAGCAATTTAATAATAAAAAAAAAATATGTCAGACAAAGTTTGAAGTTGCGTCGGAGGGATTTAATTAAATTTTTAAGGACAGACGGAACTTCTCTTTGCGTCGGAGGAAAAAAAAAAAAGAAAAATGATCAGACGATCAGTCACATTGTGTTCGGGTTTTAAGGGGGTCTCGGACGCAATTTAAAGTTGCGCTTGACAACTTTTTTTTTTTTTTTGCTACTTAATTATTTGCTTCGTTTTGGGGGCAATTTAATTATGTAAAATATTTTTTCCTGGGGGAACGGCACTTCATTTTGCGTCTGGGGATTTAAATAATATTATTTTATGAGCGACGGAACTTGAAGTTGCGTCGTTTATATTATGCATAATTATCATATCTCTTCTCATTTAGAGCATCCACAATCGTTTGCTATATTTGCCAATTTTTCATTTTTTGAGAAATGAGGTGCTGCAGTCATTTGCTATTTTGCCATTTTATGACAAAGTAGCTACAGTCGTTTCTCATTTTTGAGAAATTAAATTGCGAATCTCAAATTATAAGAAACGAGACAATATGTTTCGTCCCAAATTTGTTTAAATTCTTTAATGGGATCAGACGAGACAACATGTTTCGTTTGACATTTTTTTAAAAAATTGATCGGACGGTTCAACATGTACCGTTTGAAGAAAAAGAAAAAAGAAATTCGAAAAATGGCTGAAACGAGACATGTTGTTTCGTCTCAAGCAAAAATGCTTGGGACAGGACAACACCATGAAATCTAGGCAATTAGATTAGGGGGTAAAACTTAGTTTAGGTAATAAATATTAGGTTCAGGTTATATTTTATTATATAATTTATTTAATTAAACTATTTTAATCTCTAATCACTATAAATTTTTTTAAAAAAAACTCGGTCGAAACAACATGTCTCGTCTTTATCAAATTTTAGCAAAATTATAGTAAACAACCACTGAAGACAATTTCGCTATTTTCTATTACTGTAGCTACCATTTTCTAAAAAATGAGAAACACCATTGTGAATGCTCTTATAGCAATCTACTGCTGCTTTTTGACCAAATTATGCATAAATAGCAAACGACTACAGCACGTCGTTTGCTATAAAATGTATTATATGGATAATTAGCTAACAACTGTGGATGCTCTGAGTAGCTTTTCTTGTTAACCCTCATCCAAACACAAAAAACAAATTTTCTTAAATTTCATTGATCATTTGTGTATATGAGCTAAAATCCCAATACATCTATTTCTTCTGTCTTTGTAAACCTTATCTTGCTATTGTACATACTTCCCTGTCGTCGATAAAGATTGAAGTGAATGAGGAAAAACTTGGAAATTTTTGTGATGAGAAAATCAAGTCTAAGAAACTTTACTTATATAGTTATTCCTCGATTTGGTTCATGAACTAGAAAACAAAATGCTCGACAGGAAAAACTTCTTTTACGTGTGCCACGTATCATGGAGGACGAACAAAACAAACACATGACTTCATCCTATTGTAAGTTGTTGTAAATTGTAATGGATAATTTCATATAAATTTATATCAGTCATTACTCAATTTTAGTTTAGCTCTGACCAAAAAACAAAGTCCTTGATGGAAATATTTCTATTACGTGAGCCATGTACATATATATCATAGAAAATATGAACAAACAAACATCTGACTTTATCCTATCCTAGGTTCTCGATCGTAATAGTCACGTTCAAGCTTAATTATATCAGTCACTATTCAATCTTAGTTCATCTGTAAAAGTAGAAGATTAACAAAGGGCTTGACAAAAAGACTGCTTTTATGTTACAAGACGATGAACAAATAAACAAACACCTGACTTTCATCCTATAATAAGTCAATTTTCATGTGTAAATTACTTGATATGGGATAGATGACGTGACCCCATCTGGACCATCAGATTTTCTCATATTTTGCTCCACTGTGATGATCAGGTCAAACAGGCTTCAGCACATTCAAGCTCATAGGCAAACGGGTCCGACCCAGTCCGTTAGAGTCTCAGACTCGTTTACCCCTGCCTATAAATACCAGACATCCTCCTCACTTTTAAAAGTAATAAATTTTTTCCCACTTGAACCCTAGCTACTGTTGCTTCCTCAGTGACTGACTTGATCGTCGGAGGGTCTGTCACCGGAACTTCTCCCGATGTTTCTAGGCAGTGTGTAGCTACAAAAGACCGAGCCGAGCCTCAAAGATCCGAGCCGAGCTACTGGATCCGAGCTGAGCACCCGGCCTCCACCCCTCTCTTGCTACTCCCGAGCCGGTCCTCCGGCCTAGGATCGGATCAATGCCAGTACCACATCTTCAACTACACAAATTATAAGAACTCACCCCTGTTGCTCCACACCCCTAAAAACAAACAGCATCATTACTTAATTATATATCCACTTTTTTTTAATAATTACTTGCCCCCAAACCAACACGAAGAGACATGTAATTGGAAAATTCTATGCTACTAACTTGCCCACAAAGTCACTACTAAATGAAATGACACATGAATATTCTTGCCCAATTATAAGAATGTTTCGAGTAATTTACAGGAAGCTAAGCTACCATTGTCAATCAATTTTGGACCCAACATTAACATAGGACAAGTTCAAACTATTTACTCAACTAATTTTTAATGCCCATTGCTACTAGTCTACTATGCAACAAGACTAAGTCTATACATGACAACCATTTTGACGATGGCCCAAACTTCACTCCGTTCACAAAAGCATGCATTGACTTTATCATGTGTTTAGGGACAAGAAAATTAAAGCAAGCCTCCACAAAGGGAACAGAAGCTAGGATTGTTCATCAAGCTGAATAAATCAAACTTTGTATTGTTCACATATGCCCTGCTAGCAAATCAATTATCACTACAGAATGGTTAGGATAGAAAAGAAAAGATTATCTTGTGTTCAGAATAAAATTACCAACTTTAAGCATAGGTAAGAGCATCCACAGTAGTTTGCTTTCCGCTCACAAAACGCTGCAATCGTTTGCTATTTATGCATTTTTTTCTATAGTAGATTGCTATAAATTAGAGTGGAATTGAGAGAAATGCATATTATACAGAACGCAACTTTACTTTGCGTCCGACGAAAAAAAATTATTTTTATTCCTCCGATGCAACTTCACCTTCTCTCCCTCCTAGACTATTTTTTTGATTTTTTTTCCCTCTTCCGACGCAACATGAAGTTGAGTCCCACCATATAAATTTTTTTTTTCATTCCGACGCAAAGTGAAGTTCCGTCTACCTAGTAAAAAATAATTAAAGTCCTCCGACGTAACTTCAAACTCCATATGATATGAGATTTTTATTATTTTAAATTAAATTGCTTTAAAATACTATTCCACGACTGCAGCAAAGAGACAAAATGCTATATACATTTTCTAAACAACAACGACTGTGGATGCTCTAGCTACAATAGATACAGAATTAGAGCATCTGTAGTCGTTATCTATATATCGATAATATCGATATATAGCTTAAAAAGTAGCTGCAGTCGTTTGCTATATATCGATATTATCGATAAATCGCTACAGCCGATTGCTATATATGAGAGACGAAATAGCTTTATCGATAAGTCAGCGACGGTGGTCGAAGAGCCGTCCCAGACGCGCAAAATACTGTTCTAGGCGTCGGACGGCACTCGATATGCCGTCCGTTTCAAAAATTCCGTAATCACCCTTCATTAAACTAAAGATAATTAGGATTATTAGCTACTATTAAGTATATATAGTATAGATATGTAATTATTTAGCTATTAAGTATAGCTATTAAGTGATGTTGACAGGTGGTAAGTGTCGGACGGCACTTCATGTGCCGTCCTAGACATGTGGTAAGTGTCGGACGGCACTTCCTAGACATGGGTTGACATTGATTGCTATAATATAGCTTTCGACGAGTGCAGCGAAATTCAAATTTCTATTTCTATATATCGATATATGGATAATTTAAACTTTAACGACTACAGATGCTCTTATAGTTAGTAACGAAAAGGGACCAGGCGTTTTTTTTTCTTTTTCTTTTTTAAGTTGAGATAAGTACAACTAGCATCTCAAAATTTTCTAGCCAAAAAAGTTTCGATAATGAGAGCTATGTTAGACGTGTCAATAGACTTCAACTCTCATAAGCGGCTTGAATAACTAGATCGTCAAGAATTAGTAAAAAGAAAATCCAGCTTCGAGCATGCCCTGAGTGCACAACAATATGGAAACCCATATATATTTTATTTGCATCAGAGTACAGCTAGTTGAGAAACCCGTAAATTAACGATTTTTTTTCTCTTTTCTATGCCACTAGTTATCGGAAATATTTGCAGAAAGATGATAGTTGACAAAATATTTGTGCTCGTGCACTCAACAACTAAACTCGACGTTCCTAACGGCGAGTATAGTTTTTTGTTTTATAGAAACTCGCTGTTCCCAAAGTCGAGTTTAGTTCAAAATTTTTAATAAAGACTAATAATTCTCAACGGCGAAAACATTTACACTAGGCTCGTTGTTGGTTACTATTTTTTTTTTTTTTTTTTGGGGGGGGGGGGGGGGGGGGGGGGCTCGATGTTCCCAACGACGAGGACATTTATACTAGACTCATTGTAGAGAACAACGAGTTTTTTTTAATATTTTTTTAATAATTTTTTTTTTAATTTTTATTTTTATAACAACGGCGAGGACATTTACACTAGACTCATTGTTGGGAACGACGGGTTTAGTTTTTTTTGTTTTTTTTGTTTTTTTTGGTTTTTTTTTTTTTTTTTTTTTTTTTTTTTTAAAGACACGTCATTCCCAACGGCGAGGATATTTACACTAGACTCGCTGTTGGTAACGAGGAGTTTAGTTCAAAAAAAAATTATATAACATTTTTTCTAAAATCCACTAAGTCCAACAGAGTGTTTCACTCTCTCTGAATTTTTCTACATCATCACCGTTCCCAACAGCGAGTCTAGTATAAATGTCATCGCCATGACGAGTCTTATTTCAAAATTTTGAACTAAACTCGTTATTGCCAACAGTGAGTTTAGTGTAAATGTCATCGCCATTGTGAACTGCGAGTCTTCATTGAAAATTTTGAACTGAACTCGCCATTGGGTACGACGATTTTTTCAAAAAAAATAGCACTAAACTTGCCGTGTCCTAACGGCGAGCATGAAATAACTAAACTCGCCATTCGGAAAGGTGAGTTTAGTTGTTGAGTCCACTGTCGCAAATATTTTAGCAATTGTCTTATTTCGACAAATATTTTTAAAAGAGAAATGCTCCATTGAAAACGAGTTTGTTTTCACGGGTTGGAAAACACCAATCTGAGCCGTTGGATCACTTTTGATCGTGATCAGCGGCTCAGATCGCCTCCGTCCATCACCCAATATCACTTAAGTGGCAGAGGATTATTTTGAAAATTTCGTCTCAAATAACTCTTCGCCTGATTCGCTCTGAAAAAATGAATATAACCTAGGTCGTTGTTGGGAACAATGGTCTAGGTTATAAAAAATTGAATTATAGGCCGTTGTTTGGAACAACGACCTTGTTCTAAATTTTTATAACCTAGGCCGTTGTTCCCGGCCTAGGTTATAAAAATTTAGAATAAGACCGTTGTTCCAAACAACGGCCTATAATTCAATTTTTTATAACCTAGGCCGTTGTTTCCAATAACGGCCTAGGTTATATTAATTTTTTTAGTATCTGTTCAGCGAAGAGTTATTTGGGACGAAATTCCCAAAATAACCCTCCGATGATCAATTGAAACGGGTTATGGAGAGCTCGATCTGAGCCGCTGATCACGATCATGAGCGATCCAACAGTTCAGATTGGTATTTTTCAACCCATAAAAACTAGACCTGTTTTCAATAGAGCATTTCCCTTTTTTTAAAAGTGTCCTTTATATATATAAAAAAAATTTCTAAATTAACGCACTCAAAACTCAAAAAAGAAAGAAAGGAAAAGTAAATTAAAAAAATTTAAAATGGGGAGTTGCATGGGTCCCAACGTCTCCCTCCTCCCACGTCCCCCTTTTCCTCTCATTTCCACGTGTGGTCCCACGTCATCCCTGGGCCCCACACCAAACAACTATGCATTTACCGTCTCCATTAATCCACAAATTGCATTCCAGCCCCTCGCCGGCGCCTTGATGAGCTGTCACCCACTCTCCCTCTCTCGTTACATAAATCCCTCTCTTTCTCCTCTCTCCAAAATCTCCTCCCCCCCAAAACTCACTTTCTCTCTCTAAAAAAACGCGATGCCAAATTGGTTCACCCGCAAAACCAAATGCAAATCCAAACCGGAGTCAAATCCGAAACCCGTTACGAAGAAGGACAAGGCCAAGAGCTTCGATGAGGCGCTGGCGCGAACCGTGAGGGACCTCTCGTCGTCGGTCAACGCCTGCAACGTCAACCCCTCCGGCGGAAGCGGGTCGGGTTTCGCGTTCGGGTTGCACCCGCTACCCCGATCATGGCCGCTGCCCGCTATCTCGCATGAGCTTGTTGCCGGATCGGGTTCCGGCTCTAGTGTCAGCTCGTCGGGTTCGGACGAGACTCCGGATCTCGCATTTTATAGGTAATTATAATAAAAATCTGTGCTTTTTGTTGGGGTTTTATTTAGTTGATATTAATTTGCTGAGAATGTAGAAAAAGTTGAGATTTTTAGCTTTTTTTTTATATACCTTAATAGGGGTTTTGTTTGTTTGTAGTAAATTTGCTGAGAATGTAGAAAAAGTCGGGATTTTTAGTGGTTTTTTGGGGAGTTTAGTTGGTGATTTTTGTGTTTGAATAGTAGAAGTTTGTGGAAGTATAATGCTTAGTTGGTATTAGTTTTTTTTTTTAATTGAAAAAAAATCGTTTCATTTTAAACTTTGCTATACTTTTGATGGGATATATAATGAGTGAGTGAACACGTTTTGATTCTTAATATTGTTGGGTGTATTAGATATGGGGAGCCGATTAACATTCAGCGGGGGAGAAGTCCGATACCCGACTCACAAAGGCGTCCGAAGAGCTGTGATATCTCGGTGTCTCCGAAAAGGGAGTTCAATTTGTTTTGTGGGGAGGAGGAGGCGGCGGCAGCGGCGTCGTCGTCGCAGCATCACCAAACTACTACTACTACGACTTCGGCTATTATGTCGTCGGAGAATATATTTAGTAATAGAGGGCATCCTCTTCCTATTATGTCGTCGGAGAATATATTTAGTAATAGAGGGCATCCTCTTCCTACTTCGCCGATACATCCGAGGGCAATTCGGGTATGCCCGGGATCTCCTCGATTGAGGCAGGATGAATTGAAAAGTCCACCTCATCCACTTCCCCTTCCTCCCCCGAGCTCTCCGCGGTCTTCTTCTTCACGTTCGATTCCGTCGCAGTGGAGAAAGGGGAAGTTGTTAGGCAGGGGAACATTTGGCCACGTGTATCTTGGATTCAACAGGTAGTTCTCTCTACGAGATTATTTCAAATGCTAGGAGTAGGACGTTAAGTTAAACACATGTAGCATAACGACATAGTTTGCGGTTGTTTTCCCATGTGGGCAGCTGTAAATTAAAAAGCAAGTGGCTAGGAGGCTTATAAAGAAGTAAAATGTTATCCAAGCATATGAAACACTAATGAATGCATAATGGATGAGATAATGTCCCGAATTTTGCTAATTTGGAAAGTTTGGAACAGCCTCTGATTATGTTGTATTATGCTACAGTGAAAGTGGGCAAATGTGTGCGATTAAAAAGGTGGAAGTCATTTCTGATGATAACAATTCGAAAGAATGCCTCAGACAATTAAACCAGGCAATCTTCTGATCTTGTGTGTTAATAACAAATGCTACCTTTGTATGTTTCGGATCTTATAGATGTGCAATTATGCCAGTTACATATATTCAAAAACTCCAAACTGATCTGATGATTGCGCTTATTTATTCAGGAAATTAAGTTGCTCAGTCAATTATCACATCCAAATATTGTCCAGTATTATAGCAGTGAACTGGTAAATGCTCAATCCATTGATTATAAATTACATTTGATTCAATTTTTTCTAAAGGATCCACATATGTTCTCATTAAAAACTTGTTTATTGATCCATTTTACAAATTTTTGTGCAGGCCGATGACACACTTTCAGTTTATCTGGAATATGTGTCTGGAGGTTCAATTCATAAATTACTTAATGATTATGGACCTTTTAAAGAACCTGTCATTCGCAATTATACCAGAAAAATCCTTTCCGGTCTTGCCTACTTACATGGGAGGAACACTATTCATAGGTACTTTATTGTTATAATGTTTGTGTATTTACCATTGCAATGGATGGATATAATGCATATCTGATTAAAATGGATGTATCACTTAGCAGGGATATTAAAGGAGCAAATATACTCGTGGATCCTAATGGTGAAATTAAGCTTGCTGATTTCGGCATGGCCAAACATGTATGGTTTTAATCAACTTGAAAACTTAATGTTTCTTTTAATATATAAACGGAATTTTATGGTGATAGTTATTGTAATGGGCTAATGAGCAATTTATGTTTAGGTTACTAAATGTAGTCAAATGTCTTCATTGGTCTGTTTATTATATCAACCAAAGCATACTTCGACAACTGCACTATAGTTTTGTGCCTAGCTCCTTTTAGATTACACTTATTTCTGAAACATTTTTAAATTGCTACTTGGTATAAGTGTGAAGGATGAGATGCAGGAAGAATCTCAAGTAAATGTATTTTTTGTTAAATTTTTTTAATTAAAAAAACTTGTGGGGCATCAACTTGAGTTTTTTGATTTTATATATATATATATATATATATATATCTTCCTTTGGAAAGGGAAAGCTCATACCTCATCTTCCAATGGACTACTTTGATTTTTTTTCTACATATTCAGTAAACAATTTATTTGACAACAAAATAGCAAAGAAATGAAACTGATTAAAAATATTGAGTGAGATTGGAAATCGTATTTAAGGAAACCAACTATATATCAGAGTGCACAAACATACACCATAGTGCTCTAAATCCTGGTATTTAGAATAAACTTAGAATGATCCCTATCATTTGTCGTCAATACATGCAAAAATTCTCTAATTCTCCATCTTCTTTCCGGCTTTTTTGCTTTGGCTTACATGTTCACTCTTTATCTTTAATCAGATATCAGGTTTTAATTCCGTGCGGTCTTTCAAAGGAAGTCCGTTCTGGATGGCTCCAGAGGTTAGCATTTCTATATGGCCTTTACTATTTGTGATATCCACCCCATTCTTGCTTGTATTGCTCACAATCGCTGAATATTATGCAGGTTATCATGAATGGCAATGGATACAATCGCGCAGTTGATATTTGGAGCCTTGGCTGTACAATACTTGAGATGGCAACTTCTAAACCTCCATGGAGCGAATTTGATGGGGTGCAAGCAATTTTCAAAATTGCCAATAGCAGAGAATTGCCAGACATCCCAGAACATCTTTCTTCCGATGCAAAAAATTTTATAATGCTATGCTTGCAACGTGATCCATCTGCCCGTCCAACAGCAACCCAATTGATGGATCATCCTTTTGTTAGAGATCAAGCTACTAAATCCAGCATGTTCAGAGATATGTTGTCTCCACTCTCCGATACAACTCACAGAATGGTATGGTTTAATTTCTTGATGTATGTCCTTTTGTTATTTTACTGTTGGAGTAGAAGTGCATGTTTTTTATAAGCATACTTTTGGATTTCATCCATTGGGCGAAAGTTTCTTCTATAACCAGTGAACTTACAGCCAATTGTTTGTTTATATTCAGGCTACTATGGATCTTTCTTCAAACAGAAGTCTCTCTCCTCTACGTGATAGAGATTACGGAGTGCGGTTTCCCACAGCAACTACAAATCAAAGGTACAATCAGTTCCTTCATAAGCTAACCACCAAGTTCCTTCATTTCTTGCTTTCCTTGACCTCACAGAGTTTAAAACTTTTAATTTGCAGTGATGGTCTCAACATGAGAATGAACATGTCTCTTCCCGTCTCGCCTTGTTCGAGTCCTTTACGCCAGTTCAAGCAGCATAATCGAAGTTGCCTACCATCTCCTCCTCATCCATCGTATTCTACAGGAACAATTAATTACGGACATGGCAATTATTCCGGTTACAACACAAGGCCAAGCTATAACTTTGACCCTTTCCCTGATATTTCCCAGCCAAAGTCTCAAACACCCTACGGTTCTCCAAGGAGAGAACACCATTTGTAGAAAAGTTTTATAGCAGCACAAATTCTTTTTTTGAAACCCAGGTGACTGCTGGTTGGATGTTGCTTTGGCTGATTGTTGTATCAGTTTTTACTCTGCAATATGTTCAGTGTAATTTTAAGATTACATACATAATCCAAATTCTGTATAGATCATAGGTGTGTTTATATAAATCCTAAAATAGTCACAGTTTCTTTGACCAACAATCAATTATATCGTTGCATAATAATCAAGCTATGTCATAAATCTGTGAGAACAAGCTAATCTTGTTCAAAATTGGATGGTTGGTACTGATCTTATTAAGCTGTTGTAAACAAAAGCAGAAGTTGTGCCAATCTTTGTTTCTACAATTTTCATTCTATGGTTATGCTTGTAGTTCTCTCTGCTCTTTTGAATTGGCAAAATTTATTTTCGATTCTCAGTATTTGTCGGAAAAAGCTCGACAATGAGAGGGGCTGAGTTCGTATACCCAAGTGTCGTATCTCACCCTGCCTCTGATTCAATCTGGAAGCTACATCGAGCAGTGAATTGTTCCGACACACCATCTAAAACTTGTATAGAATCATAACAATTTGTTGTCGAGTCGCTCCGCGATGAAGAATTCGGATGTATTTATGTGGAGAAAACATCTAGTTCAAAGAAATATAAGCATCATGTACATGTAGCAAATCCTTTACTCAGAAAAAAGATATATATATGAGAATTGCACTTGTATCAGTGAAATGTTTGTTCTGCTTTCTTCAATTCGAGAAATAGTTCAGTTGTTCACTAATTCTTTAATGCTTCCACTGATGACGAGTAGTCTGAGTTCAAATGTCGCATACATCATTCTACAATCTAATCTCACATAATATTTATAAAAAATTAAAACACGTGCATTGCATGTGCTCCCCCAATTGCAGACTCTTTAATAGAGGTTCCCCCCCTCCCCCCCCCCAAAATAGGCCATTTTAAAAACTAATTTCTAAATAGACCATTTTCGAAACTAAATCCGATGATAGACTATTTGCAGAACCGAACTGTGGCTTCTTCGAAAATGAGTCCGTAGTTTTCAACTGCGGCCTTAGTTCATTTCATATTTGGTATAAAATAATTTTGAGAATTAGACAAATTTTTTCAAGTAAAAATGTGTTAAATGGAAGTTACAGTTCCCAACTGCGGTCTAAAAATAACAGAGACCGCAGTTGGGATCTGTGGCCTCTGTTATAAATTTTTTCTTCTCTCTCTCTCTTTATATATATATATATATATATATATATATATATATATATATATATATATATATATATATATATATATATATATATATATATAACCGAAGTTGCAGTTTTGTTATAATTAAGCCGCAGTTGGGAACTCCGACATCGATTTAACAAATTTTTATTTGAAATTTTTTGTCTAAATTTCATAGTTACTTTAGGCTAAATATAAAATGAACTAAGGCTACAGTTGGGACTACGACATCGCAAAAACACATTTTTGAAGATGCCACAGTTTCCAACTGCGACCTCACAATCGAACAGATTGCAATTTACAACTGCAAGTGGTCTATTTTTGAAATTAGTTTCAAAAGTAGTCTATTTTGAAAAATTAGTTTCAAAAGGTGGCCTAAGTTGGGAAAAAATCTTAATAGTAATAATCGTGACTAAAGCAACTACTGCACACATCTCAAAGCAAAACTGAGGAGAAAAAAAGAAAGAGAAATGGATCGAAGGGGCGACGAGCAGGACGACGAGGAGAGGCAGAGCCTGGCCGGGCCGGGCCGGGTGACGGCACACCACCAACTGGACACGTGGCCGACTGTGGACGGCCCACTGGGCCTCACCGGCGACGAGTCGGTGGCCTGCGCCCGGCGCTTCTTCAGATGGGGGTTCGCCCTCCTCCCCTTCCTTTGGGCCGTCAACTGCTTCTACTTCTGGCCCGTTCTCCGCTCTCCTTCATCTTCGCCTCCTCATTTTCGTCGAATTCGACCTTGTAAGCCTTCCTACTGTGTTGATTATGTACTTGAATGTGTTGCATTTTGATGTGGGTTTTGGGTTGTAGCGTAGGTATTGTTTGATAATCCAAGAATTTGTGTAGAAATAGTGCTTTAGATGCCTTAATTTGGGTACCCATTTGCAAAATTTCGTTGTGGGAAGATTGGCTTCGAAGAATGGATTGACAGTGATGAATTCCTGGAAAATGATTAGTCGGCCGTGTATGATGTTTGTGATGTTGGACATTTTTGGGGTTAGGATAACTGCAATTATTTTTTTATGTAGGGTTGATGTACTAAAGCTTTAGGCTACGTTTGCGTACAAAGTTAAGTTGGGATAGCTGGAGTTATCTCTGATAACTTTGGAAAACGCTAGTTATCCTGCTTGTGACTCATTTTGGAGTTATCATACCGCAGCACGTGAGAAACTATAGTTATCTGAACTCCACTCTTACCTCATTTTCCTTACGATGAAGATGATTTTAAGTTGGAGGTAAAGGTATAACAACCGATAACAAAGTTCCCAACGAGGGTCGGAGTTAGCACAACTTTTACTGTTTGTCTTGACTACAGAACAGGCCAAAGTTATGCTAACTTATGATATGTAAGATAACTCTGTCATAATCTACTCTAGTGCGAAACATGCCCTTAGAGCATCTGTAGTCGTTGGGGGGAGAGAATATGCATATATGCATAAATAGCAATAGCAATCGAAGTTTTGCTGCAGTCGCCAAAAGCTATTTTTTAGCTTTTTATAATAAAATAATAAGCGACGGCACTTCATGTGCCGTCGGAGGAAAAAAAAAATACAGCTAAAATTTGTGGGACGGCACTCGAAGTGCCGTCCGAGCAAAAAAAAAAAAAAATTTAAACGGAGCGATGGCACTCGAAGTGCCGTCGGAGGAAAAAAAATTCGAAGTGCAAAACAAAAATTACAAAAAAATTATAAAAATTACAAAAAAAAATTACAAAAATTACAAAAACATTACAAAAAATTACAAAAAAAATTCAAAAATTACAAAAAAAACCCAAAAGTGGTGGGACGGCACTTCCGTCCGACCATTTTGGGTTTTTTTAGGCTTTTTTTTTTGTTTTTTTAATTACGAAATTAAATTTTTTTTTTGGTGGGACGGCACTTCAAGTGCCGTCCGACCATTAAAAATAATTTTTTTTTGTGCGACGGCACTTCAAGTGCCGTCCGACAACTTAAAAAAAAAAAAAATCGTGCGACGGCACTTGAAGTGCCGTCGCTCAAATATGGATAATTCTCAAACCCATTCTCATTTATAGCAAACGACTGTAGCGAAATATGGATAAAATGGATATTTGGCAAACGAGTGCAGCGCGTTTTTTAGCCAAATATCCATTTTATCGATATTTAACAAACGACTACAGATGCTCTTATTGGTAGATGATCCTTTTGTTTGGGGTTTTTTCCCCCACAGTGTACTCGAATTGTAGGTGAGGAGATCAAGCTTCCCTTATTCGTCCGACGTTAGGTTAATTACGAAGACAAATTGATCAATGATTAGGAAGGAAAAGTTGGTGGGTTGGTTGAAGTGGTGATTGATGTTTGAGAAATTGGTTTAACTAAGTGTGGGATTGTTTTATTTGACTGTTTAAAAATAGATAATGTAATTGGGGTACTTGTTTGTTGAAATTTGGTATGATGTATCCTTTGTGTTAAGTACTTCAAGTGAAACATAAAATCACAATCGTGTTCATCAATTGCTTCACTTGTGTGGTAATAGCTACATTATTGAGAATCTCATAGGCTCTGAATATCGTTGGTAATTTTCCCTTCCCACCCTTGAGGTGGGATGCTTTATTTTCTGGTAAAAGATTGCTTGGTCCTGCTACAATAGCGGTGTACATCCAGAAGCACTGTTTTGTAGTTCATTTTATCCAAGTATCAGTTAGTCGTGGTGATTCTGAAAGAAAGAGTCTTGCTGTGTAATGTGCATCTTGGTGCACTTCCGAATCCATTCTTATATTTAGGATGAAAGAAGTAAGATAGACCAAACAAAGTTCATTTCTATCCCATGGTCAGCTGTTTTCTCTATCATGCTCGTCTTCAGTTGACTTCTAGTGGAAAAGTTCATTCCCTCATGACTCAGAGGTTTTGCCACTTCTTTGTTTAGTAGAACGCAATTCTGACTTATCCTTGCTAGGGTTGCTATTTTAACTCAATACTCGTACTTGATATTGACAAGAAATAAGACTCATGCTCGTGCCAAGTACTTTTTGTACTGTGTCTGGCTTACATTAGTGTTTTGGAAGAAGAAGAAGAAGGATTTGGAAGAAGAGGAAAAAGTAGAGGAAGAAGTTGTTGGTTTTTTGACTAGCTGTTATTTCTCTGTGCTTTATATTTGGTGGTGTAATTTAAACACTACTCGATCTTTATATTTGGTGGTGTTATTTCCATGCAGTACATTTTGAAGTCACTCTCATAACAACAACAACAACACAATAGCAACAACAATGACAACGAAGCCTTTATCCACTTTTTTGGGATCGGCTCCCATTTCTCTCCATTGCCTGAGTTAATTGTTATATTTCCTTTTCTGAAGTTCTTGTAAAGCTTGTACCCTAAATTTTAAGTGTTTTGAACTTCATGTAACTGCATTTTATTAGGGTTTCCCATCTGTGTCTTTCCATAGTTCATACTGAATCTCTGATAGTTTAGAATGGAAGTGTGTGATTTTGCATAAGTTTATGTTTGACAAATGCATCGAGGTGGGTATGTGATAACGATTAACGGGATAAAGTTTAAGGTATTAAAACCTGAACTTTTCACGACTTCCGAATATCATTAAGTATCATACGCATAATTTTGGTTTTGAATGATTTAATCTGCTTCCAGAAACACTTGGGTATATAAACACTGCAAATAGGAGCCTAACAGGTAGAGACAATCGAAGACAAGATGGATAAGAATAGTCTTACCAAATTTAGTATACTTAATTTCGTCTGGAATTTGTTAAGGTAGATATTATTGGTGAAGAGGACTGATAGAACTAGATGTGTATTATTGGATCTTGGAAGGAATTACATAGTTACATTGAAATTTAGCTCAACCAGGTGTAGTATTGCTGTCGTACATTCCACTCTTTCTTCTCTTGATGAACTAAAAGGATACCATTCCCAAGTTAACAAGCTCATCCAAATCTTATGCTATGCAGATGTCGTTCGTTCAGCAATAGGATTTGCAATTTTCTCGGTACTTCTCACTTCGTGGGCCCTGACATTTATGATCGGAGGAGAGCGGCTCTTTGGCCCCATGTGGGAGAATCTTGTTATGTACAACGTTGCCGACAAACTAGGCCTTACTGGATTGACATAAGAAGCTTCAATCCAATTTTATACCAAAACAGTTGAACAATGCTGGGAACTACTCTTAAATCATAATTTACTCATATGAGATGAAGTTTCTTAATTGTAATAGAAACCCTTGCAGGTAAGTACCGATTGCTATTTATCTAATTGTACGACTTAAATTTGTGTTTCCTTATAAGCCACTCATGTCTGATGTATCGTCTCCTGAATTCAGTATGTCGTATACTCTTTTGCATTAATTTGAGTCTTTACTTCATTCTCTTAATGTAATGGCGTAGCTAATTCCATACTGAAGGGGAAAGGCTTTCTTCTGTCTTCTTAATACTCGCTGATTCTCAACATTTACTACATAAATTTGGTATCTTACTATAGAAGGGAAAAGAGATCCGTCGATATCATTGTTAGTTTGAAGTGGCTTTCAGGGTTGTCATTGTAGTGCAGGATGCAAGTGTATATGCACAATGTCGAGTAACTATTGGTCCATCATTCTAGAAAGCCACGCTTAACACATCAAAATTGTTTTTGTCAGTAAATGCTTCCTTTTTTTTGGAAGGAAAATGTGGAATATGACCACCCAGTTTCATTAATAAGAGCTTAACCAAACAAACCCTGTGGAAGTCTTTAGATTGAATGGTTCATCTATTTGGTGGTTCTATCATTGACAAAAAACCTGCAAAGCCAGAAGATCAGGGAAGTGCACACCTCTTCCATCAATCCGAACCGACGCATGGAATGATCTCGGCAGCTCCCTTAGATGAATGGTACTTAAAGGCCCATATATCAGTTATGGTCTTAGGAATGGTTATCATCCAAAATGTTTTCATATATATCACATTTATTGTTTCATTTAGCAAGCAAATGCAAGTGGCCAATTTCGAGAGATTCTAAAATTTGAACATTTTCACATAGTTTTGTGGGTTATAGTCACCGATTTTAGCCGTATGAAATTTTATCGTTCTTGCCCGTTTTTATGGGCTATAGTTCACGGATTTTGGCTGATTTCGAGAATTTCCAGTTAATTAAATAAGCAAATTGGGAGTCACATTGTCTTCTTCCCAGATGATATGTATAACTATCTGCACCATGTAACAAACTTTGATAAATATATTTAAGACTGCCTCCTCTGTTTGTCTGTTTCATTTTATTTTCCTTGAAAACTAAGGTTGCTAATGAGTCATTTTCTGATGCCAATTCTATGTTTCAATTCAAAATTTGCAACAAAAAAGACATTATCTCTCAAAACCCAATTGTGTTGTCATAACAAGTAATCTGAATGCCTCAGAAAAGATTAACTGTAATATATAATATCACCTACCTAAATATTAATACTTTTAACATAGTTAGCTTGTGCTTGTGAGTGATTATGCATACACTGAATTGGGAAGTAGTACCCCACAAGAAAGTAGTAATCCTAGGGTATTGTTAAAGATTTAGGAAGATTTACATATTATGATCATTACTACAATTTTTTCCTTAATATCCAAATTACATCCAACTTACAATTAGCAAGAAAATGTATCATAGTTGGTGTGGGGTGACTGTAGTTGAGCGAGTTTATTGTTCGAGTTCAACTTTGATCTATTTAGATCAAAGTGAGAGCTGCCTAGGGTCTCTCAGGTAAGGGGGATTGGAGGCACTTGAGGAGCTCTGGGGGGAACGACAGCCTCCGTTGTGAGGTGACAGTGATAGTCAACGGTGGTCAAGCGAGTGGATAAGAACGAGGTTACAATCTAGACATGGGTATGTCAGATTGATGGGTACCTACGGTGTCTCTCGTATGGTGCTTGAAATTGACTTATGGATCATTGCTGGGAACGACGGCGTGGCGGTTGCGGGTAATGGCGAGGACAAACGGAGTACAAGCTAGGGATTGAGAGAGAATGAGCTCAAATTGGCACGAGAAACTTGTTGTGGCGAGGTCGGTCGACTAGTAGGATTAAGTTTTGTTGTATTTTTGTTTGTTGGTTGGGGTGTACGAGTTCTAGGACCCAGTTCGAAATGCATAAGCCTATTTTTGGTTGTATGTTTTGTTAAATTTTCTTTAATGAAACGCGGGGGCTTTAACCCACCATTTCACGATTTAAAAAAAGAGGTCATTATTACAATTTAAACAGCTTGCCTAAGCTTAGAGTAGAGTAGAGTTTGGACAACATAAAGATTAGGGTGCCTCTTCAGGCCTCTCTTCCTCCGTACATCCATCATTTCCTCCCTAAACATGATCACCTCATTCCATGCACGTTGTACCTGCGACTGGGCTCTCTGGTGGACGACGATGACAGTTCAAATTTGAGGCAAAATGTGGGTCCAGCGAGAAGGCATGGGTGCCGGAAATACTAGATGCTTGTCTGCTTAGATCAACCAGTTCAAATTAATATGACATTAGAGTGTGGCATGCACAAAGCTAAATTAATTTGGGGAAATCCTTGCTATCTACTATGAGGTAGTACGGTAGTTTTCTATCGAAGAATTCACATACGTACGTGCAACTTGGATATCTCTTATGAGGTACGATGTTAAACCATCATATATAGCTAGATTTCGCAGTTGGACTTGTGAGCTTGAGTAGTTTCTACACAAATGAATTAGTTGACAGATATCTAGAAGATAGACCAACTAGCTCGCGATACCAAGCAAAGGAAACAAGATTTCTTCCTCATAGGAAAGAAAAATCGGTGATCTGGGTAAAGATTGAGCGCGACAAAAGTAAATTAACAAAATGCTTTCGGCTTGTGGAGGTTACTACATCTTAATCATAGGGAACGAGAAAGGGTTTATATGTGCTATTCTCATATATAGTCAGACTTTTTGAAAGGAATGGGTAGATTTAGTAGCTACCACATAATTTCCCTCCAATTAAAGCATTAATTATAAGTGTCATTTCTGCATCATTGGCTATGTAGCTTATTCTAAGAGAAAGTTATGCATGATATGAAAGGTTTGTCAACATATTCGATACGACATATGAAAGTTTTGTAAATAGTAAAACAACAATTATGTAGCTCAGGTTTGCATAATAAAACAATAATTAGTTGTAAATAAAAGTTCATGTTTCCATTAATATACGTTGAAAAATAATTATAAATGGGGTGTAAAATCCAACTTATTAGAACTTTGAGTGTGGAAAATGATGAAATTTAACTATTGACGAGATATTTGTTATTTTCATTGTAACATGAGCAATAAAAAAATGCATAAAAAAACTAAAAATTTACCAACATTAAATCTGAAAATATAAATTTCTGAGTAAATAGAGAGAATGAGAGAGAGGGGGAGAGAGAGAGAAAAAAAAAAGTTAAATAAAGGAGTTGTTTTAGGGGATTTGAATTTGAGTTTTGGAGGGAAACTTTTGGCCGGAAAAATATGTTTTGTGAGATTAGATCTGGATCATTGATTTCAACCATATTGAATGAGAGCCACTTGATAGCTTTCTTTGTGTTTTATTATATAGATTACTACTATATGTCTGACTTTTACCTAGGCTTCTTTGTTGTGGCTTGTTAGGGTTAAGCATTTCTATCTATAAAAGAAGAGAAAAAAAGAAAAAAAGAAAAAACAAAGAAACAAAAAAGAAGAAAGAATAATCTTTCATACTGGATAAATAGAAGAGATGAAAAGATAGTTATGTTTTGAACCGAACAAACCTACAAATTAAGATTTTTTTTCTTCTTCAGATTTAATGGGATAAATTTCAATGCACTGGTTGATGGATGGATCATATGACTTTAGATATGATCCAGGAGAAGAGAAAACAATATTAATCTTGATTTTAGGTTTTGGTCCCAACTTCACGATAAGATTCCATATTTCCATTGGTGAAAATTGCAACTATATATATCGTGTTTGAAAACATGGGGATGGAATGAATTTATTAGATTTTCGCTTCATGGTATTCATCATATACTTTATCATATATCATATAATCTGAAGTGTAGAAAGGATGTTTATGTTCATGTAAGTTGGTATGCATATGACCACGTTGATCCATCAATGAGAAAATAACGAAACAAACAAAGCCCAAAATCTGGAAGTCCATCATATATTGGAAAGGAGCGTAAAAAATGAAGAAAGGCGATCGACGCATCACTAAAGATTAGTTTATGCCTTAAGTAGAATCTAACAAAGACTATGCTCGACACAAGAATTTATGCATGGTTTTGTTTAAAAGAAGCATGCATGCATAGAAAATGTTGTAAGAAGATGAGTACTTTAAACATCTTTGTAAAGCTATCAAAGTTTTTTATCAAAAAAAAAAAAAGCTATCAAAGTTTATTGTACTTTGCCCATGTTGTAATCCTCAAATTAAGAAGCTATTATTCGATATTTATCTTTAAAATATGGTCAAAAAAAGAGGGGGAAAAAAAAACAGAAGAATAAGAGAAAGAAAAGTAGCCCATCCTTAAGTCATCTGCCTCATAAATGAAGGGAAGACTGCTACTTTCCTACATATATAACATATGCACTTCCATTTCAGGGTGGCTGTTGAGTGTGTTGCCAAATTGATGCTAGCTATAGCCACATGCACTCTTTGGGAACAGTATTAAAGAATGAGAGGTTTGATATATAGTTTCTTTTTGTTCTTAGATAGTTTCTATTTCCTATATCTCTTTCAGATGGTCAAGCCTCAAATTGGTTTCTTGCTGTTTTCAGAAGGAGTTGTTGAAGTTAAAAGCTTGCAAGTGCAGTTGAGTAAAAGAGATCGAGGGGGATAGGATAGGATAGGATAGCTTCAAATGTGAATTAACTGGAGAGATGAGGGGTCAAATTAATTAATTGAGTTTGCAAATGAAATTTGCTTAGGTAGTGATGTAACTTCAAATTTTAATCAGCCTCTCATATTCTTATATTTACTGACAGAAAGCAATCCCAAACCTTAATTATTTCTTTTTCAAGAGAGAGGGACGTACAGAGACATGGTGTTCATACTTCAAATATGGATAAAGAACAACGTACAAGTTTTCGATGTTGATTGATTATATTGTTGGTTGAGTTTTCACCTTATTTTTTTATATATTAATTTGTGTATATATGTGGTTTATTATTCAAGAAAAGAGTTATATATGCTTCTACTAACAATATCTGAGTTAGGGTTCGGATAAACAAATCAACATTCTAGTGAAATCAAAGGTAGATAAAAAAACCGAAAACATAGAAGTAGGTTACCCTACTTCCTCTTAAGTTCTCAACAAATAGCTACATTTGTTTGAGCATAACCATATGCATACATACATTTATATCACTTGGATCACCATCACCACCACTATTTCTCAACTATCATCTAACAATTTCAAAACCTTGGTCATTGGATACCCTCTATTTTGTCATGCTTGTCTTAATTAACTCTCTTCTTTCTGTTTGAGACAATAGGTTAGACAAACACACACTTGAGAAAATGTCATGCAACAGTCTTTTCTCATGATCAATTTTCAAGCATAGATATTACATACATACATACTATGGATGTTGAACCAACAAACAGTGATTTGCAACATTTATTATCCATACATTTGATCTAAGTTATACATTTATTATCCATACATCTAAGTTGTTGGGTTGATAAATTACCTTTTACCTTATGATGTCAATATTTGTTGATGTTAATAAGAAAGGGAGAGCCTTGTTGTATGGTTCATTTTGATATGGTCCACAGAATTCATATATATTTTCCTTTTAATTCCTTCCTCTTATAGCCATTGGTTGATGCACAACCTTGTGCTCACTTTTGAACCAAAGAGACTCCATTTTTCCATTCCAAATTTTACAATCATATATGCATGCACACGTGCAATGAGTGTACTTGTTCTTCCTTGCTCAAATTAATGTGAATATAATTTGGTATCTTTTGGGGGTTTGTCCAACCTCCCAAGAAAAATATAATATCTATTAGAAAGTAATTTTGCTATCTTGTGGAATACTTTATGCATTATAATTATGATTATAGGTCCATAATCACATCTAACTAGAGTAGTTTATAGTTAATTTCTTTAACGAATAGAAGTTAAGCTAGCTCTTCCTAATGCATAATAGATTCAGATCATGTCAGAAATAAGATGGTTATCCAACCAAATTAGCCAGGGCAACATATAGGATAATGGGATTAGTACTTGCTGTTGACATAATAATTGGTTTATTATCTTCAAAAAAAATAAAAAAATTGGTTTATCAGTCTTGTGAATAAACCACTTCACAGTTGTCTCAATTGTATCTGTTTCAAATTACTGTACTTTACGCCAATGAATCATCGTAACTAAAGTTGGTAAACTTTACTACGCATTGAGAAAATAAGTTGAAGTTTAGAGAAATTAAAGTATATAAATTTTAGAATGGATGAGGCTCGTAATAGCTTATACAATTAAGCGGAAACCATGTATATTACATGTCGTCTAAATTAGTAGATGCATGACAAACCAAACACTCCTTAATTGATGTCATGGTTGTTAATGCAAACTAAACAACTATGTTGATGAATTAATTAATTACAAAACAATTTAAAAAATAAAGATTAATAAAGTTTAATTATTTCAACCAGTTGAAGAACGAAACTGAGAGAGAGAAAGGCTACCATTCTTTGTAAACGTACACCATGCTTACACGACATGAACTCAACCAAGTTTCAATTAATTATCTCAGAAAGTGATGCAAATAAATTAAGGTGTAAACCTCATCCCATTAACAAGTTTACACCTAGAAATTTTAGCCTGTTTTCTCTATACTACTAGCTGACAGGCTTCACTCAGAATTCTGTCTGCATATGCTCTAAAAGTTAAAACCTAATCAGCTTTTCTAGCCTTACTTGTCTTGCTTAACATGAAGTATTAGATAAGAATGATAACTTAATTGATGAGAACCATACATTTGATTGCCCAACTGAATCAAAGTTCGCAACTTTGTGTTAAGTGAATTTTCTAACAACTTCCACCCTATTAGCTTAAGAATTTAGTTTTATTTTATCTTTTTGATCATTTTGATGGAAGTTGTTTGTTACTCTTCTTATGTTTTGAGATACTGCATGCTTTATTTCTGCTGTACTCATGAGCTTGACTCTATACCATGATATCACTTCTTTGTAAGTTACATGGTTCTTAGATTCTGTAGTACTGTTTGGTTTTTATAATATTGGCTGGAGTCGATAGGCTCCATCCTGATCCGGCCTGTTATATATATAAAAAATTGTTTCAGTTCTTGAACTTCTCACCTTCACAAGTTTTCAGATTATGCGCAATGAATCACATTTATTTACATACTGCTATCTGTAATTGCACTGTACATGGCAGATACTTGTGTTATAGGCATATATTTGACACGATATTTCCCCAAGGATATCGATGTGTTTAGCTAGTAAGACTTGCGTGAAAATAAGCAACTTAATAGTATAAATTGGTAGGAGAAACTAATTACTAGCTCTAATTAGGTGGTTGTCAAATTTGTCATAAATGCAAAAAAAGATCATATGATGAACAATTCAGGTGATGTTTCATAACAGATTGAGGTCCCCTATGAGCCATGATAACTTTGAACAAAGATGAAACTGAATTCTGGGGCTAATTAACTAAATTCCAATCATAGGATGTTGTTATTTCAAAATTGCCAAGATGAGTGAACAAGCATGTGAGTATTCAATCCGACTATTTATGCACAAAGTTCATGCACCAAATGAGGGTTTTTTCAAATTAAAGGTGTTATATCTATATACCTACCTCCCCCTTTAGTACACTAATCAATATACAGTTGGGAGTATTGGTCCAGGAACTACGTACTCTTTGATAAACTTGGAAGATCTTTTCTTTTTCCTTCTTCTTTATTTTCTCCTAAGAATGAATACTAATAGGATGAAAAATTAATACCTAAGTTGTAGTATAGCTAGGTACTCATGCATATATAACAAGTTATTATCAGTATATATTAGGGTACTAACCTCAACATAGATGCTAAAGATGATATATGGTAGTTAAATATATATTAACAAAGAAGGTGATGTTTATGGAGCTCTACAAATTTTGGAACAGTGACTAAATTTTCTAAAGCAAACCCCTTCTTTGCAATTAAGTACAGTACATCTTTATACAGTTTATGTAAACCATCAAACCAGTTATAGGTGTGACCATGTGAGTGATCCTATCAAACTAACTTATTTATTCTACAAAACAAATTAATAAACGTGAGAGAGAGAGAGAGAGAGAGAGAGAGAGAGAGATTGTTAATTAATTTGTGAGAATATTGTTAGGGAAGTTATGAAGATGATAGGTAATTAGCCACATATATAGAGAGCTAGCACACACGCAAACTAAGATTTTTTATACACTCTCTCACACTTGCACTTCATATATAATACTACCTTCCTCTTGTCGTGTAAAACTAACAAAAAGGACCTCCCATCCAAACCCTAATTCCCTAATAACTTCCCCTCTACTTATTCCTCCCTCTCCCTCTCCTTTCACAACATTCTCCCTAGGCCCTAGCTAGGTAGCTAGATCACCTTCCATCTCTTCTTCGATATCTCTAGCTCTTTCTCTTCTTTTCGATCGTGCTGTTTTAGATGGATGATTTGGAAATCACTGGTTCGGATGACCAAACTAGCAAGTCGTGCCCCCGTGGCCACTGGAGGCCTCGCGAAGACGAGAAGCTTAGGCAGCTTGTCGAGCAGTATGGCCCCCAGAACTGGAACTCCATCGCTGAGAAAGTCCAAGGACGATCAGGTATATATCTTAATTTCTTTTTGTCCGAGGAAAAAGTAGTATATTTTTATCAGTTAGTAAGAATATATATGTTGTGTTTCTTGGATTGTAAGTTAAGGCGACTTTTGTTAAATTCTTCTAGGAAAGAGTTGTAGATTGAGGTGGTTTAACCAACTTGACCCGAGAATCAACCGGAGGCCTTTCACCGAAGAGGAGGAAGAGCGACTCCTCGCTGCCCACTGTGTCCATGGAAACAAGTGGGCACTCATAGCCAGTCTCTTTCCGGGTAGGACCGACAATGCGGTCAAGAACCATTGGCATGTCATCATGGCTAGAAGGCAAAGAGAAAAATGTAGAAATTTTGGCAAGAGAAGTAGGATTGATCATCACGGCCATCAAGATAGGCACAATGATAGTAGGCTCTCTGATTGGGCTTTTTCCAGGCCTTCTGCCATTTCGGTACATCCTGTTGGGATGTTTGGAAGGGAGAAGAAAGAGGTTAATAAGTTTAGTATACTTGACAGTTCAGAATTCCCATATAATTATCGCAGTTATCGGAGTAGTTTTGGTTTCGGACTGGGGGGAAACTACAAGCAGAAAGCTCCATACTCTTTTGGGTTCTCCTTCATTGGTGATGAATTCAAGTTGAGTTCTAGAGGATCAGAAAAGCATGAGGAACAAGATGATCATGACGACGTCGACGATGATGAATGCTTAAAAAGGAAGGATGTTCCATTCATAGACTTTTTGGGTGTTGGACTCCCATCTTAGAGTATCTAGCTAGGGATCATTTTCCAACCCCTTTTCTTTCCTAAATTATATATGTTGGATGATAATTAAATTTATTGTACTTAGGGAGGATCCAAAGTATAGCAATCACTTTGAATTTATAGTGAGATGGTGATGAAGTTAGTTGATTATCAATTGTATTTAATAAAACATATTGTAGATCAAAGATTATATATATGCATGGGTGACCTATCTCATGTTAGTTTGTTTTGGATGGTTGTGTATGCTTGATTTGTATTTCTTTGGCTTTAATCTCTCTCTTGATTAATTTTATTACAAAGAAATACTATATGTGGCTAGGCTACAAATTTGCTAGTTTGCACTCACGCACAAACTTCAAATATATATGAACTTGAGTTGCATATCTTCCTTGTTTTCCATTTTTTTCTTTTTTGGTTAAAGAGTTTTTGTTAGAGTTTATATTTCTTTGGCTTTAATCTCTCTCTTGATTAATTTTATTACAAAGAAATACTATATGTAGCTAGGCTACTAATTTGATAGTTTGCACTCACGCACAAACTTCAAATATATATGAACTTGAGTTGCATATCTTCCTTGTTTTCCATTTTTTTCTTTTTTGGTTAAAGAGTTTTTGTTAGAGTTTATATACAGAACAATTGTACTAATTATCTGTTTCAAACATATTTTGTTATTCGAATTTTTTTTTTTTGATAACAGGATGGAATCTTAAGGGATTCCAGCCAACCAAAACAGATATATAAAAACAAGAACCACGTTATTCGATCTTTTTCTCTTGATATATAGTTAGCTCAGGGTGATGATATTTTTTTCTCTGTTAGCTTAGTCCAATCGATAGATGAAGAAGGTTTCAGCTCGATTTAACAATTATTGTTTCATATTGCTCAAGAGAAAATTAATCATTAAACATTATATATATATATATATATATATATATATATATATATATATATATATATATATATATATATAACCATGCAAATGAAAGTACCCCCCAACGTTTGGCCCGAGTACAAAATGCCCATACAACGTTTGAGTAAATACAATAAACCCATTCTTCCGTTAACTTAACCCTTTCCGTTAAGTTATAATTATTAAATTATTTTTTTACCCTTACCCTTTCATATTCAATCTCTTTCTTCCCTTTCTTCATTCCTTTTTTCTTCCTTAATTTTTTCTTGTTCTTCCCTTTATTCCTTTTTTCTTCATATATGTAATAGGATTTTCGTAATACTGTACAACCCAGTGGCTCAGACTTCCTCAACCAAAACCGTTGAAACCTCTGCTTCGCATAATCCATATAATTGAAGTCGATATCATTAACATGATCCTATATATAATTTTTGACAAAAGTTGAATAAATAATATGGGTTTAGATAAATAGAAATAATGAACAAATGGGTTAATAAGAAAGAGATGGAAGATAAAATACGCTCACCGGAACTATACCCCACAAGCCCCAAATCAAATGGTTAGCAAGAGCATAATTCTCGATATCTTGGACGATATTGTCCACTTCCAATTGTTCAGGATATTCACCTGAAAAATATAATTTAATTACTTGTTTAAATTCCATTGCACCATAAGCAATCTGTTGGCGTCTATCGGTAATTTAGTTCAATATCAGAGAATGTTGTACTTCTTGATGTAATGATTTCAAATATTTTTCCGTAAAAAAATGACTTAAATATTTTTCTGTACTGAAACAACATGGGCTATTTTTTGAGTACCTGAAGAACTCAGATATATCTTCACAAATCTTTTGCGTTCGTCAATATCTGTGCCATTAGAAACATCAGGTTAGATTTTAAAGCAATAGTTTTTATAAATTGACCGGTAAAAAAGTGAAATAACAATTAGGTTAATTCAAACACAGATATTTGTTGAAGTACAATATATGGGGTGTGTCTGCGTCGTAATTAGCAACCATGTCGCAGAAGTGATTGGCTATGTCATATGCAATGGGGTTGAAGCTTGCATACTCATAGTCCTTCAGAGCAAAGAAGAAGGAACGTTGAGAGGTATAATACAAAAGCTGAAGTATATAACATCTAGTATGTTGTATGTATAATTTGCCAAAGGGGTGGTTGGTAAGATAATCATGCAATAGGGGTGCAAAGAGAGATGAATAATTTGGCAGGAACCAGATTCAACTTTTGGTATTTTAACTATTACGAAAATCCTATTACGTACATGAAGAAAAAAGGAATAAATGGAAGAACAAGAAAAAAATAAGGAAGAAAAAAGGAATGAAGAAAGGAAAGAAAGAGATTGAATATGAAGGGGTGAGGGTAAAAAAATAATTTATTTATTGTACTTTTTCAAACGTTGTATGAGCATTTTGTACTCGGGTCAAACAGGGGGGTTGTTACTTTAGCTTTTGCCCATTAATATATTGTAAATGTATCTTTCTGATTCTTCATTCAAACAATGAACATCAAGTACTACATTAATCTTTATATAACAAGAAACGAAGGTAGTAATTAATTCATACAACTGCCTCCGATAGCGAAATATGTAGTTAAACTTTAACTAAATATCCTCATTAATTCCATAAAACGATTTACTCTAACTGCTATGGGTGGCTCAAGTCCTTTTCATTATGGTTTAGAAGAAACCTAGCTTGTTCATGATTATCTTTATGCACTCTTACTCCACCGATTTTTGCGACAGAGTCAGTTTGTCGAGATCTTTGTTTTCTGGCATGGATCATTTCATAAGATTGCATCCATATTAAAAATAGTGCATATACCGAGATAGTTTATAAGAAAAGGTCGATGAAAGTTTATATACGAAGAGTAGGTTTCACCTAGAAATATTTTAGGCTAACTGTAGCTTTAACTTGAGAGGTGTTGTAAAGGTGGCATGCTTCTTACACTCTAAGTAATGATTTTGAACATGAATATTTAACCTCCTTGATGTTGCTAGTTAGATGTCATGCTCAACATCAAGAGAGAATATTAATAAATGGAGAGGTTAGATATCGATTTCCAACAGTAAATTAACTGATCATAATGAGTTACTTATATGTAGGAATGCTGAGGTACATATAAAACTTCAACATAGTTGACAGAAAGATACAATCTTCTTAATATGATTGCACCATTTATTTATAGATCAGATGAATTGGTTCCATTATAATTCCTGAAAGTAATAGTTAATTAGGTTTTCATTTTGAAGGGTTTTTATGTGTGCAGAATAATTTGAACATGACTTTTACTTGAACTTAATTAAGTTCCAATTAAGATTAAACTTTGTATCAAATCTCAACATAACTAATCTAGTGATAAATGGGTAAAAGTTTAAGGGAAATACTCTTCTTTTACTTGCCTTTCTTTGTTTCTGTTTTCTTCTTTTTAGAAATGAACAGCCCACGTCTCGGCCCACAAAAAAGGGTGCGCGCTCAATTAATTTCCAGAGTGCTATGATACAAGTGTAAAGCCATCAACCCTTACCACAACTTCAGAGTTTTAGTCTAGTGGTAGTGTCTTTCACACTAGGATGATAAATCTCATTGTTTTCTACTTATTTTTTGAAAGGGAAGTTTTCCCCAGGTATACTACATTCCCCCAAGTTCTGATGTTGGATTAGCCTATCACAAGTCTTAACCGAACTAATTCTGAGACCTATTCATGTAACTACACAATTTTGAAACCGCATTGGTTATCTGCTTTTTCGTGAGGCAGCATGCGAGTAAGTTTTTATTCTTTCATGGTGCTGCATTAGCAAATAAAATTATCCTTTATCAGACATGATGACAAAGTTGTATATGTTTCAGCCAAGTAGCTTATCACTATATATATAGAGAGAAAGAGTTCCCTTCCATTGTGCACTAGGCCGCCGTGTGCACTCAGCCTTTCCGTCTTCCTATTGACGATCCGAACCGTTCACATTGATCTACACATCTAAATTAGTCTAAATATATAAAATCAAATCATTTGAAATTCATTTGCCCATCCATCATGTGACTATAAAAAATAATGATTTTCAGTCATACGATTTTGTAACACATCAATGGATGGGAAAATAAATTTCAAATGATTTGATTTTACATATTTAGACTAATTTAGATATGTAGATCAATATGAACGGTTCGGATAGTCGATACGAAGGCGGGAAGGCCGAGTGCACACGTCGTGTGCACCATAGGTGGTGCACAATAGAAGACCATCTTTTTGCTTGTCAAAATTTGATTCCTCTGAATTTGAGTTGTATGTCGTGAACTTTGGGTTTGGGATAGAGTCGTGTAGAAGCTGATATATGGGCTAGAGAGGCTCATAAGAGAACAAAGTTTTTCATCAATGATGTTCTGCTACTGAATGAAACTAAAGGTGAAAATATAAAAACTAGATTCGGAAGAGATGCATAAAAAATATGAAAATATATGGCTTTAGATTGAGCTGCTGGATATAACTGACTACATGGAATTTAACTCTAGCGCACATGAATTTAGCTATATCAAATGTATGAGAAATGGTGATAGATGCAGTTCACATTGATGAGTAGGAATACTTCAGAGTCCCTAATTGTATTACTAGGGCCGACCCTGAGTTCCCGGGGTCCGAGGCGAACTCCCGAAATGGGGCTCCCCATACACAAAAATAAAATAAAATAAAATAAAATAAACTAAAATAAAATAAAATAAAATGCTGCATATTGTTAAAAGCAAAATATGCAAAATATATAAATTTGTTTTAAACCACTCAAATTTAAAGTTTCAAATTCAATTCAAGTCTTCAAGTCTAAACCAAATAATCTTCAAAAAAAAAATAAAAATAAAGGCTCAAATAATTATTTTTGGGCCCCCTAATTACAGTATTTTTCTTTTACGCGCAAAATATGTGCCTATATTTACAAGCGAATTACAAATTTGGGGCCCTAAAATTGCAAAAACGTCGGGGGCCTGAGGCAGTCGCCTCACCCACCTCAAGGGTGGGGCCGGCCCTGTAACTTGGGATACGAGGCTCTCGATAGGAGAGGGTAATACCCTTGGGAAAGACTTGAATCTCTTCAGATTTTTAGAAAGCCTTCGTGTCCCCACTTCTCTCCATATGAATTCATTATTTCCCAAAAATTGACGTCTTTCTCTTCATCGTATCCGTACCCCACCACTAGAATGGCATGCGAATAAATGTTCTCATCTATTTCTCCCTTCTCTCCTGATACTTTTTCCACTAGAATGGCATGCGAATAAATGTTCTCATCTATTTCTCTCTTCTCTCCTGATACTTTTTCCACTGGTCCGCCCATATATATCTGCACTGCGAAACTGATTAGAGGTATTGATGAGATATATATTACGAGTATTGACAAAAATTGTTACTCACATCCTCATATTGATTATTTACTGCTTTATATGTCTTAAGAACAGAGTGCCGTACACTTCATGATGCTACAAATGGATGCTCGGCGAGGGCGATCAGCATCAGTTCTTCTCGCCTCTGAATATCTGCATTTGGGATTGTAGTATAATTTTCAATTTTGAAGGATCTCTCGTCCAGAAATATTTTAAATTGAAGAAAAAGAAAGTTATAAGTTAGAAGATATAAGCTTTTTACTAACAAGAAAATGGAGAGAAGAAAATCATACCTTACTGGGAGGATTAGTTGGATTTCTTTTCCCCTCGAATTTGTAGTCTTCCTCATACCTCACCCCATACTTCATAATATGTTTGAATGCTCTATTTACGGATGATGTGAAACATTCATGTTCCCCAATTTGATTTTCATCTGCAAAGACCATACTATTAATTAAATCTTGGGCGAATAGTTCCTGTAAGGCATGACCTTTTTCTATATGGTATTTTTGCACTGTATTGCTTTCGTTGCAACAATTGCCCAACAACAACCTACATGAAACAATAAGGTTCATAAATTAACTTAAAAAAATTAATAATAAAACATATGTATACAAACAACTATTTGGCTAATAATAGCAATAATAATACAAACAATTTTTTGGAATTCATGTAATTTATTGTTAGCATAGCTTTATGAATATAAAGCTACATATACTTAAACAGTAATAGCATGGCCTTCTTTTGCTCCACATAGCATGAATAGATTAAAAGTTAACCTCTTGTGTCATCATCTGAGCCTTTTCCAATCAATTTAGGGTCACATATGTTGGAAATTTCTCCATGCACTACAACCGTCGATGGATTCACCGGCGCTTTTTTATAGATTCACCGGCGCTTATAAGCGCCGGTGCATACCCTACCGGCGTGTCGAACAGCGCCAGTGCATACCCTACCGGCGTGTCGAACAGCGCCGCACCAACTGCCGGCGTTGCGCGTGCCGGGCATTCACGGCCAGGTATCCCTGGTGCTTTAGAAACCGCCAGTGAAAGCTATATAATGGGCGGCGCTTGTAAAAGCGCCGGTGGATATTTGTTTTGTTTTTTTTTAAACGGATTTTAATCTACCCGGCATTTCGGAAAATGCCGGGGTATATATATTTTAAATAATATAATTATTTTTAAAAATTTGAAATACTACTTTAATTTGAGAAATGTCCACCGGCGTTTTGTAAAACGCCGGGGTATTTTTATAAAAAAATATATGCAACTTTTTTCAATCGAAAATTTGTATATATTTTTTTTTTACGACAAGAAAAAATTGTACAAATTTCCAGTAATGCACAATAAAACAATAAAAAAATTAACTGACAAAATTCATTATATTTTGTACTGATTAACATACACAACTTAAGAAGTTTAAAGTTCTGTAAAATTCATAATCGTCGACGGCATTAACACAAGTATCAAGCTACATATACCCTGTTTACATCAAAAAAGTTCTAACAAGTTTGATCATACAAAATGATTTCACCACAAAAAAGACAAAAATGACTTGCAATTTGTAGATTTTCTTAATCGGTACGCCTCCTTAAGTCATTGCTTCCATTATGCTCGCTTTGGTTCTCTGGATTTGCCCGACTTGAATTAGTTGGAACTCTATTCTGAAACTGTGTAAGTCACATTGTAAAAACAAATTAGGTAATAATTTGCAGGGATAAAGAGCAACTAGCTAATAAAGAGTATGTATAGAAAGAACACTACATAAGATCAAACCCGGGATGCAGTACACACACACAGGATGCAACTAGCTAATAAAGAGCATGATGCAGTACACACACACAAGATCAAACTCAGGATGCAGTACCTAATTCTGACCTTTTCTGTCATTTGCAACTAGCTGTAACTCTTGAAAACTTACAAGAGTTCCCTACCAAAAGTAAGTATCACTACAATAATTCGAGTCAAAATGACCACAGAAATCTTCATATGTGAAGCTGTCATGTTGTTTGTCATATACGGCTGAAATTCTTGCAGTATAAAAACTCGTGTACCACTTAGACGCCTGCTAACCGTAAATGTGAATGTGATGACTCACTCAATGCGAGAAACCAGTTGAAGTGGCTGAGGTATCTCGATCAATCTCCCAGGATTGGAAATTCTTGGTGGCAAGTGCACTCAAGACTTATGAGTCCACTACTATAACTTGATGTACATCTAGAGATCAAATAAGAGTTTGCTTTTGCCCTATATGGAGGCATCTTTTAAAGTACAAGAATTAGTGATTGAAGAGTGCTCTCTCTGCATGAAAGGATTGACAAATTACTAGTATATGATATATCTACACATGGACAAAATTTACAAGTAGTAACTATCAAATTAAATGGTGTCAAGCCCTCCTAATTGGTGGCAAATTCTGATGAGAATCTTATGGACAACAACAGAGGAATGACCATAATCTCGAAAGAGTGTGACATCCAGGGCCGGCCCTGAGTTCCGGGGGTCCGAGGCGAACTCCCGAAATGGGGCTCCCCATACACAAAAATAAAATAAAATAAAATAAAATAAAATGTTGCACATTGTTAAAAGCAAAATATGCAAAATATATAAATTTGTTTTAAATCACTCAAATTTAAAGTCTCAAATTCAATTCAAGTCTTCAAGTCTAAACCCAAATAATCTTCAAAAAAAAAATTAAAGGCTCAAATAATTATTTTTTGGACCCCCTAATAACAGAATTTTTCTTTTACGCGCAAAATACGTGCATATATTTACAAGCGAATTACAAATTTGGGGCCCCCTAAAATTGTGAAAACATCGGGGGCCTGAGGCGGCCACCTCACCTGCCTCAAGGGTGGGGCCAACCCTGTGTATTACTTGTTACAAAAATTCTTTTACAGTAAACTCAATTTGATTGAGAGGCACTAAAAACAGAGAAGAAAAGAGGAGAGAGAGAAAAAAAGAAAAAAAACCCGAAAGGGAAATAAAATAAAATAAAAAAATAAACAACTTACAAAACTCAATATCAGATTACAAGTTGAGAAGCCGAGGCCTGTGTATCGCACAGCGTCCTTAAAATAGATTTCGCCTCTTCAGGTTGCTGGAATGAACGAAGGCGTCTGTCTCCCAGGATGCAACGACCAGAGTGTTCACGTAGGCACCACGTAGCACTCTCGAACTGAGCAGCAGCGTCAGAATCCTATCACTGACTTACCAAAACAGCAGGAGTGGAGAAACGAACAGGACTCAAACTAGGAAGAAAGAAGTGTTTCTGTTGCAGGGAAGAAATGAGAGGGGAGGCCTCTATTTATAAAGACAGGGTTAAATAACCTCAGTGTAACAGCAGACACATAATTGAATGCCTACACTGTAACGGTAGACAAAACATTTAATACAGAATTGAAACGGCAGACAGAACCGTTTCTGCAATTATTTCAGCCGTTACTCTGCATGAACGAAGGTGTCTGTCTCCCAGGATGCAACGACCAGAGTGTTCACGTAGGCATCACGTAGCACTCTCGAACTGAGCAGCAGCGTCAGGAGTGGAGAAACGAACAGGACTCAAATAACCTCAGTGTTACAGTAGACACGTAATTGAATACCTACGAGCATTCGTGCAAGCACAACAAGTCGCATGTAATCCGGTCCGGGATTTTCACACCCCTGCACGCGCAAGAGAGAGCCTATCTTATAGCTATCTTCCAATGCTTAGAAGGAAGTTACTATATATCCTCTTCTATTTCCTTTGATTTTTCCGATGTGGGACTAAGTTCCCTTAACCCATTTTCAAGAATGAAAACGTCTCACTTTGAGAGACAATTTCTCATTTATCCCTTAACCGTTTTTAGCTAAAGAATATATGATTTTGATCTACTCATGAAGGAGAACACAAATCAATCAAGATCTCTCAATAATTCATTAAGGATCTTACTCAAAAAATTGCTAAAAAATCGGTTCGTAAATGGTGTATAAAACACCAATTTTCTAACATTACTTAATTACTATATATCAATCATTCTTCTAGACAGTGAGATTGAGAAAATTGTAAACAACACATTGAAGGGGGCGGTTAAAGTGGGAAAGCGTATCCGAGATTTATGTGATTGCAGAATATCTTTGAAATTGAAGGAAACCCTTTATAAGAAGATTATTCATGAAATAAAACTTGACAGGTCAGAATTGTGTAGATACAAGTTGAATTTGCATGTCTTTTCTATAAGAAAATTAGGTTATTTCAGGCTTTGGTTTTTAATCAGCAATATACTGACCTCTTTCGAGACTTGAAACTTATAATCAAACCTAAGAGTTCTTTATAAACGAGAGTTTAACTTATGTAATTTGAGCTGATTTATCGAAAATATTGTGTATCAGTGAATATATTTCATTGTATTATACTGTAAGTTAAGCCCACAATGGTTTTAGTTGAGTACAGGAACTGTATCTTTCAGTAATCGCAGGAAACATTTAGTTTTTTTATAGGGAAACAGTTGATACAACACACTAAGAAATTTCAGTAATAAATCCCTTAACATTAGAAGAAAGAAAAAGTTATCGCTAGTTTGGATTGTGTCTTAAACTAGTGAGATCACATCCAAAGCTTGGTTCCCATGTCACACTTCTCACAACACTGAGCTAGTCCCCACCATGAACACACCAACCACATAAAAAATCAGGATAGTGGTCTCAATACAGAGCATGAATTTGCCAATAGGAAAGCTTCAGGAAATCTCAACTTATCCACACTCAACACTCACACATTTCTGAACCACACACATTTCCCTCATTCATTATCAGACTGATCACAAACAAAAAGCACCCTTTACACACACTCTTCTCTCACAACACAGAACTCAACTTAAGTCTTATTCCGAAGCAATGGCTGCGATGAACTCGAGTGTGCTGGCTTGCAACTATGTCGTATCAGGTGCTTCAGAATCGACCAGGAAGCTTGTATCGATGGCTTCAAACTCATCGCCTGTGGTTAGTCATCAAAAGTTTCCTGCTATTAGAGCACAAGTTCAGGTTCATGAATCAGAAGAGAGGAGGAGTGAGGGGAGGAGGGCTGCTCTTCTAGGATTGGCTGGTGTGCTGTTCACCACAACTGCCACGTCCGCTAATGCTGGAGTCATTGATGAGTACCTTGAGAAGAGTAAAGCAAACAAGGTTTGTCGATTCTCAAAATTTTTAATGAGAAAAAAGATTCATGGATCTTCAAATCATCTACTAATTGATTGATCATGCAACCAGGTCTAGATTAGAACCTGACTTGGTAAACTATACAATTAATTGAGTCTATGAAACTATCGACAATGTTATATTAGAGAAATAATATAGACTTTTCGTCTAGGAATTGAACGACAAGAAGAGATTGGCTACTAGCGGTGCAAACTTTGCTCGTGCATTCACCGTGCAGTTTGGCACTTGCAAGTTCCCTTACAACTTCACCGGGTGTCAAGATTTGGCCAAGCAGAAGGTTTGTAACATGCACGTGGTTCTCCATATTCTACATAGAAATTAACATGATTAATTCATTATAACTAGCTAGTTTGCTGAATCGTCTTTCTTCATTGTTTCTTAACAGAGAGTGCCATTTATTAGCGACGACTTGGAGATTGAGTGTGAAGGCAAGGACAAGTACAAGTGTGGATCAAATGTATTCTGGAAATGGTGAATATTAATGTAATCTTCTGCATGTTTGGATCCAATTGAACATTCGATCGATCTCCTCTCTGTTCTGCTTGAGATTTTGTACCATATCAGAATTTAAATCATATATATTCGTGCATAATTAATTAATTGATGCGCGCGTCTTCTCGTGTTTGATGTACTTTTGAGTAGGAACCATGCATGATTTTCATTTTTTGGTATCCTATAAGTTCCTACACCAAGAAGAAGGCCTGTTACTCCGTGCAAGGCTAGCTAGCTCAGGGAAAGCATCACAAGCTTTCTTCTCTCACAAACCCATACACTGCCAACCACGCGCGGTGATGTTTGATTCCATGCAAGCTCACATTCTTGAACCAAACCTCCCCAAAACCTGCAACTTCAATTCCTTCAAGAACAGGAGTGCTCTTCCTGTATCTACTCCGAAAACATTGCTTATACGAGGAATTGCCTTCCGATCCCACCCATCATCAGGATGATCATTAGATCCCTTGCTGAATCGCATCAATCGGTACTTTAACCCTGCAAACCCTTAAATAAATAAATTAATTAATACCTTTAACTGGCTTGCATGTAGGAACGCAATCCTAACTCGGGATAACTTGATTAGGAGAAGTTGGATAGGGCCGATAAACTGTGTTATGTGCAATCAGGATAATGAAACGGTTGACCATCTACTCGTCAGGTGCAGCTTTGCGAGACCAATTTGGGAAGACCTCCTTAATAGATTCGGTATCTACGGGGAAGGTCCGGTTACGGTTCTTGACGCTTGCGGGGGAGGGGGGGAGGGTAATTGGAAAAAGGGTAACATCCAAAGCAGCCTGTCAAGTATTTGGGACACGGGGGTGGCGGCTATATGTTGGGGCATATGGCTAGAAAGGAACAATCGCATCTTTAGAAGCACCCACAAACACATCATGCATCAACAATTGCTCTTCAAGATCATTGCTAATATTATGTTCTGGTCTAAAACGGCAGGTGACGAACAGACAAAGAAGATCAAGGACATATACAAGGACATTTCCACCGGCGAGGTCGAGTTACAGGAAGGGGAAGGGACAGGAGAGGAAGGTTGAGTCCATGGTGGGAGGCGGGACACTCAGCTGGGAGTCTTTTGGGGATGTGTGGGGGTTGATGTTGTTTTGAGGCTTCCTTTTGATGTATTTTGGGTCTTTTTTTACTTGTATGTATTTTGGTGGGTCTCACGGGATCCGTAGAGTCCCATGTTGTTGGTTCTTTTTTTTGGGTGGGACTATGAATATCATGGTCCGTATGTGGCTCTCATGAATATCATTGTCCGTAACTGGTTTTTCTGTTTTATTAAAAACTTTTTAATGAAACTAGGGGGGGCCTAGGCCAACCTTTTCTGATCAAAAAAAAAATTAATACCATATCTGGCATTCCTTTTGTGTTCGGTGGCGACGAATCATATCAGAATTAGATATGATGTCAGTCGCCATTGGTTTAGTTTTGGTTAGCTTTGTTTAAGCTTTTATGTTGTAATCCTTGTTTCGCTAATTTATCGTTAATGAAAGGATAACTATGTCATCTTTAAAAAAAAAAAAAAAAAAAAAAAAAAAAAAAAAAAAAAAAAAAAAAAAAACCACATCTGGCATATATATATATATATATTTAAAGTAAAAAATTTGACGTAGTCTGGCCTCGAATCTAAGATATATTTTATATTAATTATGTGCGGACAGTGCATGTCTTAATAAATATACATTTTTAAATATAACTCTAACGTAGTGAGGACTCGAACTTGAGACCTCCTTTATATTAGTTATGCACGCGTTGGTAGATTTACAAATGACACTAAGGCCTTCTCCCATTTTAATATTAGAGACTAGTATTTAACACGTACGATGCACGTTTTAATCAATATATAGTGTTTAAAGTAATATAATATAGCACGTGTTAATAAATATATATTTTTTAAAGTAATATAAAGAGTATATTGAGAGTGTTTGAGTTGTACGTGCATTAGTTGGTAGATTTAAATAAAGTGTAAATGGGAGAGTTGGAGTTGCACGTACAATGCACGTAAAGTGGTAGATTTGCAAATGACATTAATGCCTTCTGCCATTATAATATTAGATTAGAGATTAGAGATATCCAAACATCATATAGAGTATGACGAAATTTTCATCATACAAAGTGATTATACTCACTTGGTAGAGCCCACATGGAATATCCACTCCGTTCATCATGTTTATCATGTCAATGGATGTGTGCGTACAAAAAATCAAGTGGTTGGAGGTTATTCACCCATGCATCATGTGGTTGAAAAATGAGTAATCTTCCATGTGGGCCCTACCAGTGAATATAACCACTTTGTATGAGAAAAATTTCCTCATACAAATATGAGGCTCACATTACTCATATACAACCGAAGATTTCTATATATATATATATATATATATATATATACCCTTTGGTTGAGCACTCATTTATGTAAGCACTCTGTGAGCACTCATCCTTCTGGCCATCATAAGAATGATCCAAATCGTTCACATTGATCTACACGTCTAAATTAGTCTAAATATGTAAAATCAAATCATTAATTTATTTGCCCATCCATTGAAGTGTTACAAAATTGTATGGCTGAATAACGTTTTTTTTCCTAATGACATGATGGATGGGTAAATAAATTTCAAATGACTTGATTTTATATATTTAGACTAATTTAGACGTGTAGATCAATGTGAACGGTTTAGATCATTCATACGATGGTCAGAAGGGCGAGTGCTCAACTGAAGGATTTTCTATATATATATCACAAGGCAATTTTGAAAAAAGTTATCAAGTAGCTCTCCTTCAATTGAAACAAAATCAATGGCTCAGATTCACTATCCCAAAAGACATATCCCCCCCCCCCCCCCCCCCCCCCCAAAAAAAAACATAAATCATCCTCACTTTATTACCCCCCCCCCCCCCTCTCTCTCAATCTTCACTTTTTTTTCAGATCTCTCTCTCTCTCTTTCTCTCCATCTCTCTCTCTCTTTCTCATATCTCTTTTCTTTTTCCAGATCTCTCTCTCTCTCTCTGTCTCACACACATACACACTTTCCTGCTCTCCCTCTTCCTTCGGCGATCGCCGAAAAACTCCTTCCCCAACCCCTATTCCTTCTTGTGCCTCTCACTTCTCTCGCACCTGCACCTCCCACTAGCGCCGCCCTCCCCCCCTTACCATCCCTACTGCCTCACCCGTCAAGAGCGCGAGGAGAAGTTCCAGAACAGCCGAATCGTCACGCCGCTGGTGGATCCCCCTTCCTCCCTCGCTGAACCCCCCCGGTGCGACCTCCGCTGCATGCGGCAGTTCACCTCCCTCCTCAATTTCTTGCATGTAAGTAGCTAGGGTTTAGTTTAGTTCACAATTACGATTTTGGAGCCAAAATATTTTGATTTTGGATGATAAAGTTTTGATCTTTTAAAAAATTGTAGGTGTTTCGGTTGCTATTGAATATTGGGGTGGAGTTCTCGGCTAAGGAGCTGGAAACGGTGCTGATTTCGGTGAATTCTACGTTGGATGATGTGCTTATTCTGCTATTAAAAGTTTGTTCTTTTTGTTGGTTTTGTTGATAAAGTTTGAGTCTTTGGGGTTTTTGTTGTGAATGTGGTTCGTTTTGGAACAACTAGAGTTGATTTTGGTGGTATTTTGAGTTTGGAATGTGTATTGCTAGTGTTTTTTCTAGTGAGAGGGTAGAAACTTTGAGTCTTTGGAGGTTTTGGTGTGAATGTGGATTCGTTTGGAGGAATTGGAGTGAGTTTTTGGGGTGGTTTAAGTTTAGAAATATTGTATTAGTGTTTTTTTTTGGGGGTTGAGGAAATATTGTATTAGTGTTTTTGTTTGGGGGTTTGTTCACAACAACGGCCTAGGCTATAAAATTTTATAGCCTAGGTTATTTGAAACAACGATATTTTATAGCCTAGGAACAACGGCCTAGGTTATATCAATTTTTCAGAGCGAATCAGGCGAAGAGTTATTTGGGACAAAATTTCCAAATTAACCCTTCGCCACTTAAATGATATTGGGTGATGGGCGGCAGCGATCTGAGTCGCTGATCACGATCAAGAGCGATCCAATGGCTCAGACCGTTGTTTTCCAACCTGTGAAAACAACCCGTTTTCAATGGAGCATTTCTCATATATATATATATATATAGCGAATTGTAGAGGACCAATGTAAAATTTTAATAATTGTTGGAGACCTGTTTGAACAAAACCATTATATAAATTAATGGTGAGTCAGGTGAGATACGTACATATCTGGCAATATATATATATATCTGGCAATATATATATATATATATATATATATATATATATATATATATATATATATATATATATATATATATATATATATATAGAGGACCAATGTAAAATTTTAATAATTGTTGGAGACCTGTTTGAACAAAACCATTAAATAAATTAATGGTGAGTCAGGTGAGATACGTACATATCTGGCAATATACATATGAGAAATCTTCCATTGCAAACGCACTATAGCGTGCAAACACATGCAAACCACTGAAGCCGCTATTGAGGATAGCATCCTAGGGTATATTAAGCCTGAAGCCGCTATCCTGAATAGCGGCATCATTTGCACTGATGTCGTGGTTTGCACGTGATTGCACGCTACAGTACGTTTGCATATATATATATATATATATATATATATATATATATATATATATATATATATATATATATAGGAGAAGGTTCGGGTGAGAACCATGTCCTGGGGTGAGAACCTAAGGGCCTATCCCAGCCATTCATCTGTGTAATCTTAACGGTCAAGATTTTTTAAAATTAAACAATAAGATTAATTAATTTTTGCATTAAGATGTCAATCCCTTTAATTAAGGGATGGAGACCGCGTAATAAAAGGAATGAAAGATCACAGATTATTAGGCAACATATATTGCCTTTTTTATTTTATTTAAAATGAATGTAGATCACAGATTATTAGGCAACATATATTGCCTTTTTTATTTTATTTTCACCCGAACCACAATCTTCATCAGGATGAACAACATTTGTTGCTACGTACAATGTTGCTAAATATGAAATTTTTGTTGCTACGTACAATGCAGTTAGTTGTTATTCAAAAAACATTCAGTTGCTATATGGAAACTGACAGCATGTACAACATAAGTTTGCAAATTGATGAACAAACAATATATATATATATATATATATATTCCTGCTAAAATATGCACTAGTTGTATCTACTTACAATACAGTCAGTTGCTATATAGTGAACGAATTGGTGAAGGAAAGAATTGGTGATGATTCTGCAGTTGTTATTAATTTGGGATACAAAATCTTCTCGAATAGCAACTGTAATAATTATAAATAGCAACTGAAATAATTATACAGCAATACCTGACCACTTAAACAGCAACTGTAATAATTATAAATAGCAACTGTAATAAACAGTAACTGTAAGGAACGAAATGGTGAATGATTCTGCAGTTGCTATTAATTTGGGAAACAAAATCTTCTCCAATATTTTACGGGAATAAATTATTTCTCTATCCAGTTTGACCAAATTTGCCTTAACCGTCGCACACAAAAAAAGGCAATTTATAATTATTCCTTTTATTACGCGGTCCCCATCCCTTAATTAAAGGGATTGACATCTTAATGCAAAAATTAATGAATCTTATTGTTTAATTTTAAAAAATCTTGACCGTTAAGATTACACAGATGAATGGCTAGGATAGGCCCTTAGGTTCTCACCCTAGGGTTGGTTCTCACCCGAACCGACCCCTATATATATATATATATATATATAATGGACCTATCTGAACAAAACCCTTAAATAAATTAATGGTGAGTCATGTAAGATACGTACATATCTGGTAATATACATATGGAAAATCTTCCGTTGCAAACGCACTGTAGCGTGCAAACACATGCAAACCACTGAAGCCGCTATTCAGGATAGCGGCCTAGGGTATATTAAGCATGAAGCCGCTATATATCCTGAATAGCGGCATCATTTGCACTGATGTTGTGGTTTGCAAGTGATTGCACGCTACAGTACGTTTGCATATATATATATATAAGGGACCTATCTGAACAAAACCCTTAAATAAATTAATAGTGAGTCATGTAAGATATGTACATATCTGGTAATATACATATGAGAAATATTCCGTTGCAAATGCACTGTAGCGTGCAAACACATGCAAACCACTGAAGCCGTTATTCAGGATAGCGGCCTAGGGTATATTAAGCCTGGAGCTGCTATCCTGAATAGCGGCATCATTTGCACTGATGCCATGGTTTGCACGTGATTGCACGCTACAGTACGTTTGCATATATATATATATATATATATATATATATAAGGGACCGGTCTGAACAAAACCCTTAAATAAATTAATGGTGAGTCATGTGAGATACATACATATCTGGCAATATACATATGCGAAATCTCCCGTTGCAAACGTACTGTAGCGTACGTGCAAACACATGCAAATCACTGAAGCCGCTATTAGGGATAGCGTCCTAGGGTATATTAAGCTTGAAGCCGCTATCCTGAATAGCGGCATCATTTGCACTGATGCCGATGTTTGCACGTGATTGCACGCTACAGTACATTTTCATATATATATATATATATATATATATATATATATATATATATATATATATATATATATATATATATATATATATATATATATATATATATATAAGGGAACTATGTGAACAAAACCCTTAAATAAATTAATGGTAAGTCATGTGAGATAAGTACATATCTGGTAATATACATATGAGAAATCTTCCGTTGCAAACGCACTGTAGCGTGCAAACACATGCAAATCACTGAAGCCGCTATTCAGGATAGCGGCCTAGGGTATATTAAGCCTGAAGCCGCTATCCTGAATAGCGGCATTATTTGCACTGCTGTCGTGATTTGCACGTGATTGCACGCTACAGTAGTCCGTTTGTGTGTGTATATATATATATATAGAGAGAGAGAGAGAGAGAGGTCCTTCACAGGTCCATATTTGATTTTCTAAGTAATTTTGATTAAACTGTACTTTATTTTTCGCCATGAAATACATACTTCATATTGAACATCATAATATAACAAAATATACCATAAATAACATAAAACACCCTCACAGTTTGATTATTTAATCCTCGCTAGCTCGCTAACGGTAATTCTCCCTTTAATATATATATGGGAAATAGTTGTTTATGCATGGCATGATAGGATAATATATATATCAGTACTGTTGCTCGTTCAGGGTCTTGGCAATGTCATTAGCAGTGTTTTCAGCATCCATTGCTACTCCGAACAATCCCTTTCTTGCTAGTCCCACACAATACAACCCGTTTTTTCCCTTCCAGTGATTCGGGCACTTTTCCTTGGGAAATCCATCTTCGTTAAGGAGCCACTCATCCTATATATATATATGTTCATATAAAAGATAATTAGGGGATTCATTGGTCATGACATATATATATATGGTAAAATATGAAGATACAGAAGAAGAAGAAGCAGTAGGTAGTCACCTTTAGCCACTTTTTTGCAGTGCTTCTGTAACCGGTTGCAAAAACTATTGAATCAAAATGATGAGTCTTACCATCTATGAACTCAACCTCGTTACCTTTGATTGTCGATATTTCTTTGACAACCTTAATCTCACCGGACTTGATCTTCCCAACCGTACCAACATCTAGTACCGCGGATCTACCGGTGGCCGCCTTGAGTGCGAGCGGGCCCATGTGTGGTTGTACAATGCCGTACTTAGAGAGATTCCCATAATAAATCCAACTCAACTTGAGAATCATGTAATCTACTAACTTGATTGGGAGTCTTTGTGCTAGAACCATTCCCAAGTGTATCAACTCCTTAGTCATCACATGAACCTGCATGCACAATGATTATATATATATTAGCAATTACTATCAAACAAGATATACTGACAGAGAACTCTTGTTTCATTATTTCTTATTAATGAAACATGATAACAAGTAATCACTAACATACCGGACTTCGGATAACAATGGAGGTTTTGGCACCAAAATTAGCAAGATCATAGGCAATCTCCATGCCGGAATTTCCACTACCGACAACCAACACATTCTTCCCTTCATAGGACTTGCCTGTTTTGTACTCCGAAGAGTGGATCACCTCCCCGTTGAAACTCTTTAGTCCAGCAACATTAGGTATGAACCCCTCCGCGTTCTCTCCAGTGGCCACCACCAAAAACCGTGCCATGTACTCAACGCTCTCCCTCGTCTCTGTATTCTGCCGCGTCTTTATATTCCAACTCTTTTTGTCGTCGTCGTACACAGCTGATTCCACCAGAGTGTTACAAACTGGGGAGACATTAAATTTTTGGACGTACTCATCCAAGTATCGAACAAATTGGTCTTTAGGAATGTAGGTAGGGGCTGAGGCTTCATGTTGCATGTGAGGAAGTGCGCAGAATTCTTTGCCCAAGTGAAGCTTCAATCGATCGTAGGCCTTGCACTTCCATAAATGGGCATAGCAATGCTCCTTCTCGAGTACCACATTAGGGATGGAGAGGATGTTCAGGCAAGCTGCCGTTGCAAGCCCGGAAGGCCCACCTCCGACGATGACAACTTCCTTGATCTTCATTGCAGTGAAAATACAAATTAAAATTGAGAAAAGAGTAATACTACTTCAATTCTTGTATGGAAAAAAATACAGATGAATGAATGACACTACTATGTGAAAGTACTGAAGGCAGTCGTTTCTATTTATAGAAAGATTACTGTATTTATTTCCTCATGTTTGGATAAATCAAGATAAGATTGAAATGTGCTTAATTAATTTCTTATTAATAGACCAACTCCTGTTTTGCGTTATCTATTGATCAAAAAAGGAAGAAGAAAAAGGAAATGAGGACAAATTTATATGAGTAAACTCAAGAATCCAAATGTGGATCCATGGATCGATACAATTTAGAATTTTTCTTTTTTTTTAAATTATCGCAAACGGTGGGCTAATGCCCATCGTGTTTAATTAAAAAGAATTTAACAAAACATACAATAAAAAATAATGCTTATGAAATTCAGATCCAAACAGACTGGGTTCTGGAACTCATGATACACTCAAACCAATAAACAACAAATACAACGAAATCTAATCCTACTGATCGGTAGAGCTCGCCAGAGCCAATTTAGATATTTTCAATAGTATCAATTCTACGTACTTTGGATAAGAACCGATAAGAAGGTTTACCATGAGCACAATGATAAAATCAAAATTTTACCCTACGTGATTTGTGTTTTAAGAGTGTAAAAATTAGAAGACCGATATTTTTTACTACTGTAATTAGGAGGTCCATGTATTTATATCAAATTAAGAACTAATTTCATGTAAAAAAACTGTCGAGAGATGTTTCAACCAATGATGAAAAGTCGCTCCTCAAACTTTTGGATTGATATCGATGTTCTTTTACTGCTTTCTTTTATTTATTTATTTTTTCTCTCGGTACGCTGAATTTGTTTTGTTATTCTTTAAAATTAAAAATAAAAGAAATCTTCAAGTTGGTGACGTCACATAGGTGACATCATAGTTGGTGGGAAGAGGATCGAGGGATGCAACATTAATTTGTGTTCAGTTTCAAAACATGACATCCTCTTTGGATATGAAAGCAAATCGAAAGTCAACATGAAAATGAATTTAATTATTAATTACTAATTATAGTGTTAGCTTAAGCTAGTTCTTTCACACATGCATTTTTGTGAAAGACTACATCTCGTAATATATAGTTATCTCACAGTATTAATAATCATTTTGAGTGGATTGGTGGAAGTTACAAACAAAAATACGGAAAAGAAAAGGCAATGTAAGTGTACATTGATAATCAGATAACGAAACACTTGAAAATAAAATTAGCGTAAATTATATTGTTTTCTTTAATGAAGCGATGACATTAGTCATCTTTTATCAAAAAATTTATTAGCGTAAATTTGCCATAAGATGATTTTACAAGCATTTGAAAAAACTGTATACCAATATAAAATCACCATCATGAGAATCATATCAAGTTGATTGGAGTTGCAATTCATTAAAAATCACAATAGTTTACCGTTCTTAGATAAAAGGATTTTCTTCCATGCCTCTATATCTTTTCACATATTGCTTACTGCTTAAAAATCAAAGCTAAATAGAAAGTGGGGAGAGGCAGAGGAGTATAAGTATTCCATTTAGATTTGAGAAAGTCTCGACTCTGAACACCAGCCGCCGAAAGATCATCGAAGATTCGTGGAGTGCTGAAACCAAGGAGGGATCTGCTGTAGGGTTTGGATCGAAAAAGCTAGAAGGCTCCGCAAGAGACTAAGGGAATGGGCTCGATAGGAATTTGGCCAGATAAGACGAAAGAGAGATGAATTGGGAAATAGTGCGAAGGTCTTATAGTTGATTCAGGAGGAGAGAGACCTGTTAGGTCCGGAGGGGGAGGAATTGGCTGCTTGTATGATACAGTAGTGGCAGACGTATGGAGGAACGGCTCGCTTACACTTGAAGTTGAGGATACTTTACATAGATTTATTAACGATACTATATGCAAGAGTAAACCTACTGTTTGTGCGTTCTAAGAAACTAGGATTGATAACCCCTCTTTGAGTGATTTTGAACGGATTAGATGGGGTACGAGTTTCGATTGGAGATTCAAATCGGCTTTGGGTATGTCCGGGGGGTATGGTCATTGGAGTTGATAGGAATCTTTTTGAGTTTTTTGAGAAATTTATTGGGTCGTTTTTTGTCTCGGTTAGAGTTAGGCGTAGGCGCGACAATTGGGAACACGTAGTGATATCGGTCTATGGGCCATACGACTTTAGAAGGCATTGTCAACTTTCGGAGGAACTGAGAGGCATTAGAAGACGATGGCCCGGTCCATGGGTTATTGGAAGAGATTTCAATATTACTAGATTCTAGTCCAAGCATAGGGGCAGAGGAGCGAGTTCTAGGGATAGGGAGAAGTTCAACTCCGTTATTATTGAGTTATAGATCACAGAAATCGAGGCCCCTGATAGGAGGAATACTTGTAAAAATATGCGTGCTAATCCAATTTTGGCTAAACTTGATAGGATTCTCCTGTCCACTGAGTGGGAAGATGTTTTCCCGTTAGCTAGGGTTAGATCGATGACTAGATTCATGTCTGACCGCGTTCCACTGGCCTTAGACAGTGGGGAGAGGCAGAGGAGTATAAGAATTCCATTTAGATTTGAGAAAGCCTAGACTCTGAATACCAACTGCTAAAAGATCATCGAAGATTCATGGAGTGCTGAAACTAAGGAGGGATCTGCTGTAGGGGTTTGAAATCGAAAAAGCTAGAAGGCATCGCAAGAGACTAAAGGAATGGGCTCGACACGAATTTGGCCAGATAAGACGGAAGAGAGATGAATTGGGAAATAGAGCGAAGGTCTTAGAGTTGATTCAGGAGGAGAGAGACCTGTTAGGTCCGGAGAGGGAGGAATTGGCTGCTTGTAGATTGGAGATTCAATGCATAGGCGATATGGAGGAGCAATATTGGAGACAGCATTCTAGGGTTCAGTGGTTGAAGGAGGGAGACGCCAACACCAAATTCTTCCATAAGATGGTGAACGGAAGAAGAAGGGCGAATGCCATCCACGGGTTAATGATTGGAGACAACTGGGTTGAAAATGAGGGCGTTATTAGGAGGCACATAGATGAAAAGTATAAGGAGCTGCTACGAACCAACAAAACAAATAGATGTCAGATGAGCTCGGAGATGTGGAATTCATCTCGGTTAGAGGGAAGCAACGGTCTAGAGCAAAGCTTTACAGAATATGAAGTGCAGATAGCTATAAAAGGATTAGGGCAAGATAAGGCACCAGGTTCAAATGGTCTGTCGATATTTTTCTATGGAGTTAATTGGAATATCATTAAGGGGGTCCTGATGAAGATTTTCCAAGATGTTTATGATGGTAGGGCAGATTTAGACAGGATAAACTATGCAAACATCATTTTAGTGCCGAAGAAGAGTGAACTTACTAAGGTGGACGATCTCAGACCAATTAGCCTGTTGAATGGATCATTTAAAATCATCACAAAGGTGTTGGTGCAAAGATTAGCACCACATATGAACGACATTGTGGGGGATGCCCAAAGTGGTTTTATTAGAGGTAGGTACATTATGGATAGTGTGGCTTCAGCGCACGAAGTGGTGTATAAGGGCTGCAAGGATAAGACTGACGGATTCCTTCTAAAGCTAGACTTTGAAAAGATATGCAACTCAGTTGAATGGGAGGCAGTTGGAAAGGTCGTTTTCTCTCGCTGGGTGGAAGAATAACGCTACTTAACACGGTGCTTAGTAGCCTGCCTCTCTATATTATGTCCATTTGCGAGCTCTCCTGCTGGGTGATCAGCAAGATAGATAAACTTAGAAGGAGATTTCTATGGAGGGGAGCGGATGAACTTAACGAAGGATTCTCTCTCGTCAGATGGGGAAGGGTTTGCAAAAAGAAAGAATGTGGTGGGTTAGGAATAATGGACTTAAGGGATATGAACAGGGCATTGCTGAGTAAGTGATGGTGGAAAATGAGGACAAGGCGCAACAACTGGTGGTACAAATTATTTTCGAGGTATCGGGCTAGGAAGAAATATAGATTTGGAGGAAGAAGCTGACACGGAAAAGCCTCATTCTTGTGGAAAGGAGTGGCAAAAGTCGGGGAATGGTACAATGCAAACACGAGGTGTAGAGTGGCGAACGGTAAGGACACTAGATTTTGGAGAGATAAATGGTGCGGCAAGAATACGCTGATTAGTCTGTTTCCTAGGGCAGCTTCGGTTACGTTGAATACTGATACAGTAGTGGCAGACGTATGGAGGATTAACTCGCTTAGGCTTGAAATTGAGGATACTTTACAACCAGAGAATATAGAGGAATTGCAGAACTTGAACAACTTCATTAGGACGGAATGGCGCTACACCAACTAGCTAGAGGACGAGCGAGTTTGGCCGATGAAACAATCGTTGTCCTTCACGGCCAGGTCCATGTACAAGAGGCTTGACGATGGAGGTACTAGTTGGATGGAGGCTGGAACCATTTGGAAGACCAAAGCTCCCCTAAGAGTTAGAACCTTCCTCTGGTTGGTTAAGAACGCACGATTTTATCTAGGATGAATCTTCATAAGCGTGTGTTACAGATTGATACTAAATGCCCCAGATGCAACACTCAAGACGAAAATTGTAATCACATTTTATTCATTTGTCATAAAGCTAGATTAACCTGGGAGGTGGTTTGTTTAGGGTTCAGTGCGTTAGTCTGACCTAGGTCGGTGTCCGAGGTTTTCACTCATTGGAGGTCCATTGGTATTAGAAAGGCGGATAGAGTAGTATGGGATATCACCATTGCAACAACTCTATGGGGCCTATGGCTTGACTGTAACGATTTGTGCTTTCGTAGTGTCAATAATAAATTTTCTGTGACTTTGCATAATTTTTCATCTCTTATTAATGCTTGGGCAGGACACGCAGGAGCCAGGAAGAGGCTTCACATGGAGGGGAGAGGAGTAGCCAACTGTCAGGAGGGGTTGTCACAGCGGGAGTGGGTGGGCCCACTATCTAGTAGGCGGTGGCTAGTTACTCATGTTGCTTGTATCTTACTTTCCTGCATGTAGTCGTAGATGTTTATTCCGTTGTTTTGGATTTTGGCGGGACTGCTTGATTGTCATTGTAATTAGATCTACTTGTTTCATTAATTTTGCATGAATGAAGTGATGATTGGGTCATCTTTATTATCAAAAAAAAATGTTCAGTTTTTGCTTGAGGGAGAGAGACAAGAGCATATATATTAATTCAAAACTAGCGAACAATCATGTAATCAGTTGTAAAAATACTCATTTCTAAAACCGGAGCTTCTCTCTCTAGAATCCTAGAGAGATGAGTTATCCCCCCAAAAGAAAACCCAAACGAAAAAGGCAACAAATCGAAGCCACTCGGGGAGGGGGGAGGACTCCCTCGTCCTCCTCAACCTCCCCCTCTCCCGCAGCTTTTGAGGTGTGCTGGTGTCGGTTCCTCATTGATTTCGGTTACCGATTTGGGTCGAAGTTGGTCGAGTTGATGCGGTGGAAGAGTTCGTCGCAACGAAGTTGTCGCCTTTATGGGGTCTAGGACGATGGTGATTGCGGTGTCGCTCGTTGAGATGGAGATGGTGGAGAGAGAAACTTGGGGATGATGATGTTTGAGTATGGGCTTCGATAGGGGATTGTGCCTCGTCGGCAGCGTCATAGGTTATCGGTGAGGGGATTAGGAGGGTTGAAGGGCGTCGTCGAGGAGGGGCCCATCGAAACATCAACCAGCACTCGTCGGATTGGCGTAGTGTTTGGATATCGCCGATGGTGGAGAACTTGCATCGTTGACTTTCCAAATAGGGTTGGATCGACTATGGTTGGAGCTGGGCTTGGCTCGGTGGTAGACGCAGAAAGCGTTGCGGCGTTGGGGAGGCTCGTCGTGGTGAGGTCGAGGAGCTTCATCAGAGCAATTGATGGCAATGAAGAAGGGGTTTTCAGTGGGTGGAGGTGGCTACCATCTGATGATGGCGAATCGGTGAAAGGGGCGGTGTGGCGGAGGTGCATGACGAGAGCGACGAAAGGAGTGGATATGGGCAGGAGAGAGAGGATGGCCGGAGATACGCCAGAGTGGTGAGGAGGCGCCAGGATGGATTTTCATTTTCGAATTTCGAATTTGAGTTTCGAAATTCAAATTAGAACGAGGTGCAGGAGATTTGGGGGGGAATTGAAAATTTAAATTCAAAATTAGAGTTTTTTAGATTCAAAATTTTAATATTTAAATTTGAATTGGATGGGTGGAAGGGAAGATTCATTGAATTTTGAATCTCAATATAGATTTTTGAAATTCAATTTTTTGTTGGGAAATGTGAGGAGCATATTATGGTGTAATTTGAATTTCAAAATAGAGTTTGTTTGAATTTCAAATTACAATTTGTGGAGTGATCGGTGAGTGCAAGCGTTACATCTGATAGGTGGCGGTGTTCAGTGGCGGAGAAGTTCGTCAGCAGCACCGGCCTGGCGGTTAAGAACGACGATTACTATTAAGAGTTGGATTTGCCGCAATCAAAAGACGGTTTCGTGGTGAGGTTGGTTTGGCGGATACACGACGGCAACATCGTGGGGAGAGGAGTGAGCACACCAACAAGAGATGATGGCTGTGGTTGTTGCCACTATGGACGTTTGGGGGAAAGTGGAGGGAGTTTCTGGGGTGGAGTGATAGTTCGGTGGATTTTGATTTCGATCCAAATTAGATTTTTGTGGAAGCCAAATTACATTTGAGAGAGTTGGGTGGAAGAACATAGTGCAAACGCCTCGTCTACAAGTCTAGCTAGGGGAGGGACTAGTTAGGATTATAGGCTTAGCTTTGTAACTGTTCTTCACTATGCCATTTAGGAACAGATAGATGTATAATTTATGTATTACTTGTTTCGTTAATGTTTTATTAATGAAGCAGTGATGATGTCACATTTTTTCTATATATAAAAAAATAGTGGTAAAAATTATTGAGTCAAAATTATGAGTCTTGCCATCTTTGATTTCTACCTCGTCACCTTTATTATCGATATTCCGCTGACAACCATTTGACGTGAACGAACAAAAGAAGAAAAAAGTTGTTACTATGTAATACTGTTCTTTGTCTTTACGATATTAATACGTACAGACAAGTAATGAAATTTACCTGAATCTCGCCAATCTTGATCTTCCAACTGTACTAATATCTATGGCCCCGAATCTCCTGGTGCCCCCTTGAACGCAAGAGTGCCCATGCTTAGTTGTACAGTGACGTACTTAGAGAGATTCCCATAACAATCCTATTAAAGTGGAGCAGGATGTATTTTTTGACAACCATTTACCGCAAACAAACAAAAGAGAGAAAATGTCATTCATCAGGTTAAGGAATTTCCATGAATCTCGCATGTCTTGTTCGTCCCATTTGTATCAATATCTATGGTTTTGTATCTACCGGTGGACTCGTTGAACACGAGCACTCCCATGCTTTCTTGTACGATGACGTACTTAGAGAGATTCTCATAACAAATCATATTCAACATAAAAAAGAGAATAATGTAATCTACTAACCTTTTTTCTCTTTTTGGAACAAGATCGTATTTATAGACCCACATAGACAATTTTTTTTTTTTTGATGAATTGGATAGAGTCAACAGATTCCAGCCATGCATAAATAAATCAATAATTACAGGAGGGGTCTTACAAGGAGTAAAACAGGAGACATAACGATAAATAATTACAGCTAATAATGATACAAACATGCTACAATAACATAGATAAGGCTATAGTTGCCGAAATGCGCTTGCATCATCCTTTGGAATATCAGGATAAACATACTGCGCTGCCGAAGCAAGGTGCGGGAAGAAGAGGGAGGATTTGATCTACGATCATACTCGCCGAGAGCACTTCCAATCAGCATTCCTGTTAATAGCTTCAACGCCAAATACCGCCTCCCGGGAAGGGCTGAGATCCGATCCTCGGAAACCAGGATCGATACCGATACCGCCACATAGACAATTTTCTAATAAAGGAAAATGATGCAAGCAGGAGTGGAACTTGGTCTTACCCTTTAGCGAACATACTAACCATAGTTGGGTGTTTGAGTAAATAAAAAATTTAGATGAGATTATTATGCAATATTCAAGTTTATCAGGCACCTCTTTGCAAAAATATACTTTTTGGAAAAGTTTTCAGCTACCCCCGGCTACGTTTCCTTTTACTTATTTGATTTTATTATTATTATATTTGGATTTTTATCTGAGTTTTCTTTTGAATTCCACATCAAAATCCAGTCTTTCCACTTTCATCACCCTCAAAATCCGTTCTTTTGAAAACCCTAGTTCGGAAATCTCGCCTCTCTTTAGGTATTGTTAGATCTCCGCATCATCTTCTTTTTTGTGTAATTTTTTGGGGTAATTTTTTTTTTTTTTTTTTTGCTTTAATTTGTAGGATAGAATTGGAATTCATGAGCATGTCTTCGACGAGCCAATCGGAGTTCGATTATTTTGTTCAAACTGTTGCTTATCGGCGATTCGGGAGTGGGCAAAAACAGCCTCCTTTTTGCTTATCTGATGCTTTTGAGGAACTTTCGCCGACGATTGGTGGGCTTTTCTTCCTTCCTTGTAGTTTTTTATTAGCCCGTGAAATGCATGTGTTTATGGTAAGCTTGGTGTTGTAGGTATTCAATTACTAGACAAATCTCTAATCTCTAATATCTAATCTCTAATATTATAATGGGAGAAAGCATCAGTGTCATTTGTAAATCTACCACCTTAAGTGCATTGCACGTGCAACTCCAACTTGTCCATTATATTTTTTATTTAAATCTACCAGCTTACGTGCATTACACGTATAACTCAGATGCACGTGCTCTTATACTACAGATGCTCTTATACTCTTATATTACTTTAAAAAATATATATATATTTATTAACACGTGCTATATTATATTACTTTAAAAACTATATATTGATTAAAACGTGCATCGCACGTGCATCACACGTGTTAAATACTATAAAACGTGCATCGCACGTGCATCACACGTGTTAAATACTAGTATAGATGAAAAGTACATGGGCACAACCTAACTCTTGAATTATAATAGTAAAGAAAGATTGAATACTTTCATTGTGCTTGTTGTGATCAAACCTTTTTTAGTTCAATTTTAGCGAATAGTGCTATTGTCACAACCTCTGTGCACACTTTGCACAAACTTTACTCTATTGCCTTATGCGGCACGTTTCCGTTACATTGTATGGATCCCTAAAAATATGGTAGTCATGGTAGTCAAAGGAGATATTGATACATCAGGGAGCGAAGTAAAGTTTGTGCATACTTTATAACCCTTAGTACTATACTTTTGTCATTCATTTATTCCATATTTGTCGCCAAACAAATACTCTCTCCCGAAAATCCTCCCAGATCTCTCCTGAAAGTCCGAGAGGCGATTTTTGGGCGATCTCCAAGTCCCCCACTTTCTCCTATCTCCTCCCTCTTCCGGCCACCTTCTCCTCCACTCCGCTAGCCCTCCACCTCCTGCCGCTCACCCTGCTCCTCCCCCTCCTCTACCTCTCCTCCACCCTCGGTAGCCCTCCTCTCCTCCACTTCCGGTAACCCTCCCGTCTTCCCCTCCTCTCGACCCACCCACCTCCTCCTTCTGCCGACCACCGTCCTCTCTTTCTCCCGCCCGGCCAAAACCCTTCCCTTCCCCTTTTCTCTCCCTCCCGGTCCGAAACCAGCGCGCGCGCGGGGGGGGGGGGGGGGGGGGGGGCTTCCTCCAATATTGTTTTTCTAATATCCAAATTTCTTTTTTCCTAATATCCAAATTACAACCAACTGACAATTAGCAAGAAAATGTACCCTAGTTGGTGGGGCAACGATAGTCCGACATTTTTATAGTTTGGGCTTTACTTTGTCCTATTCAGGTCAAAGTGAGGGGTGCCTAAGGTCTCTCTCATGTCAGGGGGCTTGGAGGGGGTGGTGACATTTGTTGAGCAGTCAAGGGAGAGGATAGCCTTCGTTGCAAGGTTCCAGTGAGAGTCAACGAGGGTTAAGCGAGGGGATAAGAACCATGACTCAATCTGTACAGGGAGTTGTCAGATTGGTGGAGTGGGTACTTGAAGTTGACGTATGAGTCACTGATGGGGGCGAGGGAGGTGTCCGTACGAGCAGTCAGGGAAGAGGATAGCCTTCGTTGCGAGGTGCCAGTGAGAGTCAACGAGGGTCAAGCGAGGGGATGAGAAGCAGGACTCAATCTGTACAGGAAGTTGTCAAATTAGTGTAGTGCCTGTGGTCTCTCATATGGTGCTTGAAGTTGGGGCGACGGAGGTGTCCGTGCGAGCGACGGAGCGGATAAACGGTGTACAAGCGAGGGACTGAGAGAGAGAATGAGCTCAAATTGGCACGAGAAATTGACTTGGATGAAGTCGGCCGATCAGTAGGATTAGATTTCGTTGTATTTTTGTTTGTTGGTTTGGGTGTATGAGTTCCAGGACCCAACATGTTGGAACCTGAACTTCATAAGCCTTATTTTTTGTTGTAGGTTTTGTTAAAGTCTTTTTAATGAAACGCGGGGGTATTCAACCCACCATTTAACGATAAAAAAAAATATTTGTCGCCAAACAACTTGTGTAATATAGGGTTTGCATTGAAACATAGAAGGGAACTAGAAGTTGGATTAAATGGGTTTATTTACTTATTAATTCATTTGTTCTGTGTGATGTTACTAAACAAAGCCTATAAGAATTATGGTAATAATCATAGAATTTTATGAAATTACATATCTAGTTAACAACGAGCCATAGTTACTCATTGAAGAAAATCATCACATATACATATATAATGTACTGTTTAAATGCTAGGTCCCTGTACCTATATTTAGAACAGTGTCTCTAATTTTTTATTGCGACGATATGATCCCTAGTTCCCTACACAGGCATTATGTTAAAAATATGAATTAGCTATGGTAAAAGTCATTAAGAAAAGTAGCACGAGATAAACCTTGATCTATGGTAAGGTTGTGATTGTTGCCACACGTTATCGATGATGCAGTTGATACTTTCTTAGGTGAAATGCTCAATAGAGATTAATAAAGCAAACACCAGTACAAGGAGTAATTATGTAACTTAATACATTAGGAATCTCTTGGTATTTAAGTGGGCTGCACAGCGACAATCAAAGTTGCCGGGCTGGCTTAGCTAGCCGGTAAGAAATTGCCCGATTAGGATGCAATTCATAGCAGACCTATTGTCAACAAGACAATAGGTTGTGATTGTGGCCACAAGTTATCGATGATGCAGTTGATACTTTCTTAGGTGAAATGCTCAATAGAGATTAACAAAGCAAACACCAGTACAAGGAGTAATTATGTAACTTAATACATTAGGAATCTCTTGGTATTTAAGTGGGCTGCACAGTGACAATCAAAGTTGCCGGGCCGGCTTAGCTAGCCGGTAAGAAATTGCCCGATTAGGATGCAATTCATAGCAGACCTATTGTCAACAAGACAACAACAGCATTACCAGCCCATCAAAAGTCATAAAACCATCATTTGACAACTCAAATCATGTTGTAAACCTACCCAAATCTGGTTGAGGCCCATCATTCAAAACCATGTTAAGCTAGTGAGTTATCAGTCAATAATCCATTCCATACTGAACATTTTTATTCAAGAGACAACAGTAAGCGGGTTAGCAAGAATCAGAAAAACATCCCTTCAATTTATGAGACCATCCTATTGGAATATGGTTCCCTTTATTGGCATAAAAAATATTTTTTCATTATGACTCAGGTCAAGTGGTGTTGAGATTCACAGTAAAAGAGAGAGAAAATACTTTACCGATATTAAATAACTGGAGAATACATCTCCTTATATAGGAGTACGTGGAGAGAAAAACTAATATCTATCCTACATGACTACTTTGACACACCCCTCAAGCTCAAGCGTAGCAGTTGTTGAAGCGAAGCTTGTCCAAAAACCGTATGGAATAGCTTTGGAGGTAGTGCTTTACTAAGGATATATCTGATGATTTCCTTGTTTAAACTTCAAAACAAATATGGCTTATTCATAGTTAGTAACTAAATTCAAGTACTGCTTACAACTGGATAAGATGCGTCTGAGTTAAGTTTCTAGTTGTTTCCGTGATTTTATCTGATGTTGAACTATATTCCTGCAGGTGTAGACTTTAAAGTTAAGATGGTCACTATAGGAGGGAAAAAGTTGAAACTTGCAATCTGGGACACAGGTATTGATATGCTCACGCTAACCTGTGTAGTCTAGTTGTATGCTATAACCATTTTATCTCTTCATTTTCCTTTGTACATTTGACTTTCTTTAAGATAACTCCTTAATTTGTGCTTAATGATATTTAAGTTTAACCGAATTGTTATCTCCAGTGTTTTCCCTTGCCTTAAACTTGTTAATATTAAAAACAAATAAATGCTACTTCCAAATCAGCAGTCTGCTGACAATGTAGAAATGTATATTTGTATCATGCTGCTGAGTGTGATCTGAAACTCCTCTGGAAGCATAAAGGAGTTTTGGAACTCATTGCATTGAATACTTAAAGTATTTCATTCCTTTAACATCTAAAATCAGCAGATTAGAAAAGTTTTGTTTGTTCTTGGTAAAGCTACACTAGTTATTCCTCAATTCAATATCTTTATTATACTTCGCTCTATGTTTATTTTTTGTGACACCTAACTAATTGCATACTTTTACTACTATAAGAACAATTTTATTTTGTGGAAATATGTAGTGTCATGTTAATTTTTTTAATAAAATAATATGAACTTACAGAGAATTCAACTAAATTGTACAGCTGGGCAGGAGAGATTCAGGACTTTTAACAAGCTCATATTACAGAGGTGCTCAGGGCATCATAATGGGTACATTAACGTTGTTCGTAACATTTATCTTTTTCCGTAGAAGACTTGAATTTTATTTATCTTTTTCTTCTGCGTTCAGCTTTCTTAAAATTTCTTAATAAATAAAGAGGTGCTTGTTATTTCTTCTTCATTTGATGATGGAGAGGCTTGTCTTGATATTTCTTCATTGCAGTTGCAAGCCAATTTTTTAAATAGGTTTGGTCTGGCAAATTGGTTTTCGTTAGTTTCCTGCTTATCCACTTGTGTTTGAATAAACAACCGACCATTTTAAATTGAATATTGCAAGCGGTTCTCAAACAAGTGGTTTTGCAAAGGCACTCTTTTAACTTCACTCTTGATCTTTTGTTTGTTAGGTTTCTGGAACTAGATTAGTTTGTTTATAAAACGATTGACAATGTTTCCCCACACTATAATGCAGAAAATTTACAAGTGGATGAGGATGTTTAAGTTTGTTATCTTATCTTTACTTTTCAGCCTTTTAGGTGAAAGGTTAGAACATTTCTCTGAGTAAATTTAATCAGATAATCTCCAGAACTGCTAGAGCTTGACTACAAACTCTCAGTGTGTTACTGCCCTCAGGCCACGATTAAGGGATCCTAAACTGCAAGGTTTATATAAAGTGAATCATAAAGAATAGCAGAAGGGTGTGGAGCTGGGGAAGCTGCACGTCCTAGCACAATGCATTGCATCATTCCCACCCTAGGCATAAATGAGGAAGAAAGTTTGCCAGGGCATTAAGGCAATTATAAGATGAGCCATGATTTATGGGTTATAATGTTGAGCAATTGAGAAACAATATGTTCTTAAGTTAGCAAAAAATTGTCATGATGAAAAGAATGTGTATATGCTGAACTGGTAAACGTTTCTAAACAAAAAACAAAAAAAGTTAGAAAATGAAATGTTGTGTATATTTCTGGTGCCTGTTTTTTGTGCAACGAAGGGGTTGGGTTTAAACCTTTGGGGTTACTTTTCTTGGGACAAAAATTAGATTTATTAGCATAAATTATACAGGGATCCTTTTCTTTATCACGCAGCTTATAATGTAACAAGAAGGGACACTTTTACAAATCTTGCTGATGCGTGGGCCAAGGAAATTGAATTATATACAACCAATCAAGACTGCATAAAGATACTCGTTGCGAATAAAGTTGATAATTATAGGATTTAACGAAGGTGTGGCACTATGCAAATCAGTTTCCACTTCTTATCTCCCATCTTATTGCTGTTTAAGATACATGATAAAATTTATCTGTTTGTGTATGCAGGAAAGTGAAAGAGCCCTCACTAAAAAAGAGGGTATTGAATTTGCTACAGTATGGATGCCTATTCTTAGAGTGCAGTGCAAGAACTAGAGTAAATGTAGAAAAATGCTTTTGAAGGTATGCAAATGCTAGCATTCTATAAAAGCTTGTTTCAAGTCTTTTGCTCATTTGCACTTGTGCTGAGTGACCTGATCAGAACATGAAAACGTTTATATGTGTCCATTTATCGGAATTTGTTTACATCCTTCGGCCCTTTTAACTTGCGTTTATTCACTTCCATAACTTGTACATGTGAATCCCTGTACTTGAACTTTCATGTTTTTTTTTTGGATTGCTAACGGTGGGTTGAATGCTCCCCCGTGTTTAATTAAAAAGAATTTAACAAAACATACAATAAAAAATAAGGCTTATAAAGTTTAGAACCCAACAGGCTGAGCTCTGGAACTCATACACCCTAACGAATAGAAAAAATACAACAAGATCTAGTCCTACTGATCGGCCGACCTTGTCAGAGCCAATTTCTCATGCCAATTTGAGCTCATTCTCTCTCATTCCCTCGCTTGTACACCGTTTATCCTCTCCTTCGCTCGTAACACACCTCCGTCGCCCCCAGCAATGACCCCTACGACAACATCAAGCACCATATGAAAGACACCGTAGATACTCTACTAATTTGACAACTCCCTGTACAAATTGAGTCCTCGTTCTCATTCCCTCGCTTGACCCTCGTTGAGTGTGACTGTCACCCCGCAACTTTCATTAATTTCTAGAGAGAGAAGCTGAGTTTGTTTGAATTAACTTTCATGAATTTCTTTCCCATATTTTGATACAACCCATGAAACTTTTAGTTTCTTATGCACCGGAAAGGATCGAAAATACTCCCAGTTGATAGCACAGAGAGAAGTGTATTTTGGTCAGTTCTGGTGTGTATTTGCCCTGTGTTTGGATAGCATTATAAAAACTGTTTTCAGTTTTTTGAAAATTAAAAATGAAAAAAACATGTTCGGATAGGTGTTTTTGCAAAATTGGTTCTGATTTTTTTTTTCCTCGAAATGATCAGTTTTAAAATGCGATTTTAGAAAAGGGGTAAAACCTGTTTTCGAAACCAGTTTTCCTTTTTTCTCGTTTCTGGCTCCGAAGCTGCATTGCCCCGCTCGAGCTTCAACCAGTCCATGACTTCCTTGTTGCCAGCCATCCACCATTGCTGCCCTCCAGTCGCCATGCCTCAACCTCCGTCGACCTCGGCCCCGCTCTCATCCTCCTCGCCATCGCCACCGAACCACCTCCAACCTCACCCCTGTAGTCACCCCATCGCCTGGAACCATCGTTTTCCTCCAGTCGTCATTGAACTCTCGAAGCCAATGCTGAAGTTGCAACCGCCCCTCGCCCCGTCTTCGTCTCCGTCGAGCCACCCTCGACTCGAGCTCCAACAATTGAATCCATCTTCCTCGTCCTCGACTTCGTTCCTGCACCCGTTTTCCACCTCTCCTCACCGCCATCTTCATCGCCTCATCACAGCCCCTCATCCCTGTCGTCATCCTCCTCCTCGGCGTTCCAGCCTTCGATGACTGGCAGCGATGTTGAGACGAGGATGACTGGACTGCGATGGAAGAAGACGAGGTGGAGCTGGTGAGGGGCTTGCTAGGGCGGGAACAGGGCGACGGTGAGGGCGATGCTTCGACAAGGTTCGGGCAGAGGATGGGGTTCTCTGTTTTGGGTTTGGGAAACAGAGGAGAGAGAGGAAAGATAGAGCCTTGTTTTTGGGTTTGGGAAACAGTTATCCAAACAGACCCTAAACTTTTTAGATGGGTTTACCAAATTTTTAAGCTTTCTGGGATTAATATCAAAATTAAAAGAATAATTTATTTTCTTGGAGAACATTCTAAAAAAACCCTTCTTTTTTAGATTTTCTAGCTTTACGGACTGGATATCTGGAAATTAGATTAATGTTTCTTAACATCACTTTTTATGGCAAAGCAGATCCTGGAAGCACCAAGTCTTTTGGCAGAGGGTTCGACAGACGGGGAAAGGAAGAAAGATTTGCTGTACTGACCCACTTTTTGAAAATATTTGGGGGTCTGACCCACTTTCGAAAACAATTAGCGATTTGACCTAGTTTTGGACACGTCAGCATAAACCGTTATTGAAAATAACGGCATAGGTTATTTATATGCCGTTATTTCCAATAACGACATCATTTTACATTTTTTTTGCATGCTGTTATTTGGAGTACCGGCATCAGTATACGAGCGTGAATCTTCTGACTTAGAAAAAATTCTAAGTGTTGAAACGACTTATAAATAATGCCGTTATCCACAAGAACGGCATTCGAATTACTGATGCCGTTATTGGGGATAACGGTATCAGTTATAATAAAATGAACTGTTGCCGCTGTTTCAAACAAATGCCACAGTTCATTTTATTATAACTGATGCCGTTATTTCCAATAACGGCATCAGTAATTTGAATGCCGTTCTTGGGGATAACGGCATTATTTATAAGTTGTTTTCAACACTTAGAATTTTTTCCAAGTCAGAAGATTCACGCTCGTATGAGAAATATACTGATGCCGTTACTCCAAATAACGACATGCAAAAAAAAAAGTAAAATGATGCCGTTATTGGAAATAACGACATATTAATAACCTATGGCGTTATTTCCAATAACGGCTTATGCTGACATGTCCAAAACTGGGTCAGATCGCTAATTGTTTTCGAAAGTGGGTCAGACCCCCAAATATTTTCAAAAAGTGGGTCAGTACGACAAAAAAATCGAAAAGGAACATATTTAAGGAGAATCCACCACAAGCAGCGGATGCTCCAGAGAGTAGTTGCTATTGATTGTAAAGAGTTTCAATCGTGAATGCTAGATCCAATTGAACGTTATGGTTGATGGTAAATTTTTTTTTTTGATCGTTAAACGGTGGGTTGAATGCCCCCCGCGTTTCATTAAAAAGAATTTAACAAAACATACAACAAAAAATAAGGCTTATGTAGTTCAGGAAACCCAACATGGGTCCTGAAACTCATACACCCCAACCAACAAACAAAAAATACAATAAAACCTAATCCTACTGGCCGGCCGACCTCGCCAGAACAAGTTTCTCGTACAAATTTGAACTCATTCTCTCTCATTCCCTCGCTTGTACTCCGTTTGTCTTTGCCGTAACCTGTGACCGCCCCGCTGTCGCTCCCAGCAGTGTCCCATATGTCAACTTCAAGCACCATACACAAGACACCACAGATACCCACTAATCTGACATACTCATGTCCAAATTGTGACCTCGTTCTCATTCTCTTGCTTGACCACCGTTGACTATCACCGCCACATCGCAACGTAGGCTGTCATCGCTCCCCACGGCTCCACAAATGCCTCCAAGCCCCTTGACATGGGAGAGACCTTGGACACCCCTCACTCTGATCTGAATAGACCGAAGTTGAACCCAAACTATAAACTCGCTCGACTACCGTCGCCATAACCAGTTTCTTGTACCAATTTGAGCTCATTCCCTCGTTTGTACTCCGTTTGTCTTCGCCGTCAGTTGCAACGACACCGCAGTCAACTTCAAGCTCCATACGAGAGATGCCGCAGGTACCCACCAATCTAATATACTCATGTCCAGATTGTGACCTCGTTCTCATCTCCTGCTTGACCACCGTTGACTATCACGACCACCTCGCAACGGAGGCTGCCATTGCCCCCCGACGACTCCATAAACGCCTCCAAGCTCCCTGACATGAGAGAGACCCTAAGCACTCCTCACTTTGACCTGAATAGATCATAGTTGAGCCTAAATTATAAACTTGCTCGACTACCGTCGCCCACACCAACTAGGATTCATTTTCTTGCTAATTGTAAGTTGATTGTAATTTGGATATTAGGGAACAGACATTTGGATATTAGGGAGATATTTTTGTGGGGGAAGGGAGGGGGGAGGAGTCACCCAGCAACCTCCCCTCCCCAAATCAACTCTCAGTGGATGCTCGATGAGGAAGGATGGGGTCCGACCGGGGGTTGGAGGGAGGATGTGGTTTGGATGAGGGAGGAAGAGGGGAAAGGAGGTGGGGGCTACCGGAGGTGGAGGAGGAGATGGTGGCTGGAGGAGGGAGGAGAGAGGAGAGAGGAGAGTCAGGAAATTGGGGATCTGTGATTTTGGGTTTTCAAAATCGCCTTCCAGATTTTCGGGGAGGAGAGAGAGGGTTGATGGTAAACTTAAATTCATATATTTGTGTATATAGTTAATTGAATTGTTTGAAATATACAGTTTTTACATTCTTGTCATTCTTTGAGTGATCACAGACCTCTGCTTTGGTTGCTCTTTGTAAACCATCAACATGTATACATATCTAACTGATCATAGTATTGTAAAGCTTGACAATATATTAAAATTCAATATATTAAAATTCGTACTTAATGCAGTATGATGTTTCGATGAGGATACTTCTTTGTACTGTGTACCAGTTGAAGTTATTTTTCGTGGTTGCTAGGATGATCTGCATCCCATTGTTTACAGTAGTTTTGATCCTGGAACTTTGTTGAAATCAAATGTACACATTCTGGATATTATGAATACGATTGACCATTAGAATAAACCTAGATTACTCTACCAATTGTGATTGTTATTGAACACAAATCTTAGTCAAAGATTTCTACATTATTCTGTTGAAATTCCCTTTCACTATATTAAATCATACATTTAGTGCAGTACTTGTTTCAATACAATCCATGAAATCTGCTGACTTGATTGAGTAATATTTAGTATGGCTGACTCTGAAAATTGACACATGAAGCTGATCACTATCACCTTTTACTCACCATTGTGTTTTTCCATCTTACTTTCATAGTGCTTCTAAAATTTTCTTACTGGTACTGTCTATTCCTGCTACCTAATGTTCTTGATGAGCACTCTCTTATGTCTTTATCAAAAAAGAGAGCATAGTGGAAGGAACCTTATCTGAAGCTCAGTTGAGCAATTGCACATGGTTGGTTAGGTTGTCAGTCTTGTTAGGATTTTGGAACTCAAATCTATATTTGATCCCTCTATTATGCATGATGGGCATAGCTCTATTTTTGAGATAAAACTGTGAGGTCTAAATACACCCTGCATTACGACAATAAGTACTTAACGAAACAACCCCAAGTAAGTGAATCAAATGAGTTTGATACAATCTTATAATATACTTAATCACCTAATCAACCGACCAAGCTCGACAAATACCTCACCGCGATCTATCAATTAGTCTGGAATGATGCCCTAGCCCACCTTGGATGCACTAATATCCATCAATTTACCTTGACTTCGTGCCTATTCCCTCGGCTTCATCATTATTGGCCTATTTGACCCGACATAGTGCCCTAGCATTCTGGCTACATCAACTCGACTTGGTGTCATAGCCTCCTTGGACACACTCTGTGAGTTGGAAACCCCACTAGGTTTTTAGTTTCTCTCTTTCAACCTGCCCACTATTAAATCATTGTATCTAGGTCAACATTCCAATCATATTGAACAAATTATGAGAAATTTTGTGCACATGACTTGATGTAGAGGATTAGCAGTCAGTCATACCTGTCATCCCATAACAAATAAAGATGATGTTGCCTCAGAATATCCACCATTTGTACTGTTTTCACCAATTTATACAGAAACTGATTGATAAGTTTCATAAGAAGAGAGTAGTAATGCACTTCTTTTTCCTGTTACCTTATTATAAAGACCAAGTATAAGTTTTCAGGTTGGTTAATTGAAAGCATATGGTATCAAGTCTTAGCCGATACAGAAATTTGTTGGCCACATCAGATTGAAATTTTGCCTATCGCTACACCTGATATGTCCGATATCACTGAGAATGGCAGCCAATACCCGACGATTTAGAACTTATTGAAATCAAGCCTACAAATAGAAAATTTACCTGGTCCAATATGCAGGTAAACCCTATTCTAGCTAAACTTGATAGGATTTTAGTGTTTACCGACTGGGAGGATGTTTTTCCTTTAGCGAATGTTAAGTCCGTAGCTAGGTTCACGTCTGATCACATACCTTTGGGACTAAATTGCGGAGATGGGTCCAGGCCGGTTCATCGTCCATTCAGATTCGAGAAAGCTTGGATTCTTAGCAGTAATATTCGTAAGATCATTGAAGAGTTTTGGAATGCCAACACTGAGGAGATGAGTGCTATTGGAAAATGGATAGTTAAGACTAGGTGGCTTCGTAAATGTTCGAAGGATTGGGCAAAACAGGAATTTGGTCAGGTGGAAAGAAGAATGAAGGAGCGTAGGCATAGAATTCAGGAGTTAGATATGCTGGAGAAAGAGAGAGACCTCTTTGGTCTAGAGGGTGAAGAGTTGGCAAGCAGCAGGGAAGAGATTCAACATTTTGGAGAAATGGAGGAACATTATTGGAGAACACTCAAGAGTGCAATGGCTTAAAGATGGTGACTCAAATACTATTTTTTTTTCTTCATAAAATCGCTAACGAAAGAAGAAGACAATCGCATTGAAGGCATGTATGTGGGAAAAAATTGGTGCGAAGATGAGGAGGTGATCAGACTTCATATAGACAACAAGTTTAAGGAGATTCCGGGAAACAAAAAATCAAATAGATATGGTTTGATGCAGGAGATGTGGAATAATTAGAGGATAGACGAGCGAGGGTATTGAAGGCATGTTCACTAAAGAAGAGGTCCTCCAAGCAATCAAGAGCTTAGGACAGGATAAAGCCCCTGACCCGAATGACTTCCCTCTTTTCTTCTATAGAATGTACTGGAAAATAATTAAGATTGATCTGATGGATATTTTCAAGGAGTTCTACCATAGAGGTGAGGATATTGACAGACTAAACTATGTGAATGTCATACTAATCCCTAAAAAGACTTGAGGTGCTTATGGTTGAGGACTTAAGATCAACTAGCCTTTTGAATGACTCATTTAAGATTATTGCTAAAGTGTTAGCACAAAGGTTGTCACTTCATTTGCGTGATATGGTGGGAGAATCCCACAATGGATTTATCAAAGGGAGGGATATTATGGACAGCGTTGCATCAGCACATGAGATTGTTTTTAAAGGGTGCAAGAAAAAAACGGATGGTTTCCTACTTAAATTGGATTTCGAAAAGGCGTATGACTGTAGAATGAGATTGTGTTGATGAAGCAGTTGAGCTTAAAGGATTTCAAACTCAATGGAGAATGTGGATAAGGAAGTGTGTTGGGGGTGGAAAATTATTTATTTAGGTTAATGGAAAATCAGGAAAAGAAATTAAGTGTCGTAGGGGTCTGAGGCAAGGGGATCCTTTGTCTTCTCTTATGTTCACAATAATCGATGACAGTCTGGCGGAGATGATTAAGAGAGGAAGAGAAGAGAAAGTTATTACTGGACTTGCAAACAAAGGTACACCAGATATGGTTTTGATCCTACAATATGCAGATGAAACCTTAATGTTTGGCGCTACTAAGGAGGAGGAAATCATGGCAGTAGCTATTGCTCTGAAGTGTTTTGAGTCTTGGGTAGGATTGAGAGTGAACCTTAGCAAGAGTTGCGTTATTCAATTTGGCGATAATCTATCCACCCCTATCGAGGTCATCAGGAACTATCTAGGTTGTGAGAGAGAGGATATTTTCCACTGAAGTATATGGGTATCCTCATTAGGCCAGTGGTGATGCGAAGAGAGGACTGGAAACTGTTCATAGAAAAGGTGGAAAAGAGATTGACATGATGGAAGGAACGATTTCTCTCACTTGGAGGTAGAATCACACTAATTAACTCGGTTCTTAGTAGTCTACCAACGTATCTTATGTCAATTTACGAACTTCCGAAATGAGTTATCGACAAAATTGACAAATGTAGAATATTTTTGTGGAAGGGAGCAAACGAGGCCGATAAAGGTTATCATCTGGTTAAGTGAGGTAGAGTGTGCAAGAGAAAAGAATTCGGGGAAATAGGTATCCTAAACCTGAAAGACATGAATAAAGCATTTCTGAGTAAGTGGTGGTGGAAAATGAGTAGGCGACGTAACAATTGGTGGTGCAAATCCTTTACAGTTAATCGAAAAAGGAAGAAGTTTAGGTACGGAGGGAGAAGTGAGCATGGTAAGGCTTCGCATCTATGGAAAGGGGTGGCTAAATTGGGAAATATGTTCCATCCTAATACAAGATGTAGGATTGACAACGGAACATATACTAGATTCTGGAAGGATAAATGGTGTGAGAATAATACTCTTCAATCTTTATTCCCGGTGGCTGCTGGAGATGCGGTGAACATTGACCCGTTAGTCGCAGAAGTGTGGCGAAATGATAGACTTATTATTCAATTGGTGAACAGCCATCACAGGATAGTATACATCAACTTAAAAAATTAAACGACTTCATCAGGACGGAGGGGTGGTATATTAACGGAACCGATGATGAGAGGTGCTGGAGTTTGGATTCCAATGATAAATTCACAGTTGCAACCTGGCACAAGTGGCTAAACGACGGAGGGTTAGAAGTATGGAGGCCAATACAATTTGGAAGACCAATGCATCAATGAAAGTGATAGTATTCATTTGGTTGGTGGCGAACGATGCAATTCTATCAAAAGTACATCTACGCAAACGAAATCTGCAGTTAGACATTAGGTGCTCGAGATGTTCGGATGGTGAAGAGGATACTAATCACATCTTCTTCATTTGTCCTAAGGCTAAGCTAGCTTGGAAGGTTGTGTGTCGAGGTTTTGGGATTTTAGAATATCCGAGTTCGACAGCTGGAATCCGGGGTCACTGAAGAGTGAGCATAGTCAAGAAGAAGAATATAGTAGCATGAGATATCTTTGTTCCTACTACGTTATGGGGTTTGTGGTTAGATCGAAACGAGTCATGTTTTCAGAATAAGAACAGAATTCCGGTGATGATGCATACAATTTTCGCTCTCATTCAAGCATAGGTAGGTTAGGCAGGGGCGAAGAAAAGAATACGTATGGAGGAGCAGGACCTGATAGGAGGAGTTGTGATAACTGTATTGCAGACTATTGGTGTACCTAGATCCGTATCAGTGTATTCTGTGCAGTATATGTTGTAATAGTAGTTGATTTTGTGTTTCCGAATATTGCTTGGTTGTTAAGCAATAGGGATTGTAATTTGTTCAACTTTGTTTCGTTAATTTATCGTTAATGAAGTGGTGACATAGTCACCTTTATTCTCACAAAAAAAAACCCCGACCCCAGACCGAGATTTGATACCATGATTGAAAGTAGTTAAACAACTTTGTTCCTATTGTGTGGTTGAAACTTGAAACCCCTTCCAGTAGTATTTTCCTTGTATGTTACATGTTACCAAAATTTTTCCAAGTTTCTTACTTTTTGTATTGTATAATTGTTACTTATCTTGAATTCAAAATAGCTTCTCTCTAGAAATTCTAGAGAGAGAAGCTCTCCCAAAAAACTCAAAAAAGAGAAACCTTAGATCTAGAAATTGGAGGGGGCGGCGGCTAGGGTTCATCGCCCCTCCCCATCCACCGTGCCCCCTCATCTCTCTTGCTTCCCTCATCTCTCTCGCCTCCGATCTATTTCTTCCCACCGCCAGCTTCTCGAGCTCAGCCTCGATTCGATTCTCCAAAATGAAAAGCCACATCACGATTCCGATCACTGGGTGCCAGATGAAGTTCGAGATCGACAACGACCAGTAACTCCGAACATCCTAGGACAAGGGGATCTCAGGGTTTGTCAGTGGGGATGCTTTGGGCATGGAGATCAAGCGTGGCTCCTCTACGTTTCGATGTTGCGGACGGCGGATGGCACCGACTTTGGTTGTGGAGGCGGTCGTTGGTGGTGGTGTTGTAGGGTCATTGACTTCAGTTGTGAAGTTAGTTGCGGGGACGACGTTGATTTGGAGTCGGTTGCAGTTGTCGCCGTTCTTTGTGATGAGAGGGGGGCGGCGATGGGGGCGGGGGCTGGGGACCGGGGGTCGTCGGCTACTTGTGGTCCTCAAACTAAAAGGAGCGAGATCTGTTCAGTGGTGGATGGATTAGTTGACAAGGACCTGGATATCGCAGCTTCCCTTGGTAGGTATATTCTCTTTTGCTCTGGTTCGGTGCGGGAGGGTGTGGAGTGAGGAAATAGGCATTAGGGAAGAGGAGTTTGAGCTTGGGTCTGGGTTTGGAAGTGGAGTTGGGGAAGAGAAGAGAGTAGATTGGGCTGTGTAAGTGAGAGAGTAGTGGAGTCCCTAATATCCAAAATTTTCTCCTCAATATCCAAATTATAACCAACTTACAATTAGCAAGAAAATGATTTCTAGTTGGTGTGGGGCGGCAGTAGTCGAGCAAGTTTATAGTTTGGGCTCAACTTTGGTCTATTCAGGTTAAAGTGAGAGGTGCCTAGGGTCTCTCATGTTAGGGGGCTTGGAGGCGTTTGTGGAGCTATCGGGGGCGATGACAGCCTCTGTTGCGAGGCAGTGGTGATAGTCAACGATAGTCAAGGTAGGGGATGAGAACGAGGTCACAATTTGGACATGGGTATGTCAGATTGGTGTGTACATGCGATGTCTATCGTATGATGCTTGAAGCTGACATAGGGGTTATTGCTAGGGGCGACGGCAGTGTGGTTGCGAGGTGACGGCGGGACAAACGGAGTATATGCGAGGGATTGAGAGAGAACAAGTTCAAATTGGCACGAGAAACTTTTTGTGGCAAGGTCGACCGACCAGTAGGATTAGGTTTTGTTGTTAATTTTTTGTTGGTTGGGGTGTATGAATTCTATGACCCAGCTTGTTGAGTTTCCTGAACTTCATAATTCTTATTTATTGCTATATATTTTGTTAAATTCTTTTTAATGAAACGTGGAGGCATTCAACCCACCGTTGAAAATAAAAAAAAAAATTGTTACTAATCTTGTAATCTCCATGCATATTATTTGACAAACTTGCTTCATTTTTTGCAATATGTTATCTTTAGTTCTTGACTTCATACATTTCCTTAAAATTGAATGCCATTTTCTGTAAGTAATCTCTTTTTCTCTTACTCTTCTAGAGTTTCTTTGAAAAATTTCACAATTTGGAGAACGCCAAATATTTATGAAATTGTTGCAAACTCCTTGCACAAATAATTATTCTTCATTGAAACAAATTCATGGATACAGTTTTTGCCAATTAACCTGATGAATAATATTTCGTTAAATCTTTTGCGGAGCATTGTGCTTTCTTTATTATGCAAATCTGCTACTTTAAAATTCTAAAACATATTGATGAGAATTTCAACTCAACTGCATTTTTCTGACTTGTTATGTTACTAGAAGTTAAGCAGTCTGCTATTGTAATTCATCATGTTTTAGTCACATATGTCTATGTTTTTCAAAGTACAATACTGATTTTGTTGAATTTTAGAATCCATAGACCAATATCAAAGTCATAATTGTGAGGTTAAATTTGAAAAAAAACCCTTGAACTATGGTCTTTATGCAGAAAACTCCCATGACTTTTTTTTATGCAGAAACCCTCCTGAACTATTGTTGTGAAAAATCCACCTTGCAAATGTGAGACTTCTGCTAAAGTTGAGAGAGGTTTTTGACAATAATGCGAAAGACATATAATGTTTTTTGAAACAACTTGCAAAGATGAATGGGGTTATCTGATACAAGTAAAAAAGTTAGATGTTTTTTGAAATACTTCAGGTTTTTTTTTGCAACAATCATACTTCAGAAGGGTTTTCTGCATAAAGGCCATAGTTCAATGGGTTTTTTTTTCCTTTCAAATTTAGCCTAACTATGATGTTCTACACATTTGAATTATATATGTAATGTAATTAGTGTTTGCAGACTTCTTGTTAGTAAATTGTTTATGATGTTATTTTGTTTTGATATGTCATAGGTTGAAGGGTTACTTTATCCTAGCATCAAGAAAATTATTTGGTTGACCCTATTCTTAAATTATTGATAATATTACTTATGATTATGCATTTGACCCTTTTCTAAATAGATAAAAGATAAGAACTGTTCAATGAAAACACTATATATTTGCTCTTGTATTACTTCTTTTCTTCTGAATTGTACATGTTCATAAATCTAGTATGTGTGTGCACGTCTGTGTATAATTTGAGCTATGCCATAGATACAAGTTTGGATTCCAAGTAATATGCATTTTGTTTATGCATCAAGTTCAAAATCCAAGAGCCATATACTATAGTTTTTTCTTGTTAAAGTTGGACATCAAATGGCTAAACCCTAACATTCTTCAAAACACTTTTAGGGTTTCAATCAACGAAACCTTAGTTATTGGCTTGGGATTGATGACTTTTGTGGGCTTGAATTTCTCAAATCTAGTCTTATGAACATGTTTAAAAGAAGGCATAACTACTAATATAACCAAAGCATCAAACATAACCCTCATAAAGGTGACTTTAATCCTCTTAAACTATCCATAGCTGTTGCCTTTAGTGCCTACAAAACCCTTAGATCTTCCCCCAACCTTTATCATTAATGTTAATGGCTCGAGATTAGGCCTAACATTAATCTAACCCAACATACAATTTTTTTATATCTCTAATCTCTAATATTAAAATGGGAGAGTTGGGTTTGTCATTTATAGACAACCATTCACCAATCATCTAATTTCAACATGGGGGTTATATTAAAAATTCATTTACTTGATTATTAGTTACCATAATACCTTCAAAGTTTAAATTTATTTACGACATAATTATTTACAAAAGTGTCACTCATTTAAAATAAAAGTTGATGCCACTAGGAATAATTTGTAAAGTGTATGTGATGAGTAAAGTGAGATCTCAGGTTCGATGTCAGATTATCTCTTAATATTTAATTTTTTTAAAAAAATTTATTAGAACGTGCATTGCACGTGCATATTACTAATATATTAAGACCGCGGGTTAAAAGCTCCGGTGTTTTATTAATAAGAAATTGACAAAATAAATAATCAAAATACAATGAAGAATACAATCTAAGACTTGGTTTTTGTACAATAAACTAAGCACAGACCTTGATATATAATTTCGTACTGGATACTTAACCTAACAAATGGTGGACCCTCCAATTATTTTCTAAGTAATTGCCATAAACCCATACCTATGTCAAAGAAAAGGACAAGCCCCTGCTCTGGTCCTCTCTTGTAGTTTCCTTCTCTCCCCTTGTATATCCTTTTGTGATTCCTCCAAACACTTATTGGAGAGAAATCAAGAAATCCCGAAACTATTATTTTCTTTTTTGGGTTTTTAACGTATGTCCCTAATAAATATTTGAATATCATGTATACCCCTCACAAATGTGTATTTTCATATTTATCCATAACAATGTGTGTCCAACCTTAGTTCCACCCCTTAAGCTAAAACTACATTAAAAGCATAAAATTGTATATTTGAATAGGTTTTATCTAAAATGACTGAAATACCCTTCCTTCACTAGTCAAACTTCTTCTTACTTTTTATAAACTCAATTGACTATAAAACCAGCTGAAACACATCAACAATTCTTAATTTTTTCTTCAGTTTTCTTAATAAATGGACAAATTTACAGTGCATCTTTGTAAAAGTAAAAATTCTGAAGAAGTGTGGATTTGAATTTAAGACCTTTATAATAGTTATGTACGGACAATGCATGTGTTGATAGAATGACAAATGACACTAAGGCTTTCGCCCATTATAATATTACTAGTAGTTTACACGTGTGATGCACGTTTTAATAAATATAGTTTTTTAAAATAAAAATTTAAATGTAGTCTTGATTTGAACCTAGGACCTCCTGTATAATAGTTATGCACGTGTGTTATACGGGTTGGTAGAATGACAACATTTACAAATGACACTAAGGCCTTCTCCCATTATAATATTAGAGATTAGAGATGAATAATATTTGGTTTAATCTTTGCCGGAGCTCTGTGCTTTCTTTATTATGCAAATCTGCTACTTTAAAATTCTATAACATATTGATGAGAATTTCAACTCAACTGCATTATTCTGACTTGTTATGTTACTAGAAGTTAAGCAGTCTGCTACTGTAATTCATCATGTTTTAGTCACATGTGTCTATGTTTTTCAAATTACAATAGTGATTTGGTTGAATTTTAGAATCCACAGACTAATATCAAAGTCATATAATTATGATGGTCTACACATCTGAATTATATGTGTAATGAATGTAATTATTGTTTGCAGACTTCTTGTTAGTAAATTGTTTATGATGTTATTTTGTTTTGATATGTCATAGGTTGAAGGGGTTACTTTATCCTAGCATCAAGAAAATTATTTGGTTGGCCCTATTCTTATATTATTGGTAATATTACTTATGATTATGCATTTGACCCTTTTCTAAATAGATAAAAGATAAGAACGGTTCAATGAAAACACTATATATTTGCTCTTGTATTACTTCTTTTCTTCTGAATTGTACATGTTCATAAATCTAGTATGTGTGTGCACGTCTGTGTATAATTTGAGCTATGCCATAGATACAAGTTTGGATTCCAAGTAATATGCATTTTGTTTATGCATCAAGTTCAAAATCCAAGAGCCATATACTATAGTTTTTTCTCTTAGTATTTATTTTTTTATAAAAAAATTATTACACGTCTATATTACTAATATATTATATTAAAACCGTGGGTTAAAAGCTCCGGTGTTTAATTAATAAGAAATTAACAAAACAAATAATCAAAGTACAATGAAGAATACAATCTAAGACTTAGTTTTTGTACAATAAACTAAGCACAGACCTTGATATATAATTTCGTACTGGATACTTAACCTAACAAATGGTGGACCCTCCAATTATTTTCTAAGTAATTGCCATAAACCCATACCTATGTCAAAGAAAAGGACAAGCCCCTTCTCTGGTCCTCTCTTGTAGTTTTCTTCTCCCCTCCTTGTATATCCTTTTGTGATTCCTCCAAACACTGATTGGAGAGAAATCAAGAAATCCCGAAACACTGTATTTTTAATTAAGAAATCTTCTACTGTTTATTTTTTGAAACATAACAAATTTATTTTTTTTTTTAATCAGAAAATTCCTAACGTTTGGACTCCTATTTAAGAAATTTCCTATCATTGACGGACGACGGAATTTATGTGCTGAACATAATGGTTATATTTTGAGGCTATACCGGGTGGTCTAGTTGGTCTCGTACGAGGAGCACTTTATTTTGATGTACTTGGTGTAATTTGGGTCTAGTCCGTATTTTGGAGTTTGTAATAGAGAACTTTATGTTGTTTCCTTAATTTCTCATTAATGAAACCGGTGACTAGTTGGTCACTTTATCTTCAAAAAAAAAAAACATAATGGTTGAAGGTTTCTTAATTAAAAGAGCAGATGCTAAGAGGTTTCTCGATTTTTTCGAGGGGGATAAATTTCACTTAACCCTACTGAATCTTAGATCATTTGCACCGGACCCTACCCAACTATTTTTGAGCACCGCACCCTACTAAACGAGTTTTTTCTTGGCACCTTTCATTTTACTAACACTGTTAATTGTGATGGAAAATGATCAAATTGTCCCCATCAAGTTAGTGTTATGGAAGTAGGAAAAAATGGTTAAAAATAACGGGTACCAACCCAAACCCAAACCCAAACCCAAACCCACAATGCGTGTCTCTCTTTCTCTGTCCCCCCCAAATTCAACCCAAAATCCATTCCCCTCCTTCCTCTCTCCCTCTATCGGACCTGAACCCTAACGGGTACCAACCCTAACCCTAACCCAAACCCACAATGCGTGTCTCTCTTTCTCTGTCCCCCCCAAATTCAACCCAAAATCCATTCCCCTCCTTCCTCTCTCCCTCTATCGGACCTGAACCATATCCGAGCATGTTACATTCCAACTTCCAAGCCATTCCTTTTTTCTTCTTCATCTCAATTGCCATGATATTGAACTACCATTAGCTCAATCCCACACTCTGCATCTCCTCATTCGTTATGATTTGATTTTTTTATTTTTTCTTCCCAAATCTTAGGTTCATCGTTTATTTAAGAATTAATTAAGGTTGGTTGTTGTTGGAATCTGAACTTCATAAATCTTATTTTTGGTTGTTTGTTTTGTTAAATTTTTAATGAAACACGGGGGGTGGGGGCAATTGCCAACCTTTTACGATAAAAAAAGAAAAAAAAATTAAGGTGGGTTGTAGTTGGTGGTTGAGTTGGGTTATTTTTGGTGGTTGAGTTAATGGAGGAATGAGGTGGAAGGTCCCCATTTCATGAGTTTAGTACTGGGCTCTAGTGAGGCATTGGAGCAGCTTATTGTGGGTCTACATGGGGTTGGGCGGGGACAGGAGAGAAGAAGGAGTTGGTGGTGGGTGTGAGAATGAATTTGAAGTTGTTTACTCTTAGGGTTAAGTTTCATTAGAATTAATTTTCACGTGCAATGCACGTTTTGATAAAAAGTTAGAGTTGAACGTGCGATACACGTAAGTCGGTAATAATCAACACTTCTGATGAATGTCTTAAACTTTTAAAAAAAAATTGGAGTTGAACGGGCGCTGCACGCAATTTTTTAAATTTTTTAAAGGAAAAACCTTGAATTGTACGTGTGGTGCATGTGTTACGAAATAGATTTGGAGATGCACGTGCGACCTACGTATTTGCTTTCTGACAAAAAAATTTAATAATTGTTTGTTTGGTGAAGAAAAAAAACTTTTATTTACACGTGCAGTAAATAGAGTTAGAGTTACACGTGCAACGTATGTGTTTCGTTTGTGACAAAAAAAATATTAAAAAATTGTTTGTTTGATTACAAACTCAAAGTGACAAACTGACAAACTCTACCATTAATAATAGTAGATTTATCTTAATAATGTCTAATAAATTAAATCTATTAAAAACTAAGTACAATATGTCAAGGGTAACTTAGTCAGAAAAACATCTTAAACAGATCACGTGATATCACATGACAAGTGAATTAACGGACTGGTCTAGAACGTGGAATGCCAAATTGAATTAACAGTGGTAGGGTAGGCTGCTAAAAAAAAAAAGTTGGGTAGGGTCCGATGCAAATGGCCTAAAACTCATCAGAGTTAAGTGAAATTTATCATTTTCCCACTAATAAGAGTACAATACATTATCATTTTTTGGGGAAGGATCCGATGTTTTGCTACACGGAATCCAGTTACTATATCTATAATTTACTTTCTGTATTTTGGGATGGGAACTATCTTGTAAATGATGAGTTCTTTTTTGGCGGAAAATAAGTATCATGACCCATGTGGTGGGATACATGAGTATCATTACCCTTTTGGCTGCTTGTTTTATTAAAATCTTTTTAATGAAGTATGGTTTTTTTTGGGACCCACGGATTACAATTAAAAAAAAAGAGTAAAATACATACTTCCTCTAGAACTCTGGACTTGCACAAAGCCTACTTCCACTTCCTCTTTAACTGGTCGTCGTATCCCTCCTATTCCATTACAAGTCTATGGTCTCATTTTAGACATTTTCCTTTTTCTGACCATCCACTTAGTTTTTCATGTGAAAGTGTCATATCAAACTCTTTTACTAGTCTATATATAAATCTGTGTTGATTTTGTAACTAGGAAGTTAGTTAGAGCTTATACTATGAGCATCCCTCACCTTTTCAGGTGTCCAATCACTCTGGACATCTTCACTGATCCTGTAACCCTGAGCACTGGCCAAACCTACGACCGACCGGCGATCGAGAAATGGCTTTCTCACGGGAATTACACGTGTCCGGTCACAATGCAGAGGCTACACGACACGTCGTTTGTCCCAAACCGGACGCTGCGGAAACTTATCGACCAGTGGCTACTATCCGTCCCAGACCCGGATACTGGGCTCGATAAGCCCATTAAGTTGGCTCAGCCGACTGGTTCTGGCACTACCTGTTCATTAGCTAGCTTTAGAAGGAGCTTAGAATCAACTGATACCAAGGTATCGACAAAGCTTGCGATACTGAAGAAGGTTAGAATTCTCTCTACTGAATCTGATATTGCCCATGCCTGCTTGATTCAATTAGGCTACTTCCCTTTGCTGCTGCAAATGTTGTTTGGGAGTCTGATATTTATCGATGATAACGATTCTGAGTTTGTCGAAGTAGGGCTTGATTGTGTTCTTAGCCTCTTGAATCCAACCCAACTGGATTCACTCAACTTGATCAAAACAGAGAGCAACCTAGCTTCATTCCTTCTACTACTACACAAAGGCAATGTGAAGATCAAAACAAGTCTATGTTACCTACTAGGAACCATCACAACCTCACATTCAACCCAAGAACTTGCCCAACTCCTCAGAAAATCGAAACTAGTACTACCAACTGTAATCTCTCTTCTCCACAACCGAACCAACGGTCAAGCTCCCGATGCAGCAGTACGGGCTATTTCCGGGTTTTCTTCAACAGAAGCCAATAAAACCATTGTAGTTAGAGAGGGAGGAGTTGATGGGCTAATCTCCTATCTAATGAACCCTAACTGTAAATGCAGTTCCATCGCGCTGGCCACATTGGATGCACTTGCAGGAACGGAGTATGGAAAGAAGGCGATAATCAAGAACCAAAATGCCGTTGGAGTACTAGTGAAATCGGTGTTTAAGGTATCATCTTCATCCGATAAATTGTTAGAGAATGAAGGAGGTGAATATGCGATTAGCGTGCTCTTAATGATCTGTATGGAGTCAGTTAAGTTGAGGAAGGAGGCAGTGAATGCTGGGGTTGTGACTCAGGTTTTGATGATGCTGCAAAGCCAATGTGGAGGGAGGGCAAGGGCTAAGGCAAGGTCATTGCTCAAGTTGTTGAGATCAATGTGGGGTAGAGACCCGGGAGTTGGGGACAATTTTTACTGTGTGATGCATGTAAATTGAAGTTCCGGCCGTATGGATTTGTGAGCCAGCTTCCTCTACGTATAGGACACCAGAATACCGAACCATGATGGATTTCAATATTAGTCTTCTTCTTTCTTGTTCCTAATTAAGATGTGAATTACTTTTTGGGTGTCTTCAAAAAAATTGAAGATGGGTTGTAAAGTGAATACTAGATTGTCAATAATCTTTACTCTGTTGATGATCTTCTTCTATTTTCATACTTCAAGCACGTGTAGTACATGCAAAGACGTATATTAGGCAGTGAATATTTGGTTCGAAGACTGATGTTTGGGGTTGTCATGATTTACAATACCGAACAACATGTCCGTTTAATGTAAGTAACAAATTACTAAAAACAAATCATACGATGCGTGCACCTATAATAAGTTAGCCATTCGTGCAACACAAAGCCGCTATAATCCAACTCTCTAGATTTTCGTTTTTAGATTTTCTTGAGCTAAATCTTCTAAGTCGGCTTTGTTAGGATTGTGGCATCAAATACACGTAGACACAAGTTGAAGTTGGAGAAGAAGAATAAGAGAAAACAATAAGTAGTGAGGAGAAGGCGGCAACGCAGCAAGAGAAGAAAGACAGCTGAAGGAATTGCGGTCAACTGCAACAGGTTGCAGTTGACCGACCTTGGCTGCTGTCATTCTAGAGAAAGTGGGACAGTCGACCGTCTAGTCCTCGGGTGTTGGCGATACTCATTGCAGTCAACCGCAACAAAGTGCTGTCAACCGCAGCAGCGCTGTATGTTACATAGGCTGACGGGTTTTGGGTCCAATAAGCTGTATTTGTCTATATCTTTTAGGGTTTGCTTGGGGGTTATATATATAGATGTGAACTCTAGGGCTAAGTTGAAGAACAATAATCAAGGTGAGTCGTTATTATTGTACAACTTCAAGAGGGGCGAGTGCTGAGTGTTTCAAAGGTGAGAGAGAGAGATTGATGATCAGAGTGCTGAGTGTATAGTTATGGTACTCTGTCCTGTGAGTAGGGTTGATACTGTTCGCGTGAAAACCAATGATGATCAGAGTATTGTCTTGCGGGAGACAAGATATGTTCCAGACTTGATAGAAAATCTTATGTCGATAGGAAAGCTAGACAAAGAGGGTTTGTCAACAACATGTGGTAGTGGGGAATGATGCATAGCTGCAGGTTCAAGGGTGATAGTAGGGCTGCAAACAAATCGAGCTATTCGCGAGCTATTCGGCTCGAGCTCGGTCAAAGCTCGGCTTGAACCGAGCTCGAGCTCAAAAGTGAGCTCGTTTCGTAAACGAGCCGAGCTCGAGCTTGGGTTTTTTTTTAGGCTAAGCTTGCGACCAATTCGGCTCGAATAAGGTCAAAGCTCGGTCAAAGCTCGGCTCGAACCGAGCTCGAGCCGAGCTCGATCCTGAAGGTATTCGGCTCGACTCGGCTCGATTGCAGCCCTAGGTGATAGTAACAATTAAGCGTGAAGGAACGATGTATCTGCTTAGAGACATAAGGGCGTTTTCCCTGTAGTTGACTCTCAACTAGAATCGATTAATAGATTTGGGGGGGGGGGGGGGGGTGCTAGCAACAGAGTTCTTTCAGTTGTGGGGCGGCTTCAAAGAAAATTACATATTTAGTGGGAACTGTTGGCCAAGAAAGGGATCCTAAAGAGCAAGACATTGCTGTGATGAGGGTTCTTTGTGATATGGCAGAAGAAGCTTTAAGTCGCTCTTGTGAGATAGAGAGTACTGGTATCGATATATGGGGTGATGTCGATGAATGTAACCGAAATGAGGCTGTGGGGGTTGAGCAGTTTACGGATTTTGTGGAGGTGTCGTCCACGGAGACTTTTAGTATTGAGGGTGCATTGAGAGACTTTGAACCGTGTCAAGTGTTAATGGAGATTCTGCGAATTGGGGGGGAGGGGGGTCTTGTAACACGAAATCTGACACATGAGTTTGTTTCTCTGTTATTTGTGCTTTATGCGATTTGTGAGGTACATCCTTCATGAGCCTATAAGGGGTGGTGGAGTGGCAGAGGTGCTCTTCATGAGAGTGAGGAGTACTTGGGTCTTTCATAGTTGTAGGTGACTGACAAAGATAATGCGAGGTAAAGATACAATAACTTTGAAGCGTTGTGTATTTGGTCAAAGTGGGAGATTGTTAGGATTGTGGCCTCAAATACATGTAGGAACAAGTTGGAGTTGGAGAAGAAGAAGAGAAGACACGAAGCAGTAAGGAGAAGGCAGCTGAAGGAGATGCGGTCGACCATAACGAAGTGCGGTCGACCGATCTTGGTTGTTGTCATTCCAGAGAGTGGGATAGTCGACTGTGTAGCCGACTGTCCAGTTCTCGGATGTTGACGCAACTCGTTGCAGTCAGCCGTAGCAGCGCTGTATGTTATTTGGGCTGACAGATTTTGGGTCAAATAAGCTGTATTTGTGTATATATTTTAGGATTTGGCTGGGGGCTATATATAGCAGTAGATGTGAACTCTAGGGCTAAGTTGAAGAACATTAATCAAGGTGAGTCGTTATCATTGTACAACTTCAAGATGGGTGAGTGCTGAGTGTTTCAAAGATGGGATAAAGATATAGAGAGTTGTAATCTCTTTGTATTTCTTAAGGAATAAGAAATATTTGTTATCTCTGCATATTATTGTGTTTGTGTGATTGTGAGATATTGCAATTATTATGGTGGCTTGTTCTTGATGTATGTAGTTCTTAGGCGTTTTTGTTTCCTGTGGTGTGTATTCCGCAATTAGCACTACAAGTCAGATTTTCTACAAGCTACTTGTTAGGGATTTATACCGAAAATCCCTCTTTAGGATCTTGTTGAGTTATTCGATGCAATCAATACAAACCACCAAGCACACATGAGATCATAGCAAACACACCAAAGCACACACAAATTTGTCCCGGTTGGGGCTTTTGCCTTAATCCGGGGGAGAAGAAATCCAAGATGTTATTCAACTAGTAAAGATATAAGAACATTACAATTCTCACAACGACTCTCTCAAGCCTCACAAGCAAGTACTAGTTGTTTACAATTAGAGAATCACTCAATCTCTCATTCAATGAAGTACTCTCCCTCATGGCTCTCAATGGAGGCCAATAACCACAATATATAGAGACCTAGAGAAACCCTAGTTTGATATCTTGATACAATAACCATTGGATAGTATATAAGAGATAACCCTACGATAGGAGCTACACGATCTAACTTGAAGAGCAAGTTGGGCTTCTCACGAATCTGCTAGACTCAAGCCCGAAACCCATCAGGGCTGCTAACGGTCGACTGCACCAACAAGCTGGTTGACTGTCCTCTTCTCTGGAAGACTTCGCGCAGGGGTCGGTCGACCGCACATGAGTCGCGGTCGACTGCAACTTCTGCTGTTGCTGCCGCTGACTGTTTCTCGCCTTCACTCCGTTTCTATTCGTCTCGATCCCTCCATCGTCTTATCGTTTTCTTATCCAACATCGTATGCAAGACATAAGCCCAACACTAGTCAATAGTAAAGATTTCTTTTCCTTCACATAGATAATGAAGTTTCAATCATATGAAGTTGAATGAGAATTTTCTTGGAAGAAAATTCAAACAGTATTATTCTATTGCTCGTTAAGGGGTTATGTTTGATGGTCTTACCGACACAATGGAGAAACTGATTGATGGTAGAACATATAAGGATAAATCAGAGTAAGACCTTCACCGTGATCTCTTAAACTTCGAGTTCAATTTTATTTATTCATCGAATCATTGTTGAATTTCATCTTTGTGAAATGATCTTCATGCGACTATTATTTAGATCACTTATCAATTATCAATCAAGAGTTTCAAGTATTCAGATTTATGTCTTAAAACTTATATGTGGAAATACTCGTATTGCATGTGTATTTGAACAATAACAACAACAACAACAAAAACATCATGAGTTTGGAAACCCAGCTTGTTGACATTTGAACTTTATAAGCCTTATTTCTTGTTGTGTGTTTTGTTAAATTTCTTTAATAGAATGTGGGGTTTCTACCCACCCTTTAACGTAAAAAAAAAAAAAAAAAAAAAAACAAACAACAACAATAACATGAGGTTATCAAGAACTAGAATATGCTTTTGTTCAGAAAAGTCCTTTGTCTCATTATAAGTAGGATCAAGTCAAGAATTTTGAACTCCTTTTTTATCTTCTTTTGACTCAAAGTCAGTACACGTTTTTTGGGTTAGTTTTTCATTTTTTTTGTTTGTTTGTTCTTATTCACTTTGGTGCTTCTACCCCCTCATTTTCTCTTGTCAATAGAAGAACATTCCATAGGAATTATGAGCCCAAAATTCAAAATGTCACACTTTTGCTCACAAAATCAACATAAGATTCATGTTTATCCAATTACAAATCACTTATATTTCTGTGCAGCATGGATCAACTCTAAATTTTAGTTGCTAATTTGTTTTATAAGGCGGACTTAAGTAGATCGATCATGCAAGAGTCAGCTGTCAACCATCACAAATTAAAATTATCTGTGTTACAGATGGGCTCGGTATATGTATCTGTTAGGTTTATGTGTGGCTATACATCCTTGACTAATTATGTAATAATTCAGTTGCTATATAATTCATTAAGGTATGGAGAAATTGTAACAAAATTAACCCAAAGAAATATCACAATGGAAGACAAGATAGTGTTCAAAATGGGTGTTAACAGTTTTCAAAATTGAATTCTAAAGCGATTATTACTACTGTTGCATTAACTTTCTCATGTGTGCTGTCTACATCCATACTACCTTTGAATTGAATGGTATACTAAATGGAGTAAATGAATTGAATGGTCTACATCCATACTACCTTTGAAGTAAATGGAGTGAGACAGAGATATATGTATGGTATACTAAACCTTCTCCTTTTCATATTTGTCCTTCCAATTCAACAGTCTAACTATTTTGTCCTTACACAGACACAGTTTTTTTTTTTTTTTTTTTATCGTAGAAAACCCCCGCGTTTCAAAAATAAGGCTTATGAAGTTCAGATCTTAACAGGCTGGATTCTTGAATTGATACACCCCAATCAACAAACACAAAATACAGACATAGTTTTTCAAGTTTTTTTGATACAGAGTAGGTCTTTTAACGGAATTTTGATTTGTTAGTAGGGTCTTTTAACGGAAGTTTTTTTGATACAGAGTAGGTCTTCTTCAGAGCAAACGTACGTTCGAATTCCAAATGTTTCACTCCATAAAGATGATCCTCGTCAACTTGCTTCCACAGAAGATGACTTCACATACATGAGTTTTTACCCTAAACATACATTATAAATGCATTAGGGTCCACTTCTCACTAAAAGACAATGTTAAAACCTTGTCTTTTAGTGAGAAGTGGGCCCCAATGCATTTATAATTATGTTTGGGGTAAAAATTCATGTATGTCTAGCATTTTGCTCCACAGAATCTACTCATCTACCGGTCTTTCTTGATTTGTGTGTGGTCAATAGTTTGGTTTGTAGTCACCTTGGAACAAAAGTTTGAACCGAAAAGATTTTGATGATAGAGTACTCATGCCTACTTACTCGCGGATCAAACCAAACTCTGAAGAAGCTGACAAGCTTGTCTTCTAGATGTATTATTTTAGTTTAGGATAGGAATGGTTGAATGACATGAGACCATACTCTGAGAGAATATATATTTATATATTCTATATAATAAAATACAAGGCAATTCAAAAGAAAGCTATCAAGCGGCTCACATTCATTCTTTTTAAAAAAATATTTTTCTCCCAAAAGTTCTCTCCTCAAAACTACATGTTTTGAATCATCCTTACCTTATTACTATCTCTCTTTCTCCCCTCTTCACTTTTTCATCTCTCTCTCTACCCATAAATTTAGATTTTCAGATTTTTTATGTTTTTTTTATTGCTCATGTGGAAAATTTACGGAGTTCCCTGATTGATTTCAAATACAATTGAAGATTTAAACGGAAATTCACTTGGTAAATTTCAAAGTTACACCTAAAGTAGCAAATATATTCTCAAAAGTTAAATTTCATCATTTTACAACCTTAAAGTTCTAAGAAGTTGAATTTTATATCTCCATTTATTATTATTTTTCAACATATGCTGATGGAAACATGAACTTTTATTTACAACTAATTATTGTCTTACTATTCATACTTGAACTACATAAGCTCCATGATGGAAGTTTTTGATTCATGCATTCGAAAGGCTAGAAAATAAATGTATCCGGTTTTATACATAGACATTATTATAGTGTACATCTTATAAAGTACATTAACATCTGATAGTAGAATACACTGAGAACACCAAAGTTAATCGTCAAATATTTTTTCTCCCTGATATACAGAGCAAGTTCATTATCAGAACTAAACAACAACATCTGTATGTCTTCTCACTGCTTTCTGCAATGGATTGCATATATTTTACTGTTTACAGGGCTTTTCATATGCTATATCTTTTCAAAGGTGTACCATAGGTAGGCACGTGCCCACGGGCAAACCTATATATATATATATATGTTGTCTTGGATGATAGTAGGGTTTGTGGAACACAAGAGAGGTAGGGTTCTGAGTTTCCACAGTGCAACTCCTATAAGGTTAAGATTCTTGCTCTGACATCCCAAACAAATATGGTATTTCCGTATCAGTTTCATACAAAATTGCTATTTCTATATTTGTCCCTAAAACCGGTGGATCCACACATTAGTAGTCCTTCCATTTAGTATGCTCATCTTATAGCGGTAAAGCAATTTAATAGTGTAAGGTTCAAATCATGTTTGCATCAGATTATACCTTCTTCGAAGAGAAACAAAAATTAAGAAGTCATAATTAACAAGCTAGGCTATCTAAGCTTAGCCCATAGCTTGGAAATATGATACAGCCCAAATATTTGTCCAATTAAAGGCCCAGTTGGTTTGTGCGTTCTGGGCCCAGCCCAATAGTCAAACCTTAATAATAATTAAGAAAAACAACACTCCTTAATTAGGTCTCAAGCATTACTGTAAGGGTAATTCTGTGCTGATTTTATGATAGGATTATGCATAACTCTAGCCGGTTATTGGCAACATTGATGTTGCACAAGCCAGTACTCCGATCCATGCTGACTTGAATACGTTGATCGATGTTCCCCGCAATCTACTCGCATTCTCTCTCGTTCATATCATCGATGCCCTTGTTTCGATATGGAGAGGTCGAACTAAGACATGGTGGCACTGAGTTGTTTGGCATCAATATGTTAAATTAGTCACAAATGAAATCATGATAACAATGACTTAAAATGCACAAAACAGTTGTGCACTTCACATTGCTGTAGACTAATCATGTTTAATTAGTGCATGATCAGCACTAATCCTGAAAAGTTGTATTTAATAGAAGCCCACAACAGAACCACAGGTCCACAATCATGAGACTCATTACCCTCAACTCCCTAAGAAAGATAAAGATAAATTATTTTAAAGCCCCTTTATTTGACTCTTATATTCCATTAGCCCTTTGACTGTTTTATACACTTTAAACACCTTACCATCCAAAATATATTTCGAGAAAACCTTTCTTTAATTAACAAATAATTACTTGGTGAAATCTCTCATTTCTTTTGTGTAACATGTACTATTTGATATGAAATTGTGTCCGTTTTTTTGGTTGAATAGTTAAGTTTGTTAATGTCATTCTTGATTTTTGATTTTTCCGTTCCGGGAAGTCAAGTTCAACTGATGGATTTTATGAGGGACTTGGAACAAGTTTTCCCCCGAAGAAATTCTCTTTGTTTGAAAAGAAAATGGACTCATCATGGGCGCCAACCAACACTACACTCTCCCCAATCATATCCTTTCATGCCTTGCACTAAACAAACCAAAGCACCAAAGAATTCACCAAATGCATATACATTTGTTTAATTTATGGGCCTGCAACATCACTGGAAAGCCAACCATGTGGACCTCCAACTCTCCCCTTTTCTTCATTGATCTTCTCTCTTTAGAGATTGACAAGTTTAGTTACTGCAGGTTGTTGTTTGTTTGAGAGAAATGGCAAAGGAAATGGAGTACTATGATGTTCTTGGTGTTGGCTCTTCTGCAACCGAGGAGGAGATCAGAAAAGCTTATTATCTCAAGGTGACGAAAACCCTTTCTCTCAATCTCTAAAGAAAATTGAAGTTTATATGAACATGGGAGATTCGTGTTTTAGTAATGTATGTTAGTGAATTTTAAGACTTAGGAGATAGGTAATTGATTTGAGCATGGTATGAGTCCTACTTTTTATTTTGTCACTGTTATGTTTACGCAGTCAAGATGTCGTATTACTTTGATGCAGGCTAGGCTTGTCCATCCTGATAAAAATCCAAACGATCCGCAAGCTGCAGAGAGATTTCAGGCAAGTGTACTCAGTTTCAGTATCAGAATCGATGAATTGTCATTGAAATGATTAAGATAGATTAAAAAGAAACGAAGATTCATAATTAGGCCGTTGAATTAATTGAAATTCGGTATATCATACAGGTACTTGGGGAAGCTTATCAGGTCTTAAGTGACCCAGTTCAGAGGAGGGCATATGATGGGAATGGCAAACATGGTATTTCCAGGTATTCATCACATCGTTTGGAGGTATACGTTTATCAAACTGTGCATGCTGATACATGATGCAGATTGTCGATCTGAGTATTATTTTTCTTTAGCTATAAGGTTTATTTAGATCCTCTATGCTTTTTTCTCATTTCTTTATATACAGATTTCCTTTCCTGTTATTTGGCTCTGCCAGCTCCAAGTACCCGGATAACGTATTTTCCCTATATACATGGATAGCTGAAAAAAAAATCTCTGTCCGGTGACTGAAACCATAATATTTATGTCCTGAACAATAACTAAATCTTGGACAAATGTAACACTGGCATTTTGTCTGAATCTGTATACTTCCATGGAAGTTGTTAAGTTCTCTATGTCAAAGCTTACTCGTGTTATGCAGCTATTTATTTAGTTTTCTAGCCATCGATGTTCAGGTACTTCTTAAGAAGGAAAGCTGCAAGCAAACATATTTTACCTTAACAGATGGACTCAATAGTTAGTCGATCTGAGTCTTAAGGATATCATTAGTTTGTGTGTCTAATTTATGTTTCAACGTTCTTCAGGAATAACATGTTAGATGCCACTGCAGTCTTTACTCTTCTTTTCGGAAGTGATCTTTTTGAGGACTACATAGGACACCTTGCAGTGGCTTCAATGTCTTCCTCTGAGTTAAACACTGAAAGTGACAATCCTGAGAAACTTCAAGATAGGTTGAAGGTAACTGCAAATACACCTACTCTTCGCGTGTTTTTCAAGAATGTGATGCCAAATATGCATTCTATGTTTATTTTCATACTTATCTTTGCCTTTATGGTATATCGAAGGTTATTCAGAAAGACAGGGAGGAGAAACTTGCTAGGTTTCTGAAAGATTTTCTTAACCGGTACGTTTCTGGTGACAAAGAGGGGTTCTTTCATCGTGCTGAAACTGAAGCAAAGCGACTTTCCAACACAGGTTCTGTAATTAACTTCACGCTGTTTCTGTTAATTCATCGAAACTGTAATGTCAAGTTACATTGTGTTGACAGCTTTCGGCGTTGAAATTCTAAACACCATTGGGTATGTGTACGCAAGACAAGCTGCGAAAGAATTGGGCAAGAAAGTAATGTACTTAGGGGTTCCTTTCTTGACTGAATGGGTGCGAAATAAGGGCCATCTTTGGAAGTCTCAGTTCACAGCAGCAAAAGGTTCAGTTCAGTTTCTATGTTATATATTTGTGTCTATTTGAAACTCTTGACAACAACAAAAATTAAGAACAAAACTCTGCAGGTGCTTTGCAACTACTGCAACTGCAAGAAGATATCTGCCGTCAAGTCAACAAAGATGGAGGTGGTACAGAAAAAGATGTCGAATTGCAAATGCAGATGAACAAGGACGCAATGATGAACTCACTGTGGAAACTAAATGTAGTAGACATTGAAATAACACTTCTGCGTGTATGTCAAATGGTATGTAGTTTGCCCTTCAAATTAATTCCTCAATATCTGAAGTTCATTTAAAGATATCGGTTGCTTATTTTTGCATTACTGCTTCAAGGTGTTGCATGAAAACAATGTCAGGAAAGGGGAACTCAGAACGCGAGCTGAAGCACTCAAAATTCTTGGGAAAAATTTTCAGGTTCAGTTTCATATATGATATGTTATTTTCTGATCAATCTTATTAATGTCTTGTATTGCATCGCGTACAAATTGCAGAGGAAAAAGCATGCATCTCAAGGTGGAACGTCAGAAAGTAAAACTGATGATTCAGATGACGACGACGATGATGATGATGATAGCAGCTCTGATACTAGTTCTGTCGAAGACCTTCCTCGAACATTTTCATATCGAACACCTCTATTCACTCAGGCATGTATATATATGGAAAATATTTTCAATACAATTTATCATGTGATTACTATTTACTAGATGCTCCTCTAAAGTTTCCTATACTTGTGTTCAGGGCATTGGCAAACTGTTTAGGTGCCTGTGCAATCCAGCATACGATGTGGAAGACGACGACGAGCCTCCACAACAAAGCAAGTGATGGATCAGAAGACATACCGTCGTGTATAAATTGTTTCTACCCTTTTTTTTGTCAAGTGTACAATCTACTCTGTATTTTAAAAGATACACCAATCACACCATCATTTCGATGCAAAAGTGCTATGATCAAGTAGTTGATAATTTTATGTTGTTGTTGAATGACTAGAGGTACTGTTTTTTTTTCTTCTCTTATAAGTGATTCACTTCTTATAAGAGGTGGTCCACCTCTTTTTCCATAATTTTTAGCGTTCTTTTCTTATCTCTTATATGCAATTTCTTCCAAAATCGCTTATAAGCCTAAATGGCTTCTAGTAGCCTCTTTCAAATTCTTATAAGCCTTCTTTTACTTAAAAAATCTATATTACCCCAAAGTATAAATAGAGAAATTATATAGTATGGACAAAAATGTGTAAATGTGGAAAAAAAAGGATCTTGTAAGAGGTGAAAAAAGAACATAAATTTCTTATAAGAGGTTCTTATAATAGGTTCTTATAAGAGTTTATTTTTATATAAAAAGAACATCTCAAAAAGAGGCTCTTACTGTAAATCTCTTATAAGAGGTATAAGAGGTTACATCTTATAAGAGGCAAAAAAAGAACAGTACCTTAGATACATGAGAACACTTTCATATCGAATTAAAGAACTGAATTTGTGGATGTTCTTTAGATACTTGAGAACATTTTTCCATACTTCTCGCTCTATATTCACATAGACGAACTTTAATTAGCAAGAAATATATATAAAAAAATTGCTGTGTTTGCAAACGTTAAGGCCTTAATTTCAAATAAAAATGTACAGAATTTCTTTTTCTTTTTCTTTTTCTAATTATTTTTGGCTTTGCAAATGGGAATGTCCTTTTATGTCTTTTACTATTTTCAGATAAGTGAGCTTCTTTATCTCTCTGTTGAATCGGAGCGCAAAAAAAATTAAATGGGCCCAAATTTGGAGGCGAGCGAGCAAAATGCCACTGTATTTGTATATATTTACATATAATACCCCTGGTTGAGATTACTGGGCTTATTGGGCTTATTGGGCTACTTGAGTTGTTTGTGTCCAAATACACAGCAGGGGCTCCAGCTGTAAATATCTACAAATCCGGTGGCATTTTGCTAGCTCTTCCCGAAATTTCGGCCATTTTAATTTTTTTTGCGCTCGGTTTCAACAGACGGACAGAAGGAGCTTCCGTTTCTGAAAATAGTAAAAGACGATAATGGACATTGTCATTTGCAAAGCCAAAAACGATCAACTACATCCCTATCCAATGGCAGACACCCATCCACTCAAAACTCCTCATGCAATCCCAACCGTTTGATCATTTACCCAGCGATCTAGTTAATCTCAACACTATTTATTTATTTAAAAAATGAGATTAAAAATCAAATTATAAATAATCGCCAAGTTTGTCATCAGTAAAACTTAATGTAAACAAGTTGTAGAATTAAACATTCGATTTTGTTAAAGTTGACATTTTGTAAAACTTAATGTAAACAAGTTGTAGTGAGTCGAATATTGAGGGGAGCGAAATCCTGGAGGAGATATTTACGGAGGAAGAGGTGCTTAAGGCTATAAATGGTCTGGGTCAAGATAAGGCCCCGGACCCTGATGGGTTCTCGATTCTTTTCTACTCTCATTACTGGTCGATCATTAGGAAGGATTTTTTATACATTTTCCAAGGTTGTTCGAGGGAGTGGTGCAGATTGAGAGATTGAACTATGCGAATGTGGTCCTCATCCCGAAGAAGACAGAGGTTCTTAGGGTAAAAGATCTTAGACCGATTAGTCTTCTCAACGGCTCCTTCAAAATCATCACCAAAGTGTTGGCTAACAGACTTTCACCACATTTGAGTGACATTGTCGACGAATCACAAAGCGGCTTTATCAAAAGGAGAGTTATCTTAGATAGCATAGCATCAGCTCACGAAATGGTTTTTAGAGGAAACAAAGACAATGTTGATGGCTTCCTTCTCAAACAAGATTTCGAGAAAGCCTATGACACCGTGGAATGAGACTGCGTGGAGGAGGTGCTACAACTAAAAGAGTTCGGGGCGAAATGGAAGTTGTGGATGAGGATGCGTGTGAGAAATGTTAAATCTTTTGTCCAAGTTAATGGAATGAGTGGAAAAGAAACCAAATGCAAGAGAGGATTGAGACAGGGGATCCACTTTCGCCTCTTATTTTTACGATCATTGCCGATGGACTTGCAGAAATGAACAAGAGAGGGATACAGGGAGGAATAATCAAGGGCATCAAAGTTAAAGGTATTACGGTACCGTTGTCAATTCTTTAATATGCAGACGATACTCTATTGTTTGGGGTGGCTCAGATGGAGGAAATTATGTCTATTTGGATTTTGCTTAAATGTTATGAGGACTGGTCTGGATTAGTGGTTAATCTCCACAAGAGTTGTGTTTTTCCACTCAGCAATAGCAATGCCGACTCGTCTGAATTGACGTCCTCGTTGGTTCAATGTGAGGAAGGTGAATATCCAATCAAGTACCTAGGTACCCCTATCAGACCAGGGAAAATGACTAAGGAAGATTGGGCATCTCTTATTGAAAAGATTGAGAAGAAGCTTGCAGGGTGGAAAGGAAAGTCTCTATCTCTGGGAGGTAGAATAGTACTTATCAACTCCGTTCTTAGTAGTCTTCCAACATACCTCATGTCTATCTATGAGATCCCCAGCTGGGTTATTGAAAGAATCGATAGGTGCAGGCACAGGTTCCTATGGAAAGGAAATCGGGAGGTCTACAAGGGGCTACATTTGTTGAAATAGGAGAGGGTTTGTAAGAAGAGAGAGTTTGGAGGGCTGGGTATTGTCAACCTACGAGATATGAACAAGGCACTTCTCACTAAATGGTGGAGAAAAATGCATAAACAATGAAAGGCGTGGTGGAGCAACTCGTTCATGCGATACCGAAGACAGAAAATTGTTAGATTTGAAGGGAGATGCAAGCAAGGAAAGGTGTCATTCCTTTGAAAGGGTATAGCCAAAGTGGGTGGTATTTTCCATTAAAACACGATTAGCAAAATAGGCAATGGAAGTAATACTAGATTCTGGAAAGACAAGTGGTGTGAGCATAACACCCTTGCATCGCTTTTCCCTCAGCTAGCCAGTGAGGTTACTAGGGAGGATGATCTCGTCACGGACGTTTGGAAGAAGAGGACACTGAGAATAGGGTTCAGAGGTACCTTATCTAGTGTAGGAGAATCGCAATTGGAGATGCTGAAAGAAATGCTGGGGAGGGTGGGGCGTCCGGAAAGGGGGGTAGAGGATGATAGAGAGTGGACACTAAGCTCAACACCAATGTTCTTTGTCACATCGATGTATGGGTTTTTGAACGATGAGGGAATTCACCGTCTAGAAACGGTCAAAACAAAAAAAACCGCTTTACCCGAAGAAAAATTTTTAAAGAAAAAGCTCAAGCTATATAAAATAGATAGAATGTTCAGAAATATAGAACTGGAATGAAAAGGAAGGAATGTGCCAATAGAACCAAATGATATGATTATAATCTAGTGTCAAGTTGTTAGAATATTTTCTTTTTGGGAATGCTTGTAGTAATTCTTCACCAGAATTTTTGCAAGATGGACGAATTCTGATAACCCATGCAGGTGTATTGAATGGTCATTATCATATATAGTTCCTACTCCATATGTGGCGAAGTTCGGAGACTAAATTCAAAACGGAAGTCGCGCAAGAATAATTCGTTTCACAAAAATACCATTAAGCACTATCATTTTTATTTTTATTTTTGATAAAATCCGTGGGCTGAAAGCACGCAGTGTTTCATTAATAACGGTAATTCTGTGCTGATTTTCTGCCTAAGCACGCAGTGTTTTTATTTTTGCTGATTTTCTGCCTAAGTTTCATTAATAATTCTTCGTTGCCAAGAAGCCTCCTCAGGATTTTTCAGAACTCTTGCTTAGGAGTGAACAGTACATCCGAGCGGAAGAGGCTCTCAACCCCCCCAGTCGAGAGGAGTCATCTTCCGGAAACAAATAGAAGAATACAAGCGAAGAAGGATCCCAGATATTTCAAAAGAACGATAATGGCCAGAGCCAGCCAGCTCCTTGTTTTGAGAAGTTTATCCCCCCCCCCCCCCCCCCCCCCCCCACACACACACACAAATGTCAGTATATCAGTACTTCTTATGGAGGTGGACAAGAAAATGCTACTCCACGGTCCCCCTAGAATGAATGCCCCTGGTAAGAAAATGAATAGAGATTAGTGGTGTCGCTTTCGTGGAATTTTGTATTTGATTGTTTTAGCCTCATTTATGAGTTATAGTCCACAGTTTTCGGTCACTTGTGAGAAATTTTATTTCTCTCATTTTGTGGGTTATAGTACACTGTTTTTGATCACTTTCATCAGATTTCGTATTTTACTATTTTTGCCTCATTTTGTTGGTTATAGTACACCGTTTCCGGTCATTTTCGTGAAATTTTATATTTGACTATTTTAGCCTCATTTGTGGGCTATAGTTCACAGTTTTTGGCCACATTAGGAAGATTTTTTTATTTTCCTCATTTTGTGTGCTATAGTACACTGTTTTCGATTACTTTCATGAGATTTCGTATTGTACTGCTTTTGCCTCATTTTGTGGTTTATAGTCCACAGTTTCCAGCTGTTTTCGTGAAATTTTGTATTTGACTGTTTTAGCCTCATTTGTGGGCTATAGTCTACAGTTTTCGGTCACTTGTGAGAAAAAAATTTCCCTCATTTTGTGGGCAATAGTACACTGTTTTTTTTTATCACTTTGATAAGATTTCATATTTGACTGTTTTAGCCTCATTTTGTTGGTTATATAGTCCACAGTTTCCGGCCGTTTTTGTGAAATTTCGTGTTTGGCTGTTTTAGCCTCATTTGTTAGCTATAGTCCACAGTTTCCGGCCACTTTTGTTTGATTTTTTAGTTCTCTCATTTTGTGGGCTATAGTACAATGTTTTCGATCACTTTCAACAAATTTCAAATTTCACTGTTTTGACCTCGTTTAGTGGATTATAGTCGACAGTTTTCGGCCGTTTTCGTGAAATTTTGTGTTTGACTGTTTCCCACATTTTGTGGGCTATAATATACTGTTTTCGATCACTTTCATGGATTTTTGTATTTTACGGTTTTGGCCTCATTTTGTGGGTTAGTCGACAGTTTCCGGCCATTTTCGTGAAATTTTGTATTTTACTATTTTAGCATCGTCTGTGGGTTATAGTCCACAGTTTTCGGCCACTTTCGTGAAATTTTTTATATCCCTTATTTTGTGGGTTATAGTACACTATTTTCGAACACTTTCATGAGATTTCGTATTTTACTACTTTGGCCTAATTTTGTTGGTTATAGTCCACAGTTTCCGCCCATTTTTGTTAAATTTTGTATTTGACTGTTTTAGCCTCATTTGTATAGACCACAGTTTTCAGTCACTTTCGTGAGATTTTTTATATCCCTTTTTTGTGGGCTATAGTACACTATTTTCGAACACTTTCATGAGATTTTGTATTTTACTGTTTTGACTTAATTTTGTTGGTTATAGTCCACAGTTTCCGGCCGTTTTCGTGAAATTTTTTATTTGACTGTTTTAGCCTCATTTGTGGGTTAGTCCACGGTTTTCGCCCACTTTTGGAAGATTTTTTTATTTCCCTCATTAGGTGGGCTATAGTGCACTCTTTTCGATCACTTTCATGAGATTCGTATTTTACTGATTTGGCCTCAGTTTGTGTAACGCCCCGAATCCCAAATATACTGAATTCGAGATGTTCTACAGGATCTTTTCACTTTCTTAGTACACTTTTACAGGGAAATTAAAACTTTTCATCATACATCAGAGATTACATCATAATTACATCTTTCTTTTGCACAGCGGAAGTAAAATACAACAATTAAATACAAGTACAACAGCTTGATATAATCTTTAAGCATCCAAATCCTCTTTAATCTTTAGCATAACATTTACCTGCATGTTAGACTGTGGGTACGTCAGTTTATTCAACCGACGATCATTATACACGGCCGTCCTCGCTTGCCGAAAATAGTATAACTTAACATTTCATATTTAGCAAACACAAACTTGTCACATTTCAACTAAGGGACTACCCTATTGATGTCGTGTTGTGATTGTGCACTTAGTCCTTAATGCAGTTAATTAAGTTACATGACACTAATGCGCACTTGTTCGGATTCTATGCATCCCATACTACATAGGTCCGAGGGCAAGCCCTTATTCGTTCTTCATCTTTATAGGGTTCAATCCCCCGTTATGATTTAATCTACTACTGTAATTACGGTAAGTATCCTAGATGTTATCTGACCTACGAACTCATGTTTAGGCACTCTGGAGTAGTATCCTCACCCAGACGCATCATGAGAATTCCTGGGATACGCTCTCACCATAAACATGACACCACCCGTAGTCTTCAAACATCCCACGAGCGTCGCCACTGGGACGGTACTCTGGAACAGTATCCTCACCCAGACTCGTCATGGGAATTCCTGGGATACGCTCTCGCCGCTACCCAGGGCCCTCATACTCAGTGTTTTTCTCTTACTTTCATCACGTCTTCACTATGCACTAGTCCTTAGTTTCAATAAAAATCATGAACAAAATAATCACTAGAGTTAGCCTCTCCATCAACCGGACTTATTCCTTTAATTCAACATGACCAACCTTGGTCTAATTTCAATTTATTTCATTTCTCAATGCCGGGGAGACTTAGCTACTCTATTTCAAATTTCATTTCACAATCTTTAAGTCATGACCACTTTCATGTCACAATTTCATACTCTTTCTTATTCATAATTTCATTTGTTCACAAATCCATGGTGAATACTTATAACTCAAGTTTCATATTCAGGTCCAACAATTTCATCAACAAGGTTTCTAAACTCCATCATCATACAATGGACTCATGCACTTTACAAACATACACTCGTACTTCATATTTTACACCATATCTTCAAGTAAAAATTATAATATCATGTCACACCACAAATTCTTTTGTGTCAAATACTTTCTAATAAATTCATTTCAATAACTCTTTATAAATTTGAAAATTCCCATGAGTATGTGTCTTAGAACCATAGCTTTAATATACCATTTGTTCACAAACTACATTATATTTTCTTCAATTAATATCCAAACCAATCCCATAAAATTCCTTGTATTTTTATGAAAATTACCATATTTTTCTCATATTTTTTGGACATCAAAATCTCACAAAAAAAATATTTTTCCCTAAGTGCTAGGGGAAAGATTCGAACCCAGCACAGTAGAGAAGAAGGCCAGAGCACCCGCCGATAGGCCGATCGGTGCTAGCGAATAGAAGAGAGTGCACTAAGTATATATGCCATCTCTTCGCTGTCATATATATATATACACAGTACTTTTTTTTTTAAAAAGAATGGTGAGACCCGGATTCGAACCACACCGCTCAGGGAAACCGAACAGCGCCACCGACCGCCTGAGCCACTGGCTCAGGTTGTCACAGTGTGGATTAAAACCCATTTGACTCATATTCACACTGTTTGTAGAAATTAACTCGATGTTCAAAACAATTGATTCATATTGCCTTCATATAAACCACTGAAAAATTCCAGATTTAATCTTCTTTATTCCATCTTCAAAACAGTAATTGTAAAATAAATTTTTGCACTAAAACACATTTTCTCCACCCAAATTAATTATTTGTTTATTAAAACTAGCAAATCCTTTATTTTCGACATTGAAAATAATCGATTGCTCTTCTAATCTCTCTTTTATCCCAAAGTTTCCATGATAATTTACTGGTTATTAATCTATATTCACAACACAATACAACCTTGGATTTCCCCGTACTCATACTAGCAAAAGAATTCATATAGCACATGAATAGGTGAAACTCAACAATTACTCAGTTTGGTACATTTCTAATTTGATGACAACAAGCAATTCTTTGGTTCATTTATGCCACTTCTACACATGAATTCAAACATTCAATATACTTTTCCATTCAAATTCCATAGTGTTATTATCTTTCTAAATTGTCATGTTTCAACCACACAATTTGCAAGTAATTAATAAAAGGCTTTCACACATCATGCTAGTCACATTGCATCATTGTTCAATTAAACTAAATAATCATAGAAAGTGCTTCATATGGTATCATTTCATGCAAGCAATTCACATACACAATTTATCACATCATTCTAAGCCATTCACACACTATCTTTTTAATTAGAGTGGTCTCTTATTAGTATTTTCCATGTATAGTGTCATCAATATACTAGCATGAACCCTATATTAGAAACATGAATTGTTTTACCCACCTCAATTGGAGAGAAACACAAACGAAAGCAATCAAGTAGATGAGAACACCTCCTCCTAGCCAAAAGAATGCACCACTCCAAGCCTCCAACCAATTGCCGAATGCTTCTCCTCCTTGGCCGAAAGCTACCTAGCCGAATGCTTCTTGATGGTGCCGGCCACTCCAAGCAACACAACCCACACAAACTCTTATTTTTTATAACTCTCACAATATATTAGTATAGCTTTAGAAATTACACTTTGCATATCAAAATTAGCCATGAGAAAGGAGGTATTTATACTAAAAAAATGAGGGAAATGGAGGGCTAAGATCATCTTGGTGGTTGCAAAATGAAAGGCTTAGATTCAAGTAGGAGTTAGGAAAACTACCCACCTCCTTGAAACTACCCCCATGTTCTCCACACCAAAATTTCAACTTTCCCTCCCAAAAAGAAGGATACCCGGCCAAGCATAGGAGTGTGCATTGCACGTGTACGTGTAGTGCACGTGCATGCAACTAGGCCAAATTTGCACATTTCAAAATTGTATAAAAAATAATTTTGTTTAAAAAAGTCTTCTACATGACAAGTTTAATTAAAATAAATTAATTCATGGGCTTTCTTTTTGGGCCAAAAATAATTTATAAAAATAATTAAAATAAAAATGCTTTTGGGCTTTTTAAGAAAAGGCTTTTTAATTAATTCAAATAAGGCTTTTAAAGAAGGCTTTTTGTACTAAAATAATTTGAGAAAAATATATTTAAACATACTCACCATGATAAAATAATCCAACAATATATTGCACGTGCACAACACGTGCAAAATAAATAATTTTTCATTTATTGAAAAATCAGGGTATTACAGTTTGTGGGTTATAGTCCACAGTTTCCGGCTGTTTTCATGAAATTTTGTATATGACTGTTTTAGCCTCATTTGTGGGCTATAGTCAACAGTTTTCGGTCACTTGTGAGATATTTAATTTCCCTCATTTCGTGGGCTATAGTACACTATTTTTGATCACTTTCAGGAGATTTAGTATTTTACAGTTTTGGCCTCGTTTTGTGGGTTATAGTCCACAGTTTCCGGCCGTTTTCGTGAAAGTATTAGCCTCATTTGTGGGCTATAGTCCACAGTTTTCGGTCACTTGTGAAAAATTTTATTTTCCTCATTTTTTGGGCTATAGTACACTATTTTTTATCACTTTCATAAGATTTCGTATTTTACTGTTTTGGCCTCATTCTGTGGGTTATATTCCACAGTTTCTGGCCGTTTTCGTGAAATTTTGTATATACCTGTTTTAGCCTCATTTGTGGGCTATATAGTCCAAAGTTTTCGGCCACTTTCGTGAGAATTTGTATTTCCCACATTTTGTGTGCGATAGTACGTTGTTTTCGATCACTTTCATGAAATTTCGTATTTTACTATTTTGGCCTTATTTTGTGGGTTAGTCCACAGTTTCTGGCCATTTTCGTGAAATTTTGTATATGACTGTTTTAGCCGCATCTGTGGGCTATAGTCCACAGTTTTCGGTCTCTTGTGAGAAAATTTTTTTTCTCATTTTGTGGGCTATAGTACACTGTTTTTTTTTATCACTTTCATAAGTTGTCGTATTTTACTATTTTTGCCTCATTTTGTTGGTTATAGTCCACCGTTTCCGGCCGTTTTCGTGAAATTTTGTATTTGAATTTTTCAGCCTCATTTGTGGGCTATATAGTCCACAGTTTTCGGCCACTTTCGGGAGATTTTTGATTTCTCTCATTTTGTGGGCTATAGTACACTGTTTTCGATCACTTTCATGTGATTTCGTATTTTATTGTTTTAACCTCATTATGTGGTTTATAGTCCACAGTTTCCTGCTGTTTTCGTGAAATTATTTATTTGACTGTTTTAGGCTCATTTGTGGGCTTAGTCCAAAGTATTCTGCCACTTTTGTTTGATTTTTTAGTTCATTAATTTTGTGGGATATAGTACATTGTTTTTGATCTCTTTCATGAGATTTCGTATTTTATTGTTTTGGACTCATTTTATGGGTATAGTCGACAGTTTTCGGTACTTTTCCTGAAATTTTGTATTTGACTGTTTTAGCCTCATTTGTGGGCTATAGTCCACAGTTTTCGGTCACTTTCGTTTGATTTTTTATTTCTCTCATTTTTGGGGCTATAGTACACTATTTTCGATTACTTTCATGAGATTTCGTATTTTACTGTTTTGGCCTCATTTTGTGGGTTATAGTCGACAGTTTCCGGCCGTTTTAGTGAAATTTTTTATTTGACAGTTTTATCCTTATTTGTGGGCTATAGTCCACAGTTTTCGATCACTTTCGTAAGAATTTTATTTCCCACATTTTGTGGGCTATGACATTGTTTTCGATCACTTTCATGAAATTTCGTATTTTACTGTTTTGCCTCATTTTGTCGGTTACTCCACAGTTTACGGCCGTTTTCGTAAAATTTTATATTTGTCTATTTTAGCTTCATTTGTGGGCTATAGTCAACAGTTTTCGGTCACTTGCGAGAAATTTTTCCCCTCATTTTGTTAGCTATAGTACACTGTTTTTTATCACTTCCATGAGGTTTCGTATTTTACAGTTTTGGCCACATTTTTTTGGTTATAATCCATCGTTTCAGGCCGTTTTCGTGAAATTTTGTAATTGACTGTTTTAGCCTAATTTGTGGGGTATATCCACAGTTTTCGGCCATTTCGGGAGATTTTTTATTTTCCTCATTTTGTGGATATAGTACACTGTTTTCAATTACTTTCATGAGATTTCGTATTTTGCTGTTTTGCTCTCATTTTGTGGTTTATAATCTACAGTTTCCGGCCATTTTCGTGAAATTTTGTATTAGGCTGTTTTAGCCTCATTTGTGGGTTATAGTCCACAGTTTTCGGCCACTTTCGTGAGATTTTTTATTTCCCTCATTTTGTGTGTTAAAGTACACTGTTTTTGATCACTTTCATGAGATTTCATATTTTACGGGTTTGGCCACATTTTGTGGGTTATAGTCCACAGATTACGGTCGTTGTCGTGAAATTTTGTGTTTTGCTATTTTAGCCTTATTTGTGGGCTATAGTCCACAGTTTTCAGCCACTTTCGTTTGATTTTTTAGTTCTCTCATTTTGTAGGCTATAGTACATTGTTTTCGATCACTTTCATGAGATTTCGTATTTTACTGTTTTGGCATCATTTTTGTCGGTTATAGTCCACAGTTTTCGGCCATTTTCGTAAAATTTTGTATTTGACTATTTTAGCCTCATTTGTGGCTATTGTCCACTGGTTTCGGCCACTTTCGTTGATTTTTTATTTCTTTCATTTTGAGGGCTATAGTACACTGTTTTCGTTCACTTTTATGAGGTTTCGTATTTTACTGTTCTGGCCTCATTTTGTGGGTTACAATCAACAGTTTCTGGTCATTTTCGTGAAATTTTGTATTTGAAAGTTTTAGCCTAATTTGTGGGCTATAGTCCACAGTTTTTGATTACTTTCATGAGAAATTTTATTTCCTATATTTTGTGGGCTATAGTACACTGTTTTCAATAACTTTCATGAAATTTCATATATTACGGTTTTGGCCTCATTTTTTGGGTTAGTCTACATTTTTCGGCCATTTTTGAGAAATTTTGTATTTGACTGTTGTAGCCTCATCTGTGTGCAATAGTCCACAGATTACGGTCACTTCCGAGAAATTTTATTTTCTTCATTTTGTGTGCTAGTGCACTGTTTTTTTAATCACTTTTAGGAGATTTCGTTTTTTTCTTGTTTTGGCCTCGTTTTGTGTGTTATAGACCACTATTTTCGGCCGTTTTCGTGAAATTTTGTATATGACTATTTTACCCTCATATGTGGGTTATAGCCCACAGTTTTCGACCACTTTCGTGAGATTTTTTATTTTTCTCATTTCGTGGGCTATAGTGCAGTGTTTTCGATCACTTTCATGAGATTTCGTATTTTAATGTTTTGGCCTCATTTTGTCGGTTATAGTCCACAGTTTCCAGCAATTTCCGTGAAATTTTGTATTTGGTTGTTATAGCCTCATTTGTGGACTGTAGTACACTGTATTCGATCACTTTCATGAGATTTCGTATTTTACTGTTTTGTCCTCATTTTGTGGGTTATAGTCCACAATTTCCGGCCGTGAAATTTTGTATTTGGTTGTTTTAGCCTCATTTGTGGGCAATATAGTCCATAATTTTCGGTCAATTAAGTCAGATTTTTTATTTCCCTCATTTTGTGGGCTATAATACACTGTTTTCTATCACTTTCATGAGATTTCGTATTTTACTATTTTGGTCTCATTTTGTGTGTTAGTCCACAGTTTCTGGTCGTTTTCGTGAAAATTTTTATTTGACTGTATTAGCCTCGTTTGTGGGCTGTAGTCCACAGTTTTTGGTCACTTGTGAGAAATTTTATTTCCCTCATTCTGTGTGTTATAGTACACTATTTTTGATCACTTTAATGATATTTCGTATTTACAGTTTTGGTCTCGTTTTGTGGGTTATAGTCTGCAGTTTCCGGTCGTTTTTGTGAAATTTTGTATTTGACTCTTTTAGCCTCATTTGTGGGCTATAGTCCACAGTTTTTTCTCACATTCGTGAGAATTTTTATTTACCACATTTTGTGGGCGATAGTACACTGTTTTCGATCACTTTCAGGAAATTTCCTATTTTACGGTTTTGATCTCATTTTGTGGGTTATGTCCACAGTTTCCGGCCGTTTTCGTGAAATTTTGTATTTGACTGTTTTAGCCTCATTTGTGGACTATAGTCCACAGTTTTCAGTCACTTGTGGACTATAGTGTTTTCCCTCATTTTGTGGACTATAGTACACTAATTTTTTTTATCACTTTCACAAGGTTTCGTATTTTACTGTTTTGGCCTCATTTTGTTGGTTATAGTCCACCGTTTCCGGCCATTTTCGTGAAATTTTGTATTTGACTGTTTCAGCCTTATTTGTGGGCTATAGTCAACAGTTTTCGGCCACTTTCGGGAGATTTTTTATTTTTCTCATTTTGTGGGCTATAGTACACTGCTTTCGACCACTTTTATGAGATTTCATATTTACTGTTTTAACCTCATTAAGTGGTTTATAGTTCACTGTTTCCGGCCGTTTTCGTGAAATTTTGTATTTGGCCGTTTTAGCCTCATTTGTGGGCAATAGTCCACAGTTTTCGGCCACTTTCGTTTGATTTTTTATTTCTCTCATTTTGTGGACTATACTACATTGTTTTCGATCACTTTTATGAGATTTCGTATTTTACTGTTCTGGCCTCATTTTGTGGGTTACAGTCGGAAGTTTCTGGCCGTTTTCGAAAATTTTGTATTTGACTGTTTTAGCCTCATTTTTTGGCTATAGTCCACGGTTTTCGATTACTTTCATGAGAATTTTATTTCCCACATTTTGTGGACTATAGTTCACTGTTTTCGATGACTTTCATGAAATTTCGTATTTCACGGTTTTGGCCTCATTTTGTGGGTTAGTCCACAGTTTCCGTCCATTTTCGATAAATTTTGTATTTGACTATTTTAGCCTCATCTGTGGGCCATAGTCCACATATTTCGGTCATTTCTGAGAAATTTTATTTTCCTCATTTTGTTGGCTATAGTGCACTGTTTTTTTTATCATTTTCAGGAGATTTTGTATTTTACTGTTTTGGCCTCGTTTTGTGGGCTATAGTACACAATTTTCGACCGTTTTCGTGAAATTTTGTATTTGACTGTTTTAGCCTCATATATGGGCTATAGTCCACAGTTTTCGGCCACTTACATGAGATTTTTTATTTTCCTCATTTTGTGGGCTATAATGCACTGTTCTCGATCACTTTCATGTGATTTCGTATTTTACTGTTTTGGCCCCATTTTGTGGGTTATAGTCCACAGTTTCCGGCCGTTTTCGTGAAATTTTGTATTTGGCTGTTTTAGGCTCATTTGTAGGCTATAGTACACTGTATTCGATCATTTTCACGAGATTTCATATTTTACTGTTGTAACCCTCGTTTCCCATAATTAGTATTTTCTGCGTATTTTCTATAATTTGAACTTTTGTAAATTTATTTTTGTGTTAAATTCGTTTTGGATCTGTATTAAAGTATTTTCTAAACAGAAATTTTATTTATTTCGAATAATGTTGTATTTTGACCTTATCTTCGACATCTTATTGATCGGCTATTTATATTTGAGCTTAAAACAAATATATTATTGTTATTGGATTATTTTAATAAAATTTCTAAACCCGAATACTATTTTATTGTATAATTTATCACTATTATGATTATGATTATAAATTGTTATTTCATGATTTTCTATTTAAAATTCATATATTGGACTATTTTATTTTCATACTCGATCTGATTTTCATGGCGAGTTCCATTTTATTTTAAATTCTTATTATTTCAATTGTGTTATTTATTTATCTAATTGGGTTGGAATTTTCGTTCATGAATAATCTTTCTCTTTTATTGAGTTATCTATATTGTGGATTTTGTTAATTTGAATTATGGGTATTTTTATTTGAATCGTGTTGATTTTGATCTATCTCCTGATTAAACCCTAATTGTACCCTATAAATGCAACGCTACTGTAACCCTAATTTCTGCACACAAATCGAAATCCTAGACGCTCTCTCTCTCTCCTCCCGTTTCTCTCTCCTCTTCCTCTCTCCCCGTTCAGAAACCAAATCCCCAATCCCTGTTCATCTTCCCCAACCAATCCCGTACAACTCCGGCCATCCCCTCCACTTCCGGCGTTCTCCTGAGCGCCGCCCACCTCCGGCGACACCCCCCTCGTCGCCGTCCTCCCTTGGTCAACCCCCTTCTCCTCTTCCGATTCGATCGACACCCAAAAACCCCAGGCGACGCCAGAACCCATCGCCCCCGTCCCTCCTTCGTCGTCTACTCCGACCTCCCGTCGCGTCCCCCTGGAGCGCGCCACCAGCACCACCACCAGTGCATCTCCCCGACCCTCTTCCTCTGATCGATCGACAGGAGAACCCAAACCCCACCTCTTCCCGATCGACAACAGCACACCCCGATGCCCCTTGTCCCCGTCTTCGTCGCGCCGTCGCCTGCGACGCCGACCACCGTCGCCCAGTCCGCCGCCAGTCGATCTCGCCAGCGACACCACCGCTAGTCCCCCTTTCTGTTGATGCTGCTGTCTCTTTTGACTTTTGTGCTGTGGATTGGATATTGGAGCACGTATATCGCACGTGTTATGGTGTGTCGTGGGATCATGTTGTTGCGGATTTGAGTTCGTTGCTTCGGGATTCATATTCCATTTTTTATTGCTATTCGTTCACCAGCTAACAGGCAAGTCACCGTCCACTTGAATTGCTATTCCTTTCAAATTCAAGTTTTATTGAAAATTCTTGCAAGTAGATCTTTTTGTTATCGTATGACCCTTTGCTATTTCTTTCGTTGAGTTTATTGTGGGTTTACACGAGCTAACCCCAATATTCTTGACATCGTGCCAATTTGACTCTAAAGTTTGGATCTTTAATTAATGCATATAGAATTGTTAATAGGGTTATTCATACAAGTTACAACACAAATAATTTATTGTAGAAACATTCGTTTGGTTGTATGTCGTTTGATGATTGATTGATGTTGGACTTATATATGAACGTGTTCTAATCCTTATTTATCATGTTTGGATACCTATGATGCTAGTTACACGAATTGTTGACTATAGAATCGAAACCCATCATGTTTAACTAATTTTATTCTCAAGAAAAATACCCTAAGAACTATACATGTTGCTGACCTGAACTTGATTGCGGTTTTCGAAGCAGTAAATGACCTTAAAATAAAATATTTTCTGAATATAAAATGTAGCCCCGAATGTCTAGATGTCAATAACATCCAGAATTTTCGAATTCCGAGTTTTGTAGTAAGAGTTATGCCCGTTTTACTGCAGCCGTGTTTTTACATTCCAGAATTTTAGAATCCTCTTATTAATGTATTAATTATTCCTCTATCGTATCATTGCATGATTAAATGAATGTATGTTGCATTGCATGTTCCCAATCAGTTATTATCACCATCCTAACCTTCCTATCCATGTTATCACCCTATTGTTTCCCGATTGATATTAGTGTTCATCTCATGTCTTAGTTGGATATTGTATTGTTGCATTAATAAAATAATTAATAAGCCGGGGTTTAAGGGAATGACTGGAGTAGTTGATGACATAGTGACTGTACGCTGAAGTGTGGGCCTTGTTTCCCAAAATATTGTGTGTTGGCAAAAGTTATTGTTATCGGTTTATTGTTGGACTACTGACACAGTATCCCCAATTGACCGTGTATTGTTTTTTATTGAGCCAACCAGTGTGCAGCAATGCTGCAAATACCGTTATTGTGCCGTGTACATGATCTATGGAATCTTCCACTTAAGTCTAAAACGAAATTGATTGTATGCATCGAACCTGTGGTACGGCACACATGGGACACAGTAGTACGTGCATTAGTTAGGTGTTAAAATGATTAATAGACATAAGGATTGACACATCACCGACATTGCATATTGTTCATCATTATTCTTATTGATATCGAATATTGGCTAAATATTACCGTTATTGATTACCGATTTTCGTTAACGAATATTGCACCATTGTTTATGGCCAATTGAATCGATTATCATGGTTTTGTCCCATTTCGTTGATTCTTATTGATCCGTTGATTCATTGTTATACCGTTATTCCATTGTTCCCTGCTTTCTCTACTTGCTGTCCATGACTTGCTCTAAGGACAATTATTTTTCTCTTTTTAGATGAAGTAATTACAGGTGTTGATGGAGAATTACCAGATGGATTAGCAGAACAACATTGGTGAAGGAATTGATTGCATCGCCGCTTAATAAATAATTATTGTTTTGTTTGGAGACTTAATTATTAGATTATTGTTATTTTTATTGTATTGGGCTTATGACCCGAATATTGCTATTTGTTTCCAGACGTTGGATTATTTTTATTGTATTTGGACATTTTTATTGCTTAATTCCAAGTATTATTTGTTCATGAGATTATTATTGTCTGCGCAATTGTTCTGTGTTGTTTATATTGTTGAGTTGATCGATTAAACAGCTTATGAGTGACGTTAGTCATTCGCTGGGCTTTTGTCATGTACTCGTATTCCGTATTTTTGGGAAGCGGGGCGTGACAACTGTTTTGCCTCATTTTGTGGGTTATAGTCCAATGTTTCAGACCGTTTTTGTGAAATTTTGTATTTGACTGTTTTAGCCTCATTTGTGGGCTATAGTCAACAGTTTTCGTTCACTTGTGAGATATTTTATTTTCCTTATTTTTTGGGCTATAGTACACTCCTTTTGATCACTTTCAGGAGATTTCTTATTTTATTGTTTTGACCATGTTTTGTGGGTTGTAGTCCACAGTTTCCGACCGTTTTCGTGAAATTTTGGATTTGACTATTTTAGCCTGATTTATGGGTTGTAGTCTACAGTTTTCGGCCACTTTCATGAGAATTTTTATTTTCCTCATTTTGAGGGCTATAATGCACTGTTTTCAATCACTTTCATGAAAATTTCGTATTTTACTGTTTTGGCCTCATTTTGTGGGTTGGTCCACAGTTTCCGACCGTTTTAGTGAAATTTTGTATTTGACTATTTTCGCCCATTTGTTGGATACTCCACAGTTTTCGGTCACTTATGAGAAATTTATTCCCTTATTTTGTGGGCTATAGTACACTATTTTTTATCATTTTCATGAGATTTCGTATTTTACTGTTTTGGCCTCATTTTGTGGGTTATAGTCCACTATTTTCGGCCATTTTCGTGAAATTTTGAATTTGGCTGTTTTAGCCTCGTTTGTGGGTAACAATCCTCTGTTTTCAGTCACTTTCATGAGATTTTTTTATTTCCCTCATTTTGTGGGCAGTAATACACTGTTTTCGAACACATTCCTGAGATTTCATATTTTACTGTTTTGGCCTGATTTTGTGAGTTATAGTCCACATTTTCCGGCCGTTGTCATGAAATTTTGTAGATGACTGTTTTAGCCTCATTTCTGGGCTATAGTGCACAGTTTTCTAAGAATTTCGTGAGATTTTTTTATTTCCCTAATTTTGTGGGCTATAGTACAGTGTTTTCGAACACTTTCATGAGATTTCGTATTTTTTACTGTTTTGGCCTCATTTTGTTGGTTATAGTCCACCGTTTTCGGCCCTTTTCGTGAAATTTTGTATTTGACTGTTTTAGCCTCATTTGTGGGCTATAGTCAACAGTTTTCGGCCACTTTCGGGAGATTTTGTATTTTCCCTCATTTGGTAGTCTAAAGTACACTGTTTTTTGACACTTTCAAGAGATTTTGTATTTTACTGTTTTAGCCTCATTTTGTGGGTTATAGTTCACAGTTTCCAGTCGTTTTTGTAAAATTTTGTATTTGGTTGTTTTAGCCTCATTTGTGGCCTATATTGTCCACAGTTTTCAGCCAATTTTATGAGTTTTTTTTTGTTTTCCCTCATTTTGTGGGCTAGTACACTATTTTTGATCACTTTCATGAGATTTCATATTTTACTGTTTTGGCCTCATTTTGTGGGTTAGTCCATAGTTTCCGGCCGTTTTCATGAAATTTTATATTGACTGTTTTAGCCTCATTTGTGAGCTATAGTCCACGGTTTATGGTCGATTTCGTGAAATTTTTTATTTTCCTCATTGTGTGGGCTATAGTACACTGTTTTCGATCACTTTCATTAGATTTCATATTTTACGGTTTTGGGCATATTTTGTGGGTTATAGTCCACAGTTTTCGGCCGTTTCCGTGAAATTTTGTGTTTGGCACTTTTAGCCTTATTTGTGGGCTATAGTCCACTATTTTCGGCCACTTTCGTTTGATTTTTTAGTTCTCTCATATTGTGGGCTATAGTACACTGTTTTCGATCATTTTCCTGAGATTTCATATTTGACTGTTTTGGCCTCATTTTGTCAGTTAAAGTCCACAATTTCCGGCCGTTTTCGTGAAATTTTGTATTTGACCGTGTTGGCCTCCTTTGTGGGCTATTGTCCACAGTTTTTTATCACTTTCGTGAGAATTTTTATTTCTCTCATTTTGTGGGCTATTTTTAATCACTTTCATAAGATTTCGTATTTTACTGTTCTCGCATCATTTTGTGGGTTATAATCGACAGTTTCTGGTCATTTTCGCGAAACTTTGTATTTGACTGTTTTAGCCTTATTTATGGGCTTTATGATAGTTTTCGGCCACTTTTGTGAGATTTTTTATTTCCCTCATTTTGTGGGTTATTGTACACTGTTTTTGATCACTTTCATGAGATTTCGTACTTTACTGTTTTTGGCCTCATTTTGTGGATTATAGCCCACACTTTCCGGCAATTTTCGTGAAATTTTGTAATTTGCTGTTTTAGCCTCATTTGTAGGCTATAGTATACTGTATTCAATTACTTTCATGAGATCTCGTATTTTACTGTTTTGTCCTCTTTTTGTGGGTTATAGTCCACAGTTTCCGACCATTTTCGTGAAATTTTGTATTTGGTTGTTTTAGCCTTAATTGTGGGTTATATAGTCCAAAGTTTTCGGCCAATTTAATCAGATATTTTATTTTTCTCATTTTGTGGGCTATAATACACTGTTTTAGATCACTTTCATGAGATTTTGTATTTTACTATTTTGGCCTCTTTTTGTGTGTTAGTCCACAGTTTCCGGCATTTTTCGTGAAATATTTTATTTTACTGTTTTAGCCTCATTTGTGGGCTATAGTCCACAGTTTTCGGTCACTTGGGAGAAATTTTATTTTCCTCATTTTGTGGTTTATAGTACACTGTTTTTGATCACTTTAATGAGATTTTGAATTTTACCGTTTTGGGCTCCTTTTGTGGGTTAATAGTCCACAGTTTCCGGCCGGTTTCGTGAAATTTTTTATTTGACTGTTTTAGCCTCAATTGTGGGCTATAGGCCACAGTTTTTTATCACTTTCGTGAGAATTTTTATTTCCCACATTTTGTGGGCTATAGTACAGTGTTTTTGATCATTTTCAAGAAATTTTGAATTTTTCGGATTTGGCCTGAATTTGTGGGTTAGTCCACAGTTTCCGCCAGTTTTCGTGAAATTTGTATTTGACTGTTTTAGCCTCATTTGTGGGCTATAGTCCACAATTTTTGGTCACTTGTGAGAATTTTTATTTTCATAATTTTGTGGGCTATAGTACTCTGTTTTCGATCACTATCATGAGATTTCGTATTTTACTGTTTTGGCCTCATTTTGTGGGTTGTATAGTCCACCGTTTCCGGCTGTTTTCGGGAAATTTTGTGTTTGGCTGTTTTAGCCTCATTTGTGGGCTATAGTCCAGAGTTTTCAGTCACTATCGTGAGAATTTTTATTTTTCTCATTTTGTGGGCCATAGTACACTATTTTCGATCACTTTCATGAGACTACGTATTATATTATTTTGGCCTCTTTTTGTGGGTAATTGTCCATAGTTTCCGGCCGTTTTCGTGAAATTTTATATTTGATTGTTTTAGCCTCATTTGTGGGTTTAGTACACAGTTTCCGGCCATTTTTCTTAAATTTTGTATTTTGCTGTTTTATCCTGATTTGTGGGCTATAGTACACAATTTTTAGCCAATTTCGTGAGATTTTTTATTTTTCTCATTTTGTGGGCTATATTATACTGTTTTCGAACACTTTCATGAGATTTCGTATTTTACTATTTTGCCCTTATTTTGTTGGTTATAGTCTACCATTTCCGGCCATTCTCCTGAAATTTTGTATTTGACAGTTTTAGCCTCATTTATGGGCTATAACAGTCCACTGTTTTCGGCCACTTTCGGGAGATTTTTTATTTCCCTTTATAGCACACAGTTTTCGATGACTTTCATTAGATTTCGAAGTTTACTCTTTTGGCCTCATTTAGTGGGTTATTGTTCACAGTTTCTGACCGTTTTTGTGAAAATTTGTATTTGGTTGTTTTAGCCTCATCTGTGGGCTACAATACACTATATTCGACCACTTTCATGAGATTTCGTATTTTACAGTTTTGGGCCTCATTTTGTGGGTTATAGTCCACAGTTTCCGGCCGTTTCGTGAAATTTTGTATCTGGCAGTTTTAACCTCATTTGTGGGCTATAGTCCACATTCTTCGATCAATTTTGTCAGATTTTTATTTCCCTCACTTTGTGGGCTATAGTACACTATTTTTTTATCACTTTCATTAGATTTCGTATTTTATTATTTTGGCATCGTTTTGTAGATTTCGTATTTTACTATTTTGGCCTCATTTTCTTGGTTATAGTCCACCGTTTCTGGCCGTTTTTGTTAAATTTTGTTTGACTCTTTTAGCCTCATTTTGGGGCTATAGCCAACCATTTTCGGCCACTTTCGGGAGATTTTTTATTTCCCTCATTTGGTGGGCTATAATACACTGTTTTCGATCACTTTCATTAGATTTCGTATTTTACTGTTTTGGCCTCCTTTTGTGAGTTATTGTCCACAGTTTTCGGCCTTTTCGTGAAATTTTGTATTTGTCTATTTTAGCCTCATTTGTGGGCTATAGTCCATAGATTCCGGCCGTTTTCGTGAAATTTTGTATTTGTTTATTTTAGCCTCATTTGTGGGCTATAGTCCACAATTTTCGGCCAATTTCGTCAAATTTTTTATTTTTCCTCATTTTGTGGGCTATAGTACACTATTTTCGATCACTTTCATGAGATTTCGTATTTTACTATTTTGGCCTCATTTTGTGGGTTTGTCCACAGTTTTTGGACGTTTTTGTGAAATTTTGTCTTTGACTATTTTTGCCTCATTTGTGGGCTATAGTCCGCAGTTCTCGGTCACTTGTGAGATATTTTATTTACTGTGTTTTGTGGGCTATAGTACACTATTTTTGATCACTTTCTAGAGATTTTGTATTTTACTGTTTTGGCCTCGTTTTGTGGGTTACAGTCCATAGTTTCCGGCCATTTTCGTGAAATTTTGTACTTGACTGTATTAGCCACATTCGTGGGCTATAGTCCGCAGTTTTCGATCACTTTCGTGAGCATTTTTATTTTCCACATTTTGGGCTATAGTACACTGTTTTCGATCAATTTCATGAAATTTCTTATTTTTCGGTTCTGGCTTCATTTTGTGGGTTAGTCCACAGTTTCCGGCCGTTGTCGTGAAATTTTTTATTTGACTGTTTTAGCCTCATTTGTGGGCTATAGTCCACAGTTTTCGGTCACTTGTGAGAAATTTTATCCCCTCATTTTGTGGGCTATAGTACTCTGTTTTTATCACTTTCATGGAATTTTGTATTTTACTGTTTTGGCCTCGTTTTGTGGGATATAGACCACAGTTTTCGGCCATTTTCATGAAATATTGTATTTGGCTGTTTTAGCCTCGTTTGTGGGCTATAGTCCTCCGTTTTTTGCCACTTTTGTGAGATTTTTTATTTTCCCTCATTTTTTGGGTTATAGTACACTATTTTTGAACACTTTCATGAGATTTTGTAATTTACTGTTTGGGCAAAATTTTGTTTTTTATTCCACCGTTCTTGGTCGTTTTCGTGAAATTTTGTGTTTGACTGTTTTAGGCTCATTTGTGGGCAATAGTCCACAGTTTTCGGCCACTTTCGTGAGATTTTTATTTCTCTCATTTTGTGGGCTATAGTATATGGTTTTCGATCACTTTCATGAGATTTCGTATTTTACTATTTTGACCGCATTTTGTTTGTTATAGTCCACAGTTTCCTGCCGTTTTCGTGAAATTTTGTATTTGACTGTTTTAGCCTCATTTGCGGGCTTTAGTGCATAGTTTTCGATCACTTTCATGTGAATTTTTATTTTCCACATTTTGTAGGCTATAGTACACTGTTTTCGATCACTTTCATGTGATTTCATATTTGACTGTTTTGGCCTCATTTTGTGGGTTATAGTCCACGGTTTCTTGCCATTTTCGTGAAATTTTATATTTGACTGTTTTGGCCTCATTTGTGGGCTATAGTTCACCGTTTTCAGCCACTTTCGTCAGAATTTTTATTTCCCACATTTTAAGGGCTGTAGTACACCGTTTTAGATCACTTTCTTGAAATTTTGTATTTCACGGTTTTCTCCTCATTTTGTGGGTTAGTTCAAAGATTTTAGCCGTTTTCGTGAAATTTTGTATTTGACTGTTTTAGCCTCATTTGTGGGCTATAGTCCACAGTTTTCAGTCACATGTGAGAAATTTTTTTTCCCTCATTTTGTGGGCTATAGTACACTATTTTTTTTATCAATTCCATGAGATTTCGTATTTTACCGGCCTCATTTTGTGGGATATAGACCACAATTTCCGACCATTTTATTGAAATTTTGTATTTGGATATTTTAGCCTCGTTTGTGGGCTATAGTTCACAATTTTTGGCCACTTTCATGAGATTTTTTATTTCCCTCATTTTGTGGGCTATAGTACATTATTTTCGATCATTTGCACGAGATTTCGTAGTTTACTGTTTCGGCCTCATTTTGTGGGTTATAGTCCATAGTTTCCCGCCGTTTTCGTGAAATTTTGTATTTGACTGTTTTAGCCTCATTTTTGGGCTATAGTCCACAGTTTTCAGTCACTTGTCAAAAAATTTATTTCCCTCATTTTGTGAGCTATACTGTTTTCGATCACTTTCAAGTGATTTCGTATTTTACTGTTTTGGTCTCATTCTGTGGGTTATTGTCCACAGTTTTCGGCCGTTTTTGTGAATTTTGTATTTGGTTGATTTAGCCTCATCTGTGGGCTATAGTACACTGTATTCGATCACTTTCATGAGATTTCATATTTCACTGTTTTGGCCTCATTTTGTGCGTTATAGTCCACCGTTTCTGACCGTTTTCGTGAAATTTTGTATTTGGCTGTTTTAGCCTCATTCGTAAGCTATATTGTCCACAATTTTCTGCCAATTTCATCAGATTTTTTATTTCCCTCATTTTGTGGGCTATAATACAATGTTTTCGATCATTTTCATTAGATTTTGTATTTTACCGTTTTTGCCTCATTTGTAGATTTCGTATTTTACTGTTTTGGCCTCATTTTTTGGGTTATAGTCTTTAGTTTCCGACCGTTTTCATGAAATTTTGTATTTAACTGTTTTAGCCTCATTTGTATTTAACTATTTTTGTCCACGGTTTTCGGCCACTTTCGGGAAATTTTTTATTTCCTTCATTTGGTGGGCAATAGTACACTATTTTCGAGCACTTAAATGAGATTTCGTATTTTACATATTTGGCCTCACTTTTTGGGTTATATAGTCCAGAGTTGCCGGCCGTTTTCGTGAAATTTTGTATTTGACAGTTTTAGCCTCATTTGTGAGCTATAGTGCATGGTTTTCGGTCACTTGTGAGAAATTTTATTTTCCTCATTTTGTGGGCTATAGTACACTGTTTTTTTATCACTTTCATAAGATTTCGAATTTTACTGTTTAGGCCTCCTTCTGTGGGTTATAGTCCACTGTTTCCGGCCGTTTTCGTGAAATTTTGTATATGACTGTTTTAGCCTCATTTGTGGACTATATAGTCCTCAGTTTTCGGCCACTTTCGTGAGAATTTTTATTTCACATTTAGTGTGCGATAGTACAATATTTTCGATCACTTTCATGAAATTTCGTATTTTACTGTTTTGGCCTCATTTTGTGGGTTAGTCCACAGTTTCCGGCGGTTTTCGTGAAATTTTGTATTTGACTGTTTTAGCCTCATTTGTGGGCTATAGTCCACAGTTTTCAGTCACCTGTGCGAAAATTTTTTTCCTTATTTTGTGGGCTATAGTACACTGTTTTTCATCACTTTCATAAGATTTCATATTTTACTATTTTGACCTCATTTTGTTGGTTGTAGTCTACCGTTTCCGGCTGGTTTCATAAAATTTTGTATTTGACTGCTTCAGCCTCATTTGTAGGCTATAGTCCACAGTTTTCAGCCACTTTCGGGAGATTTTTTATTTCCCACATATTGTGGGCTATAGTACACTGTCTTCGATCACTTTCATGAGATTTCGTATTTTACTGTTTTAACCTCGTTATGTGGTTTATAGTCCACAGTTTCTGGCCATTCTCGTGAAATTTTGTATTTTGCTGTTTTAGCCTCATTTGTGGGCTTTAGTCCACAGTTTTCGGGCACGTTCGTTTGATTTTTTAGTTCTCTGATTTTGGGGGATATAGTACACTGTTTTCGATCACTTTCATGAGATTTCGTATTTTATTGTTTTGGCCTCATTTTATGGGTATAGTCGACAATTTCTGGCAGATTTCGTGAAATTTTGTATTTAACTGTTTTTGCCTCATTTGTGGGCCATAGTTTTCAGCCACTTTTGTTTGATTTTTTTATTTCTCTCAATTTGGGGGCTAGTGTACACTGTTTTCGATCACTTTAATGATATTTCGTATTTTACAGTTTTGACCTCATTTTTTGGGTTCCAGCCGTTTTCGTGAAATTTTGTATTTGGTTGTTTTAGCCTTATTTGTGGGCTATAGTCCACAGTTTTCGGTAAATTTCATCAAATTTTTTATTTCCCTTATTTTGTGGGCTATAACACACTATTTTCGATCACACTCATTAGATTTCGTATTTTACAGTTTTGGCCACCTTTTGTTGGTAATAGTCGACAGTTTCCAGCCGTTTTCCTGAAATTTTGTATTTAAATGTTTTAGCCTCATTTGTGGGCTATAGTCTCCCGTTTTCGGCCACTTTCGTTTGAATTTTTATTTCTCTCATTATGTTGGCTAGTACACTGTTTTCGATCACTTTCATAAGATTTCGTATTTTACTGTTTTTCCTCATTTTCTCGGTTATATTGTCCACAGTTTCCAACCGTTTTCGTGTAATTTTGTGTCTGACTGTTTTGGCCTCATCTGTGGGCTATAGTCCATAGTTTTCGATCACTTTCATGAAAAAATTTTAGTTCCCACATTTTACGGGCTATAGTACACTTTTTTCGATCACTTTCATGAAATTTCGTATTTTAGGTTTTAGCCTCATTTTCTGGGTTATAGTCCACAATTTTCAGCCGTTTTCGTGAAATTTTGTATTCGGCAGTTTTAGCCTCATTTGTGGGCTATATAGTCCACAGTTTTCGGCCACTTTCGTGAGAATTTTTATTTTTCACATTTTGTGAGCGATAGTACACTGTTTTCGATCACTTTCATGAAATTTCGTAATTTACAGTTTTGGCCTCATTTTGTTGGTTAGTCCACAGTTTCCGGCCGTTTTCGTGAAATTTTGTATTTGATTATTTTAGCATCATATGTGGGCTATAGTCCATAGTTTTCGGTCACTTGTGAGAAATTTTATTTTCCTCATTTTGTGGGCTATAGTTAACAGTTTCTGGCCGTTTTTATGAAATTTTGTATTTGACTGTTTTAGCTTCATTTGTGGGCTATAGTCTACAGTTTTCGGCCACTTTCGTTTGATTTTTTATTTTTCTCATTTTGTAGGCTATGTACATTAATTTCGATCACTTTCATGAGATTTCATTTTTTACGGTTTTGGCCTCATTTTGTGGGTTATAGTCGACGGTTCTGGCCGTTTTCGTGAAATTTTGTATTTGACCGTTTTATTAGCCTCATTTGTAGGCTATAGTCCACAGTTTTCGATCACTTTCGTGAGAAATTTTTTTTCCCAAATTTTGTGGGTACACTGTTTTCGATCACTTTCATGAGATTTCGTATTTACGGTTTTGGCCTCATTTTGTGGGTTAGTCCACAATTTCCGGCTGTTTTCATGAAATTTTATATTTGACTGTTTTAGCCTCATTTGTGGGCTATAGTCCACAGTTTTCGGCCAATTTTGTCAGATTTTTTATTTCCCTCATTTTGTGGATTGTAGTACACTGTTTTCGATCACTCTCATTAGATTTCATATTTTACAGTTTTGGCCTCATTTTGTTGATAATATCGAAAGTTTTCAGCCGTTTTCATGAAATTTTGTATTTAACTGTTTTAGCCTCATTTGTGGGCTATAGTCCCCAGTTTTCGGCCACTTTTGTTTGAATTTTTATTTCTCTCATTATGTCGGCTATAGTACACTGTTTTCGAACACTTTCATGAGATTTTGTATTTTACTATTTTGGCCTCATTTTTTGGGTTATAGTCCACAGTTTCCGGCCGATTTTGTGAAATTTTGTATTTGACTGATTTAGCCTCATTTGTGGGCAATAGTCCATAGTTTTCGATCACTTTCGTGAGAATTTTTATTTCTCACATTTTGTGGGCGATAGTACACTTTTTCGATGACTTTCATGAAATTTCGTATTTTAGGTTTTGGCCTCATTTTCTCGGTTAGTCCACAGTTTCCGGCCGTTTTAGTGAAATTTTGTATTTGACTGTTTTCGCCTCATTTGGTGGCTATAGTCCACAGTTTTCAGTCACTTGTGAGAAATTTTAATCTCTTTCATGAGATTTCACATTTTACTGTTTTGGCCAAATTTTGTGGGTTTTCGTGAAATTTTGTGTTTGACAGTTTTAGCCTCATTTGTTGGCTATAGTTTACAGTTTTCGGCCACTTTCGTGAGATTTTGTATTCGACAGTTTTAGTCTCATTTATGGGCTATAGTCCTCAGTTTTCGGCAACTTTCGGAAGATTTGTTATTTCCCTCATTTTGTGGGCTGTAGTACGCTGTTTTCGAACACTTTCATGAGATTTTGTCTTTTACTGTTTTGGCCAAAATTTGTTAGTTATAGTCCACCGTTTCCGGCCGTTTTCGTTAAATTTTGTATTCGATAGTTTTAGCCCATAGTTTTCGGCCACTTTCGGGAGATTTGTAATTTTCCTCATTTTGTGGACTATAGTACACTGTTTTCGATCACTTTCATGAAATTTCATATTTTACTGTTTTGTCCTCCTTTTGTGGGTTATAATCCATAGTTTCCGGTCGTTTTAGTGAAATTTTGTATTTGGCTGTTTTAGCCTCATTTATTTGCTATAGTACATTGTGTTCGTTCACTTTCACGATATTTTTTATTTTACTGTTTTGGCTTCATTTTGTTGGTTATAGTCCACAGTTTCCAGCCATTTTCGTGAAATTTTGTATTTGGCTGTTTTAGCCTCGTTTGTGGGCTATAGTCCACCGTTTTCGGCCACTTTTGTGAGATTTTTTATTTTCCTCATTTTGTGAGCTATAGTACACTGTTTTCGAAAACTTTCATTAGATTTTGTATTTTACTGTTTTGGTCAAATTTTGTTGGTTTTAGTCCACCGTTTCCGGCCGTTTTCGAGAAATTTTGTATTTGACTGTTTTTGCCTCATTTGTGGGCTATAGTCTACAATGTTTGGCCACATTCGAGAGATTTTTTATTTCCCTCATTTTGTGGCCTATAGTATACTGTTTTCGATCACTTTCATACAATTTCGTATTTTACTATTTTGATCTCATTTTGTGGGTTGTAGTCCATAGTTTCCGGCCGTTTTCGTGAAATTTTGTGTTTGGCTGTTTTAGCCTCATTGTGGGCTATATAGTCCACAGTTTTCTGCCACTTTCGTAAGATTTTTTATTTCCCTCATTTTATGGACTATAGTACACTGTTTTGAGATTGACTGTCATGTGGTTTACAACAAGATTAGTGGTACACCTTATGAGCCCCCTCAGATAGAAGTTAAACATACTCGTACTGATCACCAGTTAGCTGATGCTCTCACAAAGCCCATTGCGAGAGCCAGAATACAGTTCGTTAATGACAAGTAGTGCATGTATGATATATATTCTCCAACTTGAGAATGAGTATTAAAGAAGTGTTTAGTCACATACGGGTAAAACCCTTGTAATAAAGTCATGTATGAGAGAAAAGTTAATATTGTAGACTAATCATATTTAATTAGTGCATGATTAGCACAAATCCTGAAAAGTTGTATATAATAGAAGCCCACAACAGACCACAATCAGGAGACTCATTACCCTGAACTCCCTAAGAAAGATAAAGATAAATTATTTTAAAGCCCCTTTATTTGACTCTTATATTCCATTAGCCCTTTGACTGTTTTTATACGCGTTAAACACCTTACCATCCAAAATATTTCGAGAAAACCTTTCTTTATAATTACTTGGTGAAATCTCTCTTTTCTTTTGTGTAACATGTACTATTTGATATGAAATTGTGTCGGTTCTTGTGGTAGAATAGTTAAGTTTGTTAATGTCGTTCTTGTTTTTTATTTTTCCGTTCCGGGAAGTCAAGTTTAACTGTCATATGCACACATATGATGCGCGCAGATAGATTTTATGAGGGGCTTAGAACAAGTTTTCCCCTGAAGAAATTCTCTCTCTCTGTATTTTAAAAGCTACACCAATCACAGCATCATTTCGATGCAAAAGTGCTATGATCAGGTAGTCGTTCTGTAAGTTGCAACGTCGTTTATGTTGTTGTTGAATGACTAGAGTGAGACACTATCATGTCGAATTAAAGAACCGAATTTGCTGCTGTTCTGTAGATTCACGACAACATTTTTTTCATACAAATTAATGAAGCGATTACGATGTCATCTTTTTACTTTTTTTTAAAAACATTTTTCTATACTTCTCGCTCTGTATTCACATAGACGAACTTTAATTAGCAAGAAATATATTTAAAAAAATTGCTGTGTTTGCAAACGTTAAGCCCTTAATTTCAATTTTCAAATAAAAAATGTACAGAATTTCTTTCTCTTTTTCTAATTTTTTTTGGCTTTGCAAATGGGGATGTCCTTTTATGTCTTTTACTATTTTCAAAAATGCAAGCTCCTTTTATCCGTCTGTTGAAACCGAGCGCAAAAAAAATTAAAAGGGCCGAAATTTTGGGGAGAGAGAGCAATATGCCACTGAATTTGTATATATTTACATATAGTACCCCTGGTTGAGATTACTGGGCTTATGTGGTATTGGGCTTATTGGGCTACTTGAGTTGTTTGTGTCCAAATACACAGCAGGGGCTCCAGCTGTAAATATCTACAAATTCGGTGGCATTTTGCTAGCTCTTCCCAAAATTTCGGCCATTTTAATTTTTTTTGCGCTCGGTTTCAACAGACGGACGGAAGGAGCTTCCGTTTCTGAAAATAGTAAAAGACGATAATGGACATTGTCATTTGCAAAGCCAAAAAACGATCAACTACTCAACTACATCACTATCCAACGGCAGACACCCATCCACTCAAAAGCCCTCATGCAATCCCAACCGTTGGATCATTTACCCACCGATTTAGTTAAAATCTCAACACTATTTAATTATTTAAAAAATGAGATTAAAAATCAAATTATAAATGATCGCCAAGTTTGTCATCAGTAAAACTTAATGTAAACTAGTTGTAGAATTAAACATTTCGATTTTGTTAAAGTTGACATTTTGTAAAACTTAATGTAGACAAGTTGTGGGAGCTTAAAGTTGGCATTTGTGCTATCGCTGGGAATGATAACAGTTGAGGTATCAAGTGACAGGGACGACAAACGGTCTAATGTCTTACGCTATTTAAGTCAAATTGGGTTGCCACGGGAACTTGTTTTGATGAAGTCGGATGACAAGTAAAATTAGATTTTGTTATATTATTTGTTTGTTGGTTGGGGAGTACGAGTTTCATGACCCAACTTGTTGGGTTTCATGAACTTCATAACCTATTTTCTGGTTATATATTTAATTAAAATATTTTTAATGAAACCCGGAAGATTTCGACCAACCGTTAATGATAAAAATAAAAAATAAAAAATAAAAAAAATTAAACATTCGAGATTTAGAAGGGAAGAAAGATAAGAGTATGCAGCACATATATCGGACTGATTTATTGCGACAGCCCTGAAATTATATTTTGCCGTCTTATGCCAAGTAATTATTTACATGAAGTCTTTAATGTACAGAAACAGTTATTAATGTGGTCTGATACTGAGGCTGAAACAGTTATTAATGCATAGTTGTCTTTGAACCATCTGGTGACTGATAACATTCTCTGAACCTCGTAAATTTGGATACTTTATCGAGATTCTGAGTAAGTATGACACTTATACAAGTTCATGGTTTATATCACAAGTGGCACGTACATGACTAATTAAAGCTCACCTCAGAAGCTCTTTGTGAAATTGCAGCTTTGAGCTAAGCACTTGACCACCCTCTCCATCTAGGCTAGCTTTTGAGTCAAGGATACAGCCATCTAGTTAACGTATATACAATTTCCTGCAAACCAAGAGTAAGTTAACATCACTTCTAGAAATTGAGAATTTATGAAACCAAGATTAATAAGTAAACGTAGACTTTGTCTCCCCTGAGCAGCCAACAACTAAAGATGAAAGCGTGGAATATATTATACCTAACCTGTTCTACCATTTCAAACTTCTAATCGTTAAGTTACAACTGCATATGCAAACTATATATACCCATGCTATCCTCCATTCAAAACCATAAAAGTCCTCTCTTCACTCAATCTACACTCACCAAAATGGCTGCTTGTATCTTCTTTCTTGCTCTCCTTGCACTCACCTCCTCTCTTGCAACTGCATCTGATCCCAGCCCTCTACAAGACTTCTGTGTAGCAGATAATACATCCTCTGGTAGCATTCTATAAAGATAGATTTTTCCTATTACTATTACGGTCATATATATATATATGTTCTCTTCAAAATTATTAGACATGATACAATTTTCAGAACCTTATTTTCTTTTTTTTTTCTTGTACTTGTGCAGTAATTGTCAATGGTGTAGTGTGCAAGGACCCAAAGCTTGCAACAGCTGATGATTTCTTCATTTCTGGCCTCGACAAGCCAGCCAACACATCCAATCCACTTGGTGCTGGTGTAACTCTAGTCAGCGCAGCCCAAATTCCAGGCCTCAACACTCTTGGCATCTCTTTGGCTCGAATTGACTTTTTACCTTCCGGGTTGATCTCACCTCATTACCATCCACGAGCGACCGAGATCCTAACTGTGTTAGAAGGCTCAATATATGTAGGCTTTGTGTCATCCAACTCTAAGCTCTTCAGCAAGGTCCTTAACAAGGGTGATGTGTTTGTCTTCCCAGAAGGACTCATTCACTTCCAATATAATCCTGGTCATATAAATGCAGTGACAATTTCAGGTCTCAGTAGTCAAAATCCAGGTGTGGTCACCATAGCCAGTACTGTGTTTGGATCAACGCCCCCTATTTCTGATGATGTTCTTGCTAAGGCCTTCCAGTTGGACAAGAAGACAGTGGATATGCTCCAGTCTCAGTTCTCAATGGGAAACAATTAGTTACAGGGAATGCATAATGTTGAATATAATTTATAGATCGATTTGAATAAAGCAAGCATACATATATATATTTCATGTTTTGCTAATAAATTGTTTGTGTACTTTCACTTACACTTTAATACAAACGACCATTTGATACACTACTTTTCATATTAATTTTCTAAATAGAATTCACTGTCTAGAAACGGTCGATCAGAACAAAAACAAACCGCTTTACCTGAAGATTTTTTTTTTAAAGAAATAGCTCAAGCTATAGAAAATAGATAGAATGTTCAGAAATATAGAACTGGAATGAAAAGGAAGAACTGTGCCAATAGAACCAAATGATATGATTATAATCTAGTGTCAAGTTGTTCGAATATTTTCTTTTTGGGAATGCTTGTAGTAATTCTTCACCAGAATTTTTGCAAGATGGACGAATTCTGATAACCCAGATGTATATTTTTTTTTATTAAGAACAGTGAGGTTGAGAACAACCCCTGCATTCCATTAATAAGATATTAAACGAAACAAGTAATAAACTTAAGGTGAATGACGCTCATGTTGCCCAACATGCTGGGACATGAAACTCATTCGCCGCCCAAAAAATAACTGAACATACAGAAGAGTACTTACCTCCCCAAAAACCACAAAATGTATAACCCGACAAAAGAGAAACAACCCGCAACAAGTGTCCAGCTACCACTACTCCTGCCAATCACTCGACTCCTCACTGCCCTTCCCTAGCCTGCCCTTCCCTAGCTTGTGCATGTTCAGCATTTGCTGGATAACCCAGGTGTATTGAATGATCATTATCATATATAGTTCCTACGCCTCCATATGTGGCGGAGTTTCAGAGACTAAATTCTAAACGGAAGTCATGCAAGAATAATTTGTTTCACAAAAATACCATTAAGCACTATCATTTTTATTTTTATTTTTATTTTTGATAAAAACCGTGGGCTAAAAGCACCCAGTGTTTCATTAATAAGGGTAATTCTGTGCTGATTTTCTGCCTAAGTATGATAGGATTACGACGACTAACTCTAGCCGGTTATTGCCAACATTGATGTTGCACAAGCCAGTCCAATCCATGCTGACTTGAATAAGTTGATGTTCCCCGCAATCTACTGACATTCTCTCTCGTTCAGATCATCGATTCCCTTGTTTCGATACGGAGAGGTTGAACTAAGACATGGTGGCACCGAGTTGTTTAGTATCAATATGTTAAATTAGTCGCAAATGAAATCATGATAACAATGACTTAAAATGAACAAAACAGTTGAGCACTTCACATTGTTGTGTGCTATGGCCAACCTCTAACATGTGACGGTTTTTACGCTCGACAACCCCATTTTGTTGAGGGGTATAAGGACAAGATGATTCATGAAGAATACCAGAAGAAGACATAAATGTGTTAAACTCAGAACTAAAGTATTCCCGTCATTATCACTACGCAAAGTTTTGACAGTAACATCAAATTGGGTTCTGACCTCAGAACAAAAAGATTTAATAATAGAGAAAATTTTAGAACGATTTTTCATTAAATATAGCCATGTTGCACGAGAGTATTCATCAACAAAAGTAACAAAATATCTAAAGTCACTGAACTGAGACTGAACAGGACAAGGTCCCCACACATCAGAATAAACTAAACTAAAAGGTCGGTTCGACCGTTTATTGACTCTATGAGGATAAGACACACGCAGGTGTTTACCTAACTGACATGACTCACAAGGCAACTCATTAAGAGAAGATAACTCGGGCCTTAACTTCTTCAGATTTTGTAAAGATGGGTGTCCCAGCTGAGAATGCAAATCTAAAGGCTTGTAACCTCTCAAGTAAACAAAAGAGATAGGAACACCATCCAGTTTATAGAGACCCTCAGATTCACGACTTGTGCCAATCGTCCGTCTCGTCTCATGCTCCTGAAACACAAAGTGATTAGGATTAAAGGAAACTGAACAGTTCAAAGATTTAGTGATTTGACTAACAAATATAAGGTTGCAAAGAAATCTAGGCATATAAAGAACAGAACCAAGATGTAAATTAGGAGTGAGGTCAACATGTCCAACCCCCCAATTGGGGAGGTAGAAGTAGAACCATCAGCTAGACAAACAGGTGAATGAAATGATTCTCTAACCGATGACAATATACCTGAATTTTCAGTCATATGATCTGAAGCACCTGAATCAATTACCCATGATGTAGGAGCTGTGGTAGTCAAGCAAGCACTACTAGACCTGGTTAATGTGGCAGAAGAAGAAGGCTGACCCTGAGAAGCACGGTATCGTTGGAGAGCCTGAAGTTCTCCTGCATCTAATTGAACAATGTCAAACTGGAGGCAACATGCGCAGTGTGTGATGGTCGAGTGTTCTGATCTTAATCTTCCCATTGCCATACGCGAAGGGAACCGCTCCATTGCACATCATGTGTAAAAACCGTCACATGTTAGAGGTTGCAAGGACAATGCTTATTCATAGACAAGTTCCTCAGCATTTCTGGGGGGATGCGGTTCTTACTGTATGTCACCTAATTAACCGTATGTCATCATTTGTGTTAGATGGTTAAACACCCTTTTCTGTTTTAGTTTCAAATGTTGACTCATTCCCCCTTTCTCCCAAAATCTTCGGGTGTGTTAGTTTTGTCCATGACCTTTGTCCTGGTCGCTCCATGTTGTTGCCATCACACACCCCTATGGACCCAAATTCCAAGTTGTTGCCAGATCAGGGTGTCCTGTTGGAGGATCCAGAGAGATATATGAGGCTTGTGGGAAAACTGAATTATCTCACAGTCACTCGTCCTGATATTGCATATTCAGTTAGCATAGTAAGTCAGTTTATGGCATCTCCCCGTACAAGCCATTCGAATGCGGTTATAAGAATTCTTCAGTATTTGAAGAGCTCCCCTGGCAGAGGATTGTTGTATACTGATGGTGGATATTGTCGTATTGCTGGTTGGTCAGATGCTAACTAGGCTTGCTGCCCAATGACTAGAAGATCTACCACTGGGTATGGTATGTTTGTTGGAGGAAACTTAGTTTCATGGAGGAGTTAGAAACAAACTGTCGTGTCTCAATCGAGTGCAGAATCTAAGTATCGTGCTATGGTTAACCTCACATATGAAATGTTGTATAAAATGTCCCTAATCTTCTTGTTAATCTGTCAAAACAAAATAAATAAAACTGATTTACCGGCCTATGGGGAAGTCGCGCGATACGCACTGCCCTAAGAGTTGATCCGCGGTCTTATGTGCAGACGCTTCGCAGATGCTCCTAGTGGTAAAACCCCCGGTATTACCGGCGTCCCGCTGTCGCACACAACGTCGGGAGATGACCCGAACTTAGCCTTGCCCAGAACTACGGCGAAAAGGAAAAGAGCGGAAGCAGCGAACGGAAGAGGTTGCTGCGCTTGCGGATCGGGAAAGCAGCAAAGAAGATGGACTGCCGATTGTTGAAACAGCGAAGGAAATTATCAGTGCGGTGCGATTTTGAGGTTTTTCAGTAGTTTGAAACCGGAAGAGAGTTTGACATATAAATAGAGTAGAACGTGTGAACGTTGGAGAAAAAGAAGACATCTTTTTCGGATCTGAGAAACTGATCCAACGTTCATGAAGAATTAGTCAAAGAACAAAAAAATAAACAGCAAAAATAATTTTAGGATCTCAACCCGAACCCGAAGAGCAATTTCGGATCGGCATTCGTGTCCGCAGGTGCGGGCGCGCACACCCGTGCCCACTACGCGCGCCGAACCGAACCGGGCCGGGCGGCGGCGGCGGCGCGCGCGTGTGGCCCACGGGTTCTCTCCACACCACACTAGACTACAATGGGATAAAGAGTGGTTTACAATATATACACTCACAAGGTGGTCTTAACCACCGATATGGGACTAAAGAAAAAAGAGGAATCTTGGGTTTGCATCAAAAACAGCCAACAATCCCCCCCCAAAACCAAGATTCAAAGGCAGTGATAACAAAAGAGTAATGATATAGAAGTTCTGGGCAAGAGTATACTATGCATAGATGAGATGGACTACAGCCTTGAATCTCACGTAGTGACTATTGTCTTTGTCTGAAGAAGTGCTTGATGGACTACGCCTTGAATCAGACTTCTTGACTCAGATTCAGAAAATAGCACACATAGTACGCTAGAGGTTCTCGGGTCTATCGGGTGGCGCTTTTGAATGGCCATGCGCACTTTTCCATATTCATGAGAGTTGTCTGGGATCGCCCTGTCCCATAGTCGCGGCCTTCACGACCTCTCATATAGGTAAGTCCTCAAAGGGTTGGGGATCGGAGTCAACCCTACATAATAATGTTTGGACCTATTAAGAGTTTAGAACTCATCCTAACCAGATCACACAGGAACACTGTCACCATAGGGATGGGATATCATTGTACAACCTCGTACAGCCACCTGGGCATTAATTTATGAGAATTTAATCTCTGGGTCAGTGTTCCATAATAGTCACCGAAGTCCAGCTTGTTTCTACCCATTGAACCGGCTTCTTGGGATCTCCAGTCAGACTCGGTTGGGTTGCCACTGCTGGTGACTTACTTATGGGCTTAACCCCATCCCCCTCGATGATTCTAGGATCAACGTCCTAGACAGACCCTTTGTTAAGTGGTCTGCAAGGTTCTTTTCTGACTTTATATAGTCAAGAACCACATATTTGCCTAATAGGCTCTTGATTGACTTGAAGCGCAGCTGCAGGTGCCTGTTCATCTTAGCATTCACAGAATCATGCTTTAGTAGTTCTATAACAGATTTATTATCACAGTTTATGGAAATAGGAGGAACAGGAACATTAGTAACAGGTATATGCATAATCAAATTTCTTAGCCATTCAGCTTCTGTACACGTAGTATCCAAAGCTATCATTTCAGAATCCATAGTACTTCTAGCTATGATGGTTTGTTTACATGAACCCCAGGAGATTGCAGCACCTCCTAAGGTGAAGACATATCCAGTTGTGGATTTCACATCATGTGAGTCAGTTACCCAGTTTGCATCTGAGTAACCTTCTATGATATCAGGGTGTCTAGAATAATGAAGTTTGTAATCTATAGTACCCTTAAGATATCTAAATACTCTTTCTAATGCTGTCCAATGTGACAGGTTTGGGTTGCTAGTATATCTACTAAGTCTCCCAACAGCAAATGCAATGTCAGGTCTAGTTCTATTTGATATATACATAAGAGAACCTATCATTTGAGAGTATCTATGTTGTTCTACAGGTGAACCTTCATTCTTCTTGAGAATGATACTACTGTCAAAAGGAGTACGAGCAGGTGCCTTCTCAAAATACTCAAATTTCCTTAGCATTTTCTCAATAGAATGTACTAAGGAGAGAGTATAACCCTCATTGGATTTGGATACTTGCATTCCTAGAATCAGGTTAGCTACTCCTAGGTCTTTCATATCAAACATGCTAGATAAATAATCTTTAGTGTTATTTATTAACTCAAGTGTTGATCCTAGAATAAGGATGTCATCTACATACAAGCATATAATGACACAACTTCCATCAGTATTTTTAGAGTATATACATTTATCATACTCATTTGGTAAGAAGCCATATTCTAAAATCACTTTATCAAATTTGCTGTGCCATTGCTTGGGAGCTTGCTTTAGACCATAAAGAGATTTTACTAACCTGCAAACTTTCTTTTCTTGACCCTTAGCAATAAAACCTTCAGGTTGCTCCATGTAGATTTCTTCCTCTAGGTCTCCATTCAAAAAGGCTGTCTTTACATCCATTTGATGGATTATCAAGTCATGAATGGAGGCTAAAGCTAGAAGAGTTCTAATAGAGGCAATCCTAGCTACAGGAGAGTAGGAGTCAAAATAATCTAATCCTTTTTTCTGGGTGAAACCTTTGGCTACTAATCTAGCTTTGTATTTTTCTATTGAACCGTCAGCTCTAAGTTTCTTTTTGAAGATCCACTTGCAACCTATGGGTTTACTACCTAAAGGCAGGTCTGCTAAATGCCAAGTACTGTTCTCCATAATGGAGTTGTACTCATTGTTGATGGCTTCTTTCCAGAAAGGTGCATCAGGAGAAGATATTGCTTCTTCGTAAGTTGAGGGATCACCCTCTATCAAATAAGTGAAGAAATCTTCTCCTAAATTTCTTTCAATCCTACCTCTTTTGCTTCTTCTAGGTTCTGAGTCTTGATCAGGTTGAGAGCTAGAAGGTTGAGAATGGGAACTGGTAGAAGGAGGCAGGGAATGACTGGAGGGGTTGGAAGAAATTCTATCTTTAAAAGGGAATATATTCTCAAAGTAAACTGCATCTCTAGCTTCAATGATGGTATTATTAGAGATTTCATTTACTTCAGAATGAGTCACTAAAAATCTATTGGCATTGCTATCTAGGGCATATCCTATGAATACAGCATCTACAGTCTTAGGTCCAATCTTTCTCTTTTTAGGTTCAGGGATTCCTACTTTTGCTAGACATCCCCAGACCTTAAGGTAATGGACTCTAGGCGTTCTGCCTTTCCATAATTCATAAGGAGTCTTATCCTTTGACTTACTAGGGATCCTGTTTAGGATGTAACAGGCTGTCAATAAGGCTTCTCCCCACAAGTTATCAGGAGCTCCTGAGCTGAGAAGCATGGCATTCACCATGTCTAACAGAGTTCGATTCTTTCTTTCAGCAACTCCGTTAGACTGTGGTGAGTAAGGAGCAGTCACCTCATGAATTATTCCGTGTTCTTCACAGAAGTTAGTCATTTCATTTGAGGTATACTCTCCGCCACGATCAGATCTAAGGATCTTAATCTTTTTCTCTAATTGGTTCTCAGCTTCGGATTTGAAAACCTTAAATCTATCTAGAACTTCATCTTTGGTTTTGAGAAGGTAGGTATAGCAATACTTAGAAAAGTCATCTATAAAAGTGACAAAGTATTTCCTACCGCCTCGGGTCAAAACCCTATTTGAGTCACAAACATCACTATGAACTAGTTCTAGAGGATCAGAATTCCTCTCTATAGATTTGAAAGGCAGTCTGGAATGTTTGGCTTGAACACAAATTTCACATTTGTGTTTATTATCTACAGGAGACTTGGGAATAAGATCTAAGTTCATCATTCTTTTAAGAGAACCCAGATTCACATGACCTAGTCTACCATGCCAAACATTGGAAGATTCTATATTTGAAACAACAGGAGATGGATCAGATATTTTATTTATGGTGCTGAGAATGAAAAGACCATCCTTTACATATCCTTTCCCAATAAAAGATTCATTCTTAGAAAATACAATTTTATTTGCTTCCATTACAATTTTGAAACCTGACGCTACAAGAAGGGAACCACTAACTAAGTTTCTCCTAACGGACGGCACATGAAGTACATCATGAAGAGCTAGATTTTTCCCTGATGTCATCTTCAGGTCTATTCTTCCTCTTCCTACAATCTGTGCCGTTGATCCATCTCCTAGGGTTATGCCTCCTCCACATGATTCCTGATAGTTTGAAAAACAGGAGCGATCAAATGAAACATGAACATTAGCTCCAGAATCCAACCACCAGTCATCAGAATGGTAAGAAATATTAACAGAAGGTTGGTAAGTCACAGACCTGAAGAAACTAGAAGATCCATTTAGAATCATGTTGGCTTCTGGTTTGGTAGAGCCTTTTCCCTTATAAGGAGTCTTCATTGGTTCCTTCTTCCTATGAAAGCAATTGAAGGATAGATGATTTGTTCTTCCACACACCAAACAAAACTTTTGTTGGTCCTGAGTCTGACCGAAGTTTCTAGTCCTGTGGTTTTGCTGGTGTTGGCGGTTTTGGTGGTTTTGGTGATTCTGGTGATGAGGCTGAAAGTTCTTTTTCTTGAAGGAGGTTTTCTTAGGCTTGTGAGGATTATTAGGTTTGGATTTGCCTTGGTTTGACACTACAAGGTTTACCTTTGCTTTAGACTCATTTTTAAGGTTTGACCTAAGTCTAAGTTGTTCTTCTGTTCTAATCTTCTTTAGGACTTGGGCAAAGGTAAGCTCACCCTGAGTATGAGTGAGTTCCTTCTTGACATCAGACCAAGAAGGTGGGAGTTTGTCTATTAGGCAAGCTATCTTATATTCAGTAGAGAAGGTTGTGCCTTTTGCTTGAATATGCCTCACATATTCTTGGAATTCATGGATTTGGTCATTTATAGGCTTGTTATCTACCATGAAATACCTATTGAAAGCTGAAGAATTGAATCTTTCAATTCCAGCATCATCAAAACCATATTCATCTTCTAAGGCATCCCAAAGTTCTTTAGCATTTTTATATTCAAAGAATATGTCATAAAGGGAGTCAGATAAGGCACTTAGAATCCTATGAAAACAGTGGAAGTCTATTTCCTTAGGGGTTTTTGGTTTTTGGGAACTAGCGGATTCTTTAGGAGTTTGAGATGACAAAGTGGATTCAGAAACTTCTTTGGTAGACTCAAATTTGTCAGACTCAGTCGTGTTGGGTGTGGATCCATCAATTGCAGAAAGGAGACCTAAGGTGGTGAGCCAGAATTTCATCTGACTCTGCCACCTTTTAAAGTTGGTGCCATCAAACTTGGCTGGCTTGGCTGAAGCGGTCTCTTCTTTCCCAGTCATGATTTAGAAGTATAATAGTCTAGAGGCTGCAGAAATAATACTGTAGCTACTCAATAAAGGTATCGCGGGTTCTAGACAATAGTTTAATGATTTTGCTAATGAACCTAAACAAATCTTTTAGTCTATCAAGTTCTGATTAACTTGGGTTAGCTGTAGGAGTCGGTTCCCAGCTAGCGGTGGTCCGAAGACGCTTAAATACCGTGTCGCTTAGGGCTATTTACACCCGGTTGACAGAAGGACCCTTTAGGCTTGTTCCCAAATTTATCTTTCCTTTTAAGACCTTTAGATTTCTTTTAAGGAATTTGCAAAATCAATAACTATTCCTTATCTAAATGTTTAAAGGATACTAAGAAATATCTAGCACCACAGCTAATAATAGTCTTGATATTGTTATGTAGGTAGTAGTGCTATTCACAATATAACAAGACACTTAGTTATACTAGCAAATTGCAAGCTAATAAAACAAATGTACAGCAAGTAATATTCTAAGACTTTGAGAATATTAAAGTGAATCTAACAACACAAATTCGTGCCAACAAATTTTATGATTTAACAATAAATTAATAATGTAAGGATTTTAAAGCTATAGAGGAATCTATAGTGATGCAACAAAATTTAATTATCTGTCTCGAAATTGTGATTAACGAAGATAGGATTAAAGCTTCGGATTTCACTAATAATTTATTTATTTATTTAGCCCTTACAATATTAATAATGAAGCGAATTAACAGAATGTACTAAATTAACAGATTAACAATAAGCAATTATGATTATATGTGCTAATTAATCAGTTAATCAATATGTATATACTTAATCGACAGATCCTACAACTAAGTATATACTATGGATCTGTTCTATAGGATCATACAATTGTATTCTTAATTTCTAAGTAGACAGATAACAAAGGCAATTCTGTTTATAGGTAGCAATTAATCAGATTGATAATATGTATGTGCTAATTACCAATAAATACTAGTTTAATCTGATTAACAATCAGGCCGTTCTTAATTAACAAGATATGACAAACTAATGAGATTAACAGTACGGTTGTTCTTAATTAATCAGATCAACAATACGACTATTCTTAATTAATAAGATATGGTAAACTAGTAAGATTAACAAGATGGCTGTTGTTAATTAACAATTTATGCTAAACTAATCAGATTAACAAGATGACTGTTCTTAGTTAACAATATATGATAAACTAATCAGATTAACAATACGTGTCAACTCTTAGATTGTTGTATAAAATGTCCCTAATCTTCTTGTTAATCTGTCAAAACAAAATAAATAAAACTGATTTACCGGCCTATGGGGAAGTCGCGCGATACGCACTGCCCTAAGAGTTGATCCGCGGTCTTATGTGCAGACGCTTCGCAGATGCTCCTAGTGGTAAAACCCCCGGTATTACCGGCGTCCCGCTGTCGCACACAACGTCGGGAGATGACCCGAACTTAGCCTTGCCCAGAACTACGGCGAAAAGGAAAAGAGCGGAAGCAGCGAACGGAAGAGGTTGCTGCGCTTGCGGATCGGGAAAGCAGCAAAGAAGATGGACTGCCGATTGTTGAAACAGCGAAGGAAATTATCAGTGCGGTGCGATTTTGAGGTTTTTCAGTAGTTTGAAACCGGAAGAGAGTTTGACATATAAATAGAGTAGAACGTGTGAACGTTGGAGAAAAAGAAGACATCTTTTTCGGATCTGAGAAACTGATCCAACGTTCATGAAGAATTAGTCAAAGAACAAAAAAATAAACAGCAAAAATAATTTTAGGATCTCAACCCGAACCCGAAGAGCAATTTCGGATCGGCATTCGTGTCCGCAGGTGCGGGCGCGCACACCCGTGCCCACTACGCGCGCCGAACCGAACCGGGCCGGGCGGCGGCGGCGGCGCGCGCGTGTGGCCCACGGGTTCTCTCCACACCACACTAGACTACAATGGGATAAAGAGTGGTTTACAATATATACACTCACAAGGTGGTCTTAACCACCGATATGGGACTAAAGAAAAAAGAGGAATCTTGGGTTTGCATCAAAAACAGCCAACATGAAATGACATGGATCAAACGATAACTTACTGAGTTGGAGGTTCTTCAGTATCAATTGACGCGTATGTATTGTGACAGCCAGTCCGTCATCCATATAGCCACTAATGCTGTGTTTCATGAACGAACCAAACATATTGAGGTTGACTGCCATATGGTTCGCAACAAGATTAGTGGTACTCCTTATGAGTCCCTTCAGATAGAAGTTAAACATACTCGTACTGATCACCAGCTAGCTGATGCTCTTACAAAGCTCCTTGCAAGAACCAGAATACAGTTCATTAATGACAAGTTGGGCATGTACAATATATACGCTCCAACTTGAGGATGAGTATTAAAAAAGTATTTAGTCACATACGGACAAAGTCCGTGCTTGTAATAAAGTCATGTATAAATATAACTATTGTGGATCGTAAGATAGCGAGTGAAAAGTTAATATTGTGACTAATCATGTTTAATTAGTGCATGATCATCACGAATCCTGAAAAGTTGTATTTAATAGAAGCCCACAACAGACCACAATCATGATACTCATTACCCTCAACTCCCCAAGAAAGATAAAGATGAATTATTTTAAAGCCCCTTTATTTGACTCTTATATTCCATTACCCCTTTGACTGTTTTTATACGCGTTGAACACGTACCTTACCATCCAAAATATTTGGAGAAAACCTTTATTTAATTAACAAATAATTACTTGGTGAAATCTCTCACTTCTTTTGTGTAACACATCGACGTGATATGCGAGACGTCTCAACTAGAAGAAGAAGATGTCGACCACATTCTCTTTCAATGTCCAAAAGCGCGGCTTATTTGGGAAATAGTGTGTAGGGATTTTGGGTGTAATCGGGTTCCGAACAATACTACTGACATATGAGTTCACCTTAGAGAGTTACACATCAAATTAGAAGATAGAAAAGCTTGGGACATTGCAACAGCGGCCTCTTTATGGAGTCTTTGGATAGAAAGAAATGATTTTATTTTTCGCAATAAAGTTTACAGATTTCTGTTCTCTATGAATAAAATATTTCTTTTGATTCATGATTGGGCAGGTGCTCGGAGCAGGCCAAAAGGATCAGGAACAGTACTGAAGAGTAGAGAGGTATGCCCACAGTGGATGGGCTGAAGGGAGGACTGTTCTCGATGGCTTTATGCTTATCCTACTACTACTGTTGTTTTCTATTATTGGTACTGATATTTTGATGTATGGAGATGTTGCCCTAGTTTAGTTTGGTTCGCTGTTACGACAGCTCTTTTGTAATATTAGTACTGTGTAATGCTGTGTTTCCTTAATCCTATTAATGAAACGATGACTCCGGCCATCTAATTATCAAAAAAAAAAACATGTACTATTTGATATGAATTGTGTCGGTTCTTTTGGTTGAATAGTTTGTCAATGTCGTTCTTGATTTTTGATTTTCCCGTTCCGGGAAGTCAAGTTTAACTGTCATATGCGCCCGTCATATGCGGGTAGATGGATTTTATGAGGGGCTTAGAACAAGCTTTTTTTTTTTAGTTAAAAGGTGGAATAAGACCACCCTGTTTCATTAATAAGATATTAATAAAACAACCCTGGTGAAACGGGGGAGAAACAAAAGTAACAAAAGTACAGAGCAGGAAACAAAATACAGTGCAGAAAATAACACATAAATCCTCAACAAGCTTTCCCCTGAAGAGATTCTCTTCGTCTGTATTTTAAAAGCTACACCAATCACAGCATCATTTCGATGCAAAAAAGCTATGATCAAGTAGTCGATAATTTTTATTTACTACTCGTTCTATAAGTTGCAACGTCTTTTATGTTGTTGTTGAATGACTAGAGTGACTCTCACACTTTCATGTCGAATTAAAAAAACCGAATTTGCTGATGTTCTTTAGATACACGACAATATTTTTTTATACACATTAATGAAACGTTGATGATGTCTTCATTTTATTATAAAAATGAACATTTTTCCATACTTCTCGCTCTATATTCACATAGAGGAACTTTAATTAGCAAGAAATATTTTTAAAAAAAATTCTGTATTTGCAAACGTTAAGCCCTTAATTTCAAATAAAAATGTACATAATTTCTTTTTCTTTTTGCTAATTATTTTTGGCTTTGCAAATGGAGATGTCCTTTTATGTCTTTTACTATTTGCAGAAACGCAAGCTCCTTTATCCGTCTGTGGAAACCGGGCGCAAAAAAATTTAAAAGGGCCGAAATTTTGGGGAGAGATAGCAAAATGCCACTGTATTTGTTTATATTTACATATAGTACCCCTGGTTGAGATTACTTGGCTTATTGGGCTTATTGGGCTGGGCTACTTGACTTATTTGTGTCCAAATACACAGCAGGGGCACAGCTGTAAATATCTACAAATCCAGTGGCGTTTTGCTAGCTCTTCCTAAAATTTCGGCCAACTTATTTTTTTTTGCGCTCGGTTTCAACAGACGGATAAAAGGAGCTTGCGTTTCGGAAAATAGTAAAAGACGATAATGGACATTGTCATTTGCAAAGCCAAAAACGATCAACTACATCACTATTCAACGGCAGACACCCCTCCACTCAAAACCCCTCATGCAATCCCAACCGTTGGATCATTTACGTCGCGATTTAGTTAATCTCAACACTATTTAATTATTAAAAAAATGAGATTTAAAATCAAATTATAAATGATCGCCAAGTTTGTCATCAGTAAAATTTAATGTAAACAAGTTGTAGAATTAAACATTCGATTTTGTTAAAGTTGACATTTTGTAAAACTTAATGTAAACAAGTTGTAGGAGCTTAAAGTTGGCATTTGTGTGATCGCTGAAGGCGACGGTGGAGGTTGCGAGTGACGCCGACGACAAACGGTGTACAAACATACGGATGAGAAAAGGAGCTCAATGTTTGAACTTAGGTTGGCACGAGAAACTTGTTTTGGTAAAGTCGGATGACAAGTATGTTTAGATTTTGTTGTATTATTTGTTTGTAGATGACAAGTATGTTTAGATTTTGTTGTATTATTTGTTTGTAGGTTTAAAAATGTGAGTTCGAAATATGAGTTCGATGACCCTGTTGAGTTCCATTAACTTCATAATCCTATTTTTTGATTGTATGTTTTGTTAAAATCATCCTAATGAAACACAGGAGGTTTCAACCCACCCACCGTTAATGATAAAAAAAATAGTCAATGATTAAAAAAAAATTAACATTCGAGATTTAGAAGGGAAGACAGATTATGCAGCACATATATCGGACTGATTTATAGGACTGATTTATAGCGAAAGCCCTGATATTATATTTTGCTGTCTTATGCCTAGCAATTATTTACATGAAGTCTTTAATGTACAGAAAGAAGCATCCGATTGGACGAAGCTTGTTTTGGCCGAGCAACTAGGTGCAGGAGACTGAGCCACAATGAGCATAACGGTGTGCCCTATCTCACATCGCAGGTCTTCAATCATCTTTGTGTCAAGTGGGGTTCCAGAAGCGTCGCCCACATAGCATACGTTCATTGCCTGCTCACCTACTATTGTGACATCCGCACGTGTGACTGAGAGGCCACACTCGCGAAGAACTCACACAAATTGTTGATAAACAGTCAGCCAGCTCACACAAATTGTTGAACCCCTGCCATTAACCACTAAACAGTCAGCCAGCTCACACAAATTGTTGATAAATTACGATCTATTAACATATGGTAAACATATTGTCGAAAAATGTGGTCTGATACTGATACTGAGGCTGAAACAGATAGGTCGAGCTCTATCCAGTTATGAATGCATAGTTGTCTTTGGACCATCTGGTGGTTACTGATAACATTCTCTGAACTTCGTAAATTTGGATACTTTATCGAGATTCTAAGTTATAACAGTTATAGAAGTTCATGGTTTACATCACAAGTGGCACATGACTAATTAAAGCTCACCTCAGAAACTCTCCGTGAAATTGCAGCTTCGAGGCACTTGACCACCCTCTCCATCTAGGCTTTTGAGTCGAGGATGCAGCCATCTACTTGATGTATATACAATTCCTGCAAACAAGAAATGTTGCCATGTTCAGGACTTCCTTTAGATATTGTGAATGTACGTAAATATAACAGGAATGAGACAAGAAACAGACTAATGAATTTGTTGTCGTTGCTGTTGTTTATCCATTTTCCATGTGATAAAGGAGATCATGAATTGAAGGTTGTACCTGCATAGCATAGAATCCATCAGATGAGATGGATGCATGGAAAACAACAAACTGCATGTCTACCAAATAACAATTTTGGCCAAACCTTGCATTTCACATTCACCACTGAATTGCCTTTATCCTCGCAGCAGTCAATAGTAATGATTGGTTCTGAAGGCATGGAATCCTTCTTCTGTGCCTCCCCCATAAACACTTTCGTGGTCTTTGTCAGCAAACATAAGCTGGTGTAACCGGTGGTGCACATGGGTCGAACCAATAGAGAAACTTGTGCGGGCACCCTTGATGTCATCTCCACACCCTCTCAATACATTTCTGTGCCTCTCCTCCATAGCTGACAAAATGAGTTGGGGTCGTGCACAGCTTTGCATGTCGTACTGTCGTTGACATAAACTAACACAGGCAACTCTCATGTTTGTGGGTCCACATCTCAGCAGCTATTACATTACACTGAAGATGGTTAAGAACAGCTAATATTTCAGAGAGAAGTCCTGGGCAATCTGAGCCTATGAGCTTGATGGCAGTGTGATAGCCAATTGAATGCAATCCCACTGCCTTAGCATCCCTTTTTGCGACTAGAATGATATGCTTTCTGGACCTAGAGCCTGAAAATAATAAGGTATACAAAAGTCTGCATCTATACTAGTTTTGGAAACCTTTTAGATCTACAAAGCAATAAGTAGGATAATGTAAGCATGATTGTTGGAAAAATAGGCACCCATGGAAGCTAGCAAGGTGATCCTAGGGAATCGGTAATAAAAGCTTAATTACATCATTTTTTGCTCAACTTACAAATAAGCATTTTGAATCTACAAGAGGAATACCAATCTATGATTAGAGAAATGAAGAAATGATATCAAGCACAGAGATGACTCAAGAATTTATTTTGCATGTTTGTATAATAATTGATTTACAGGATTGCTGACAAACATTTACGGGATTCATCGTAAATGTTCTCTCTTGATATATTTCATGGTTGTTTTTTTTTGATAAAAGATGACATCGTCATCGTTTCATTAATGCAATATTAAAGAAACAAAGTAGTACAGCATACATAGATCAGTCTAAACCGACTACCGAACATCAAAGAAATACATAGAAGCGACTACCAGATAATACTACAGCTACATCAAGCTAGGATACTAGAAAGCGGTAAGATACAAGTGATACATTGCCCGAGGGCACCTATCTGTAGCAACTCTAGGACTACCACCATCCCATGACACCAAAACATCAAATCGACAGTCTCCAGCTGCTATCCTGGCAACGAATCCTATGCCTCCTATTCCTCTTCATCTGGCAAAGAAATACATATTTCATGGTTGTTGTTGTACTCTCTTTCGTTGTTTTTGTTTTCATTCTGAGTGGGATTCGAGCATCACTGTTTTGGGCGAAGTTCTTCTTGGGTATGAGTACTGTTCTCTATCTATTAATTTTCCTTTGTTTCCTTCAAAACCTAATATCAATGAATGGGGAATCCTTCAAAATTTCATCATCGTTCGTGACTTCTCTCTATCACTCTCAAATGGTGCCCTATAATCACATTTTAATTTTCTTTCCTTAATTGTTTCCAGTTTCTTATGTTATCCACTGCCTTTTCATTAAATCATATTTACTGAAATTATTTGGTCAGGTTCATAATGATATTTATTTCATGATACAAACACCTTGTTGTTTTTCCAATATCATCCCTCGTCAATCCGACTCAGTATCTGCATGTTTTCCTACTAATTAAAAGATTTTCTTATTGCATTATTAATTCTTTCTTATATATATTACTAATCTTATCGTCACTTCTATAAATTGAGAATTTATGAAACCAAGATTTAGTAAACGTAGACTTTGTCTCCCCTAAGCAGCCAACAACTAAAGATGAAAGCGTCGAATATATTATACCTAACCTGTTCTACCATTTCAAACTTCTAATCGTTAAGTTACACCTGCATGCAAACTATATATACCCATGCTATCCTCCATTCAAAACCATAAAAGTCCTCTCTTCACTCAAACTACATTCACCAAAATGGCTGCAGCTTGTATCCTCTTTCTTGCTCTCCTTGCACTCACCTCCTCTCTTGCAACTGCATCTGATCCCAGCCCTCTACAAGACTTCTGTGTAGCTGATAATACATCCTCTGGTAGCATTCTATAAAGATAGATTTTTCCTAGTACTATTACGGTCACATATATATATATATATGTTCTCTTCAAAATTATTAGACATGCATGCATGATGCAATTTTCAGAACCTTATTTTCTTTTTATTTTTTTTCTTGTACTTGTGCAGTAATTGTCAATGGTGTAGTGTGCAAGGACCCAAAGCTTGCAACAGCTGATGATTTCTTCATTTCTGGCCTCGACAAGCCAGCCAACACATCCAATCCACTTGGTGCTGGTGTAACTCTAGTCAGCGCAGCCCAAATTCCAGGCCTCAACACTCTTGGCATCTCTTTGGCTCGAATTGACTTTTTACCTTCCGGGTTGATCCCACCTCATTACCATCCACGAGCAACCGAGATCCTAACTGTGTTAGAAGGCTCAATATATGTAGGGTTTGTGTCATCCAACTCTAAGCTCTTCAGCAAGGTCCTTAACAAGGGTGATGTGTTTGTCTTCCCAGAAGGACTCATTCACTTCCAATATAATCCTGGTCATATAAATGCAGTGACAATTTCAGGTCTCAGTAGTCAAAATCCAGGTGTGGTCACCATAGCCAGTACTGTGTTTGGATCAACGCCCCCTATTTCTGATGATGTTCTTGCTAAGGCCTTCCAGTTGGACAAGAAGACGGTGGATATGCTCCAGTCTCAGTTCTCAATGGGAAACAATTAGTTACAGGGAATGCATAATGTTGAATATAATTTATAGATCGATTTGAATAAAGCAAGCATACCTATATATATTTCATGTTTTGCTAATAAATTGCTTGTGTACTTTCACTTGCACTTTAATACAAACGACCATTTGATACACTACTTTTCACTTACAGTTTGGTTCGCTGTTACGACAGCTCTTTTGTAATATTAGTACTGTGTAATGCTGTGTTTCCTTAATCCTATTAATGAAACGATGGCTCCGGCCATCTAATTATCAAAAAAAACAAAAAAAAAACATGTACTATTTGATATGAATTGTGTCGGTTCTTTTGGTTGAATAGTTTGTCAATGTCGTTCTTGATTTTGGATTTTTCCGTTCCGGGAAGTCAAGTTTAACTGTCATATGCGCCCGTCATATGCAGGTAGATGGATTTTATGAGGGGCTTAGAACAAGCTTTTTTTTTTATTTAATTTTTTTAGTTAAAAGGTGGAATAAGACCACCCTGTTTCATTAATAAGATATTAATAAAACAATCCTGGTGAAACGGGGGAGAAACAAAAGTAACAAAAGTATAGAGCAGGAAACAAAATACAGTGCAGAAAATAACACATAAATCCTCAACAAGCTTTCCCCTGAAGAGATTCTCTTTGTCTGTATTTTAAAAGCTACATATCACAGCATCATTTCGATGCAAAAAAGCTATGATCAAGTAGTCGATAATTTTTATTTACTACTCGTTCTGTAAGTTGCAACGTCTTTTATGTTGTTGTTGAATGACTACAGTGACTCTCACACTTTCATGTCGAATTAAAAAACCGAATTTGCTGATGTTCTTTAGATACACGACAATATTTTTTTATACACATTAATGAAGCGATGATGATGTCTTCATTTTATTATAAAAAAGAACATTTTTCCATACTTCTCGCTCTATATTCACATAGAGGAACTTTAATTAGCAAGAAATATTTTTTAAAAAAATTCTGTGTTTGCAAACGTTAAGCCCTTAATTTCAAATAAAAATGTACAGACTTTTTTTTTTCTTTTTGCTAATTATTTTTCGCTTTGCAAATGGGGATGTCCTTTTATGTCTTTTACTATTTGCAGAAACGCAAGCTCCTTTTATCCGTCTTTGGAAACCCGGCGCAAAAAAATTTAAAAGGGCCGAAATTTTGGGGAGAGATAGCAAAATGCCACTGTATTTGTTTATATTTACATATAGTACCCCTGGTTGAGATTACTGGGCTTATTGGGCTTGTTGGGCTGGGCTACTTGAGTTATTTGTGTCCAAATACACAGCAGGGGCACAGCTGTAAATATCTACAAATCCAGTGGCGTTTTGCTAGCTCTTCCTAAAATTTCGGCCAATTTATTTTTTTTTGCGCTCGGTTTCAACAGACGGATAAAAGGAGCTTGCGTTCCGGAAAATAGTAAAAGACGATAATGGACATTGTCATTTGCAAAGCCAAAAACGATCAACTACATCACTATCCAACGGCAGACACCCATCCACTCAAAACCCCTCATGCAATCCCAACCGTTGGATCATTTACGTCGCGATTTAGTTGATCTCAACACTATTTAATTATTAAAAAAATGAGATTAAAAATCAAATTATAAATGATCGCCAAGTTTGTCATCAGAAAAACTTAATGTAAACAAGTTGTAGAATTAAACATTCGGATTTTGTTAAAGCTGACATTTTGTAAAACTTAATGTAAACAAGTTGTAGGAGCTTGAAGTCTGTTATTGCTGGAGACGACGGCGGTTGAGATTGTGAGTGGCGACAACAACAACCGGTGTACAAGCAAACGGATGAGAGAATGAGCTTCCATGTTTGACCTATTTAGGTCAGATTAGGTTGGCATGAGAAACTTCTTTTTGCAAAGTCGAGTGACAAATAGGATTAGATTTTGTTGTATTATTTGTTTGTAGGTTAGAGAGTATGAGTTTCCAGCCTGGTTGGGTTTCATGAACTTTATAATCCAATTTTTTGGTTGTATGTTTTGTTAAAATCTCTACTATATTAATAGGAGAGTTGGGGGTTCAAACAAAAAAACAATTTTTTATTATTTTGTCACCAAACAAATTCGTGCGTCGCACGCACACCTTCATCTCCATTTATTAACACGTGTATTACACGTGCAAATCAAAGTTTTCAAACAAATAAACTTTTTAAAAAATCAAGTTCGTGCACATCTATCTTCATTTATCTCTAATTATTAACACGTACGTGCACATCTATCTTCATTTATCTCTAATTATTAACACGTACATCACAGTATATCACACATGCAAATTAAAGTTTTCAAAGTTTTTTTTTTTTTTTTTTGGAATTACGTGTATCACCTGTTTAACTCCAACTTTTCAAATAAAACACCACTTTCTCATCACACAAAACCCGGGCACCACTCATACAACTCCAACTCTATTTATTAACACGTGCATCACACATGCAAATCAAAATTTTTTCTTTAACATTGTTTAAAATTTAAGAATATCGTCCGTTTAGCTCCAATTTTTTAAAAAAATTAAAACATTCATCGCGCATGTAAACTACTACTAACTTACATATATCGCACGTTTAACTCCAAGTCGTCATTAAAACGTGCATCACATGAAACTTATTAGTCTTTTTAATGAAACATGTGCAGGAGGTTTTCAACCCACCGACCCACCGTTAATGATCGAAGCAAAACAAATTAAAGATTCTGAGATTTAGATGGGAAGAAAGATGTATGCAGCACATATATCGGACTGATTTATAACGAAAGCCCTGAAATTATATTTCGCCGTCTTATGCCTAGCAATTATTTACATGAAGTCTGTACATGAAGTCTTCAATGTACAGAAAGATGCATCGGACGAACTAAGTTAGGAATCTTCCGATCAAGCAAGCTCCCAAAGGAGAAGCTTGTTTTGGCCGAGCCACATTGAGCATATCGGTGTGCCCTATCTCACGTCACAGGTCTTCAATCGTCTTTGTGTCAAGTGGGTTTCCAGAAGCGTCGCCCACATAGAATACGTTCATTGCCTGCACACCTACTATTGTGACATCCGCACGTGTGACTGAGAGGCCACACTCGCGAAGAACTCAGGTTAAAACTGATAGTAGGCCGACTTTATCTCTACCACTGTACCACATAGCTCCAGATTGAACCCCTGCCATTAACCACTAAACAGTCAGCCAGCTCACACAAATTGTTGATAAATTACGATCTATTAACATATGGTAAACATATTGTCGAAAAATGTGGTCTGATACTGAGGCTGAAACAGATAGGTCGAGCTCTATCCAGTTATGAGTGCACAGTTGTCTTTGGACCACCTGGTGGTGACTGATAACATTCTCTGAACTTCGTAAATTTGGATACTTTATCGACATTCTACGTAAATAGTTATAGAAGTTCATGGTTTATATCACAAGTGGCACATGACTAATTAAAGCTCACCTCAGAAACTCTCCGTGAAATTGCAGCTTCGAGGCACTTGACCACCCTCTCCATCTAGGGTTTTGAGTCGAGGATGCAGCCATCTACTTGACGTATATACAATTCCTGCAAACAAGAAATGTTGCCATGTTCAGGACTTCCTTTAGATATTGTGAATGTACGTAAATATAACAGGAATGAGCCAAGATACAGACTAACGAATTTGTTGTCGTTGCTGTTGTTTATCCATTTTCCATGTGATAAAGGAGATTATGAATTGAAGGTTGTACCTGCATAGCATAGAATCCATCAGATGAGATGGATGCATGGAAAACAACAAACTACATGTCTATCAAATAACAATTTTGGCCGAACCTTGCATTTCACATTCACCACTGAATAGCCTTTATCCTCGCAGCAGTCAATAGTAATGATTGGTTTTGAAGGCATGGAATCCTTCTTCTGTGCCTCCCCCACAAACACTTTCGTGGTCTTTGTCAGCAAACATAAGCTGGTGTAACCGGTGGTGCACATGGGTCGAACCTATAGAGATACTTGTGCGGGTACCCTTGATGTGTTTCTGAGCCTCTCCTCCATAGCTGACAAATGAGTTGGGGTCGTGCACAGCTTTGCATGTCGTACTGTCGTTGACATAAACTAACACAAGCAACTCTCATGTTTGTGGGTCCACATCTCAGCAGCTATTACATTACACTGAAGATTGTTAAGAACAGCTAATATTTCAGAGAGAAGTCCTGGGCAATCTGAGCCTATGAGCTTGATGGCAGTGTGATAGCCAATTGAATGCAATCCCACTGCCTTAGCATCCATTTTTGCGACTAGAATGATATGCTTTCTGGACCTAGAGCCTGAAAATAATAAGGTATACAAAAGTCTGCATCTATACTAGTTTTGGAAACCTTTTAGAGCTACAAAGTAATAAGTATGATAATGTAAGCATGGTTGTTGGAAAAATAGGCACCCATGGAAGCTAGCAAGGTGATCCTAGGGAATCGGTAATAAAAGCTTAATTACATCATTTTTTGCTCAACTTAGTATTTCCAAATAAGAATTTTGAATCTACAAGAGGAATACCAATCTATGATTAGAGAAATGAAGAAATGATATCAAGCACAGAGATGACTCAAGAATTTATTTTGCATGTTTGTATAATAATTGATTTACAGGATTGCTGACAAACATTTACGGGATTCATCGTAAATGTTCTCTCTTGATATATTTCATGGTTGTTGTTGTACTCTCTTTCGTTGTTTTTGTTTTCATTCTGAGTGGGATTCGAGCATCACTGTTTTGGGCGAAGTTCTTCTTGGGTATGAGTACTGTTCTCTATCTATTAATTTTCCTTTGTTTCCTTCAAAACCTAATCAATGAATGGGGAATCCTTCAAAATTTCATCATCGTTCGTGACTTCTCTCTATCACTCTCAAATGGTGCCCTATAATCACATTTTAATTTTCTTTCCTTAATTGTTTCCAGTTTCTTATGTTATCCACTGCCTTTTCATTAAATCATATTTACTGAAATTATTTGGTCAGGTTCATAATGATATTTATTTCATGATACAAACACCTTGTTGTTTTTCCAATATCATCCCTCGTCAATCCGACTCAGTATCTGCATGTTTTCCTACTAATTAAAAGATTTTCTTATTGCATTATTAATTCTTTCTTATATATATAACTAATCTTATCGTCACTTCTAGAAATTGAGAATTTATGAAACCAAGATTTAGTAAACGTAGACTTTGTCTCCCCTAAGCAGCCAACAACTAAAGATGAAAGAGTGGAATATATTATACCTAACCTGTTCTACAATTTCAAACTTCTAATCGTTAAGTTACACCTGCATGCAAACTATATATACCCATGCGGCTATCCTCCATATATCAAAACCATAAAAGTCCTCTCTTCACTCAAACTACATTCACCAAAATGGCTGCTTATATCCTCTTTCTTGCTCTCCTTGCACTCACCTCCTCTCTTGCAACTGCATCTGATCCCAGCCCTCTACAAGACTTCTGTGTAGCTGATAATACATCCTCTGGTAGCATTCTAAAAGATAGATTTTTCCTATTACTATTACGGTCATATATATATATGTTCTCTTCAAAATTATTAGGCATGATGCAATTTTCAGAGCCTTACTTATTTTATTTTTTTTCTTGTACTTGTGCAGTATTTGTCAATGGTCTAGTGTGCAAGGACCCAAAGCTTGCAACAGCTGATGATTTCTTCATTTCTGGCCTCGACAAGCCAGCCAACACATCCAATCCACTTGGTGCTGGTGTAACTCTAGTCAGCGCAGCCCAAATTCCAGGCCTCAACACTCTTGGCATCTCTTTGGCTCGAATTGACTTTTTACCTTCCGGGTTGATCCCACCTCATTACCATCCACGAGCGACCGAGATCCTAACTGTGTTAGAAGGCTCAATATATGTAGGCTTTGTGTCATCCAACTCTAAGCTCTTCAGCAAGGTCCTTAACAAGGGTGATGTGTTTGTCTTCCCAGAAGGACTCATTCACTTCCAATATAATCCTGGTCATATAAATGCAGTGACAATTTCAGGTCTCAGTAGTCAAAATCCAGGTGTGGTCACCATAGCCAGTACTGTGTTTGGATCAACGCCCCCTATTTCTGATGATGTTCTTGCTAAGGCCTTCCAGTTGGACAAGAAGACGGTGGATATGCTCCAGTCTCAGTTCTCAATGGGAAACAATTAGAGACAGGGAATGCATGTTGAATATAATGTATAGATCGATTTGAATAAAGCAAGCATACATATATTTCATGTTTTGCTAATAAATTGCTTGTGTACTTTCACTTACACTGTAATACAAACGACCATTTGATACACTACTTTTCATATTTTCTAAATAGAATTCACTGTCTAGAAACGGTCAGAACAAAAAGAAACCGCTTTACCTGAAGAATTTTTTTTTTAAGAAATAGCTCAAGCTTTAGAAAATAGTTAGAATGTTCAGAAATATAGAACTGGAATGAAAAGGAAGAACTGTGCCAATAGAACCAAATGATATGATTATAATCTAGTGTCAAGTTGTTAGAATATTTTCTTTTTGGGAATGCTTGTAGTAATTCTTCACCAGAATTTTTGCAAGATGGACGAATTCTGATAACCCAGGTGTATTGAATGGTCATTATCATATATAGTTCCTACTCCATATGTGGCGGAGTTCGGAGACTAAATTCAAAACGGAAGTCATGCAAGAATAATTCGTTTCACAAAATACCATTAAGCACTATCATTTTTATTTTTATTTTTGATAAAAACCGTGGGCTTTTAGTGTTTCATTAATAAGAAATTAACAAAATAAAATAACAAAAGTACAATGAAGAATACAATCTGATATGGCTAAAAATAGAACCAAATCGGTACCGTTCAAATCGGGCACGAATCTTGAAGCTCCCAGAGGTAAAACGGTCATTTCCACCACAAATGGGTCCGAAATGGGAACTGGATCCTTTTCAAGCCCAATAACCCAAAAACGGGTTTGTCCTACTGGGTAAGGGTGACGGCCCATTACAAACAAGCCCAGGTCATCTTTAGCACGAGTCATTCTCCCACCGCAATTGATTTTCGACCATCACGCCTCACACCCCGATAATTCTGCAGACGAAACCCACACCGCACTATCATCGGTATCTCATCACACAAATACCCCATTAGCGTCGCCTCGATCGCGGTAATTCTTAAGGAATATCTCCCACCGCGAGCCGCAACCCCGATAATTTTAAAGATAACCTCCCACTGCGCTATCAAGGCCCTCATACTCATGTTTGCCCATACTTCATCACATCTCCCCTTAGTGCTTGTTCTTAAGTTTTAATTTTAAATCATCACAACCTAGAGCTAACTTACCCTACCGGACTTAAATCAACACGAGAAAATTTACCCCAACTGGCTATTTCTCAAGAGATACTTAACCCACACTGGTTAGTTTCTCAAATTTCCATTATTCACAATGCCGGTTACTAGGGTCACGCCTAGCCTCTAGATTCCAACAACCATCTCACTCTAGAGATCAAATAGATATAAAGAACCTCAACATAAACATTTTTTTTCATTAACCATCATTTCTCTTTATCCACTTCAGATCACGAAGTATTCAACTTCATAACTCATTCAATAACAATTTTCCACATTGAATTTCTTATAAACAACTTTTTAATTAACCAATCAAACCAATCACTTCCAAAGTTTTCTTGAAACCTGATTCTTCAAAATCAATGACAAGAAAAATAATGTTCAGAAACTTAAAATTGGAAGAAGAAAAATAGGAGACCATCTAGAGAAAAAGAAGGGATGCATGCATATACATAAACCAAAAAAATACAAACAAATGCTATCAGTCAGTGCAACAAAGTAAAGGCAAAGAAAAACAATGCTACAACTATTTTTCTTCATTTACAATGAAGATAGTTAATTAATTAACAGAAGGAAGCAGTACCTCAAATATTGTGGTTGGGTCATTTCAACTTCATTGGAACCGCAGGCACTACACCCATATAAATCGTCCGTATCAGTGTATCACTTCCATTTCCAAGCATTAGAGCAATTACAATTTAATCGACCAATTTTTATAGGTGAAATAAGAGGCTTAAGTTTCTTAACAAACAATAATATGTCTATGCCTCCTCAAGATCTCATGCACTTTGAGCTAACTCAGTAGCGGAATCTTAGTGTGCAGTAAAAGTAGTAACACTTCTCTTACGAGCTATGCATCTTAATCTAACTGGGGGAAGGTGAATTTTTAGTTTAGTAAAGGCTGAATTGAAGTTTTAGGTTATCTTTACTTTTAGGACTCCAAATGGGTGTAGTTCCATAGAGGGATGCTCTCTGATAAGAATATATTCGATTCGATCCGATCCGTATCTGAATCTGAAATTTTTGCGGATACGGATATGAAAAACCAGTATCCGAGCATATACGGATATGGATTCGGATATTCAAATCCAAAAAGGTTTGGATGCGGATACGGATTCGGATATCCACAAATTACACAAATGCCCTTTGATATATATATATATATATATATATATATATATATATATATACACACACACACACACACACACACACTAGATTTGCTCGTCGGCATGTGCCTACGGCACGTCTTCAGAACGATACAGCATATGAAAAGTTGTAAACAGTAAATCAACAATTATGTAGCTAAAGTTTGAATAGTATGACAATAATTAGTTGTAAATAAAAATCCATGTTTCCATATATATATATATATATATATATATATATATATATATATAGAGAGAGAGAGAGAGAGAGAGAGAGAGAGAGAGAGAGAAATAATTAAATAAATAAGGGAGTTGTTTTGGGGTTGTGATTCGAATTTAAGTTTTTTTTTTTGTTTTTTTTTTGGGGGGAGGGGGGGGGGGGGGGAATATGTTTTATGAGATTAGATCTGAGCCTTTGATTTTGGGGGGGATTGAAGGAGAGTCACTTGATAGCTTTCTATATAATAAAACACAAAGATAGCTTTCTTTGTGTTTTATTATATAGAAAGCTATCAAGTGACTCTCCTTCAATCCCCCCCAAAATCAAAGGCTCAGATCTAATCTCATAAAAAATATTCCCCCCCCGTGTTTTATTATATATATATATATATATATATATATATATATATATATATAAAATAAAACACAAAGAAAGCTATCAAGTGACTCTCCTTCAATCCCCCCAAAATCAAAGGCCCGGATCTAACCTCACAAAACACATTTTCCCTCCCAAAAGTTTCCCCCCAAAACTCAAATTCAAATCCCCCCAAAACAACTCCTTTATTTATTTAATTATCTCTCTCTCTCCCCCTATATATATCTATATAATAAATTACAAAGAAAGCTATCAAGTGGCTCACAATCAATCCCCCCTAAAATCAAAGGCCTAGATCAAACCTCACAAAACATATTTTCCATCCAAAATTTCAAACCCCAAAACCAAAATTTTCCCCCCAAAACTAAAAAACTTATTACTTTATTACTATCTCTCTCTTCTCTCTTCACTTTTTCATATTTCTCTCTTCTCTTCACTTTTTCATATTTCTCTCTTTCTCTCTCTCCCTATCTCTCTCTCCCATTCTTTCTATATTTACTTAGAAATTTATTAGATTTTCAGAATTTTAATGTTTTTTTTCTTCACATGTTATATTGAAAATAGTAAATATCTCTTCAACTCCACACTTAAAGTTCTAAGAAGTTAGATTTTATACATCCATTTATAATTATTTTTCAACATATACTAATGGAAACATGGACTTTTATTTACAACTAATTATTGTCATACTATTCAAACTTGAGCTACATAATTGTTGTTTTACTGTTTACAGGCTTTTCGTGTTTTGTATCGTTCCGAAGACGTGCCGTAGGCACGTGCCCACGGGCAAATCTAGTATATATATATATATATGGAAACATGGACTTTTATTTACAACTAATTATTGTCATACTGTTTAAACTTGAGCTACATAATTGTTGATTTACTGTTTACAAGGCTTTTCATATGCTGTATCGTTCTGAAGACGTGCTGTAGGCACGTGCCCACGGGCAAATCTAGTATATATATATCATCGGTCATCTTTATTATAAAAAAAGGGCATTTGTGTAATTTTTAATTATTTACTCATTCCTCTATCTCATTCCTACTCCAAATCATTCTCTTCCATCGAGAGACAGTTCTCACTTCTCAGTCATAACCAATGCAGAGAAAGATAACTAGGTAATATGTGGAAATTTGAAATAACTAATAAATAAAAATAAAAAGGCAGAAGACTATCTAACCAAAATAGAGGCACCTTCTCAATGTACTCAATTGTCTTCCTGTCTGTTAGCTTTCTTCCATATTGATCCGTCACGTGGAACACTGGATTCAGCCAAACACAATTAAATTCATCACCAGATGCTCAAGCTTCTCATAAGAGTAGAACCAACTGAACTAGGTTATTTCTTACCATCCATGAACCAACTGCCATCTGATGTAATGTAAGCTTCGGAGATGGACAGATCCAGGTCGCTTAATACCTGCACCACTTCTAAGAATATCCCTGGCCTATTCATACTATCCACCTATAATAGTTCAACATCCACCTATAACAGTTCAACATATCAGAGCAGAGAGATGGAAGTTTCAAAGTAACAAGACAACTGAAAAAACAAAGAAAGTAGAATCAGGACATGAAGTATTGTCTATGCATACACTGCAGGATATAGAATGACAAATATTAGTAGCATAGTTTGAAATATAAAACATAGACGCCATTGTTATAGAGAACAACCTTGGAGGATTGATTCTCTGGTTGAGGCTATCATAATCAGGTTCGAAGTGAGGCCACACATGGTCCTTCTGTTATGCACTTCTCTGTTGCTTCGTCTGTATATCACTTCATCACATTACACAACGCAAAGACAGGGTTTGTATTGCATTCTTCAGTTTATTACCCTCATAACCATACTTGTATCACTAAGGTACTGGTGGTAAGAACAGAGAAGGCATTAGAGAGCATAATTTTACATCGAAGAGTTTGCTCAAGTGAAATTTATCAGATTTAAATTATATGGTGAATCAGAAATTATGGTGGCATACATAGAATAGCATGTAAACGATGCCCTTATTATCCTTGACATAGACATGAAAATAAAGGCAAGGGAAGATTGGATAGCATTACCAGAGAAAAGTTTATCCTTACAGCTAGAATAATCTGAAATCAAGAGCAAGAACCAAGTGAAATTTAAGTATGGAAATTGCTTGTGGAACTCCTTATGTAGAGGGAGTTGAATGATTCCCTACTAAAACTCGTGACTAACTTCTCCCCACAATTGGTATATCCCACCGTTTACAATAAAAAAAAAAACTTCTCCCCACAAATATTTCGTTCAGGTAGAGCATGTTGAATTGCTTGGAAATCTTTCTGGATTTCTATAGAAAGCATAAGGATAACAATAAGAAAACTTTGCTGGAAGTGAAACATATAGGAAACTGTAATAAAACCATGCTATGGACTCCTCGTGGTTTCTTTTCCACGCAAGAAAACCCTCTAGTATCATAATCAGCAACCCTCACAGTATATATCTTGAACACGAAGGAGCGTTACTCTACTCAACATGAACCTGAAAAATAGTCTAGGTCCCTATTAGTTTCTTAAATAGCTATTTTCCTTCAACATGAAACGTTACACAAACCTAGAGTCTTGCTTCCATTGGTTATTGGTGGTCAAACCTTTCACCCTCATCTCCCCAGAACTAACCCTTTTAACCATTGGCTCTCATATCCACAGTATACAGACTGTGTCAGTCTCTGCTTTCTATATAGGTTTATAGAAGATAGTAATGTGTATACTAATTGGGAAACCTATTCACTTCCTTAATATTAGTTTGCCTTTTGACTGTATTTGTGTTATTAATTAACAGTTAATAAGAGAGTTGACATGAGATAGAAGCTTCAAGAAAAAGAGAGAACGCATCACAGATTCCATTAGAAGAAGAAAAGGGGGAAAAGGAAGAAGTGAAACATGTCACCAATAATTCAACCAATCACTCATCGAGGAATCTAATACATACTCCAACTTGCCTAAACAATGAAGAGAATAAACAAAGAACAATTCAGCAAAAAAGAGGAAAAAGGTATAACATATAATATGATACTTAAGAATCAACAACATTATTGGGCATCTCGGACAAAAACAAGGAGGGGTGCAGAACAAACAAAATCAAACTAATTAAAATATACTCAGACTTATGATCGAGTATCGCTAATTGTACTGCTCTTGATGTACTACTTTTGACCTACTAAGATAATAAGAGAAAAAATGAGAAATCCACAAGCAGTTAATGCAAAATTTCATTTTACATGCAGTGCTACAAAAGTATTACAAGAAGTACGCTAAGCATGAGTTAACAAATCAAAAAAATGTGATTTTGTGGCATTATGGTTTTGGTTTAGAGAGACCAAAGATTTAATTGACATGGACAGAAGTAATATATTCTGCATGACTAGATTATCATAACCTACTCATACAATTCTTAAAGCATGTATCTTAAATCTCTTCAAGCATGAGCCAACTACGTGCCCATATCTGAATATTGTAGTCTAAATCAAACTCAAAAGTAAGAACTTGATAAATGTATGACAATATTACATATTTCCTTCCATATGAATTAAGCTAATATAATAATTAAAGAAAAGAAAGACAGAGACGATGAAAATAATTTCTATGCACGACAAGAATTATAGATATACTAGGTATGCCCGTGGGTATGTGTCTACGGCATGTATTCGGAACAATACAACATATGAAAAATCCTGTAAACAGTAAGGGATGATTTATAGATGTTTATTTGCTAGTAGACGTTGATGTATTGATGTACTTTGAAGTAGGATTATGAAATGACCTTGATGTTTATTGGTTTGTATATTGTAGAATTATTTGCCAGCAGTTCGGAATTCAAAAATAGTATTGTGAATTTACAACATTAGTGAATCGGAAATTCCTTGCTATGTGTGACTGAGCATAAGAGACTTTTTTTATATTTGGAGTCTAACATAAGTAGCAATTCATTTTCTAACTGTATGAGTTACGGTTAACGCCTCAAGCTGCATGAGTTAGTTCTCCTTTGTTTGTTTTTTCTGTAGTTAACCATGTATGAATTTAAAAGAGAAAATTTGTTGTGATGTATACGTGAAGTGAAATTGCAGCAAAGCAGATCAAAAAGCAATTTTGCAGCTACAAAAACCCGAAATACAAGGATTAAGCATGGATTTGTCCATAAAAGCACGATCAAACGAGTCAATTAAAGAATTTGCAACGATCTTTCAAAGCAGAAAATGACCAAATATTCCAAAAAAAACATAATCTGAAATTGCATAATAATAAAAAGCATTCTAATCAAAATTAACTCAGTGAAGCATTCTAATCTAAAACAATTACTCAGTGAAGTATAATGCAATCAGATCATTTTATCAAAAAAAAATGCAATCAGATCAAATATGGTAATTCAAAAGCAATTAAATGGAAGTGAATGTTATTGAGTTATGAAAGCATAATCCGAAGAAAAAAAACATAATTAAAAATTTGAAATAATAAAAAAAAGCAAAATCCGTAATTGCATAACAAAAAAAAATTCACTGTTTTTTTTGTTGTTGGCATACCTGGGTAAAAAAAAGGAGAGAAGAAAGAGATAAAGAAATATGAAAAGGATAGAAGAGGGGGAAGAGAGAGAGAGAGTAATAAATGAAGGAGTTATTTTGTTTTAGGGGAAAAATTTTGAGTTTTGGGGGGAAAACATTTGGGAGGGAAAATGTCTTTTGGGAGCAAAAATCTAGACCGTTGATTTTCTTCCAAATGAATGAGAGCCACTTGATAGCTTTCTTTGTGTTTTATTATATAGATGAGGTGGAATATGATCACCCTAATTTATTAAAAACAAACAGATACAGAGTCGTCATGAAAGCATAGAGAAATGTCTCTCAGTACATTTTACAGTTATGAATCACTATAAGAGTTAACCATAAACACTACGATGCTTCTACGTAAAATAAGAGATTGAAGATGAGATGCTTACCTTCTTCTTCCACCTCCTGTTTTTTTTCTTTGTGTGATTCCTTAGAGAGTTTGAGGGAGAGAGGACATTGACCATAAATAGAGAAAAGAGGAAGAAGAAGATCTGAATTTAAAGCACATAAAGAAAATATATGGTGGATAGAATGAAAGGTATCATTCTCTACGTCAGATGGGCACTCACTGCACTTGCTACCCAACACCTAAAGGAGCACAAAAACACAACTTGGAATTTTTAGTGAAAAGTTAAGCTCACCTGGTCTTAGGACACTAAAGTTACACCTAAGTAGAGCATGTGGGGACCACATTGCCTACGATCCACTTAACCAGAAATTCAAAGTGGTTAGGAGGGGCAATGGAACCCGACAACCTGACCTCAAATTCATTCCTAATCTCCGGGTTTGGATCCTAAAACTTTGATATTCAAGTAGAACTTTGATCATCAGAAATCTCCTCAGCATGATGCATAGTGGTTTGGATCATGTGAATCTTCACAAGTCTTATTAAGTGGATCTTATTTGATCTTACACAAATCCAATCCATTGCTACCTACATTGTACATGTGTAAGTATGAAATATATAAAGGAGCTGACTACGAAAAGTGAGATGCTCATAATGCCCATGCATGTAATGTGTGGGTTACAATGATTGGCACGTAATCATGAATGATGCCTATATAAATACCATGTATGATCTAATAAGCATTAGATTACAAGGAAAAAATATCAAAAGATAAGTTAGGTACCAAGCCTATCATAATAATACACAACCTACAGGTACTATGTGTGGTTATTGACATGACATCACAAATTCCCAATAGATAACAATAGTGCTCTTCCCTCTAATAGGGCAGTCTCTCTCGAACTCAAATTCAGACCAATTGCCCCATAAAAGAAATGAGAGGCCACTTTCAATGGCAATGGAAGCTTCAATTTTCAAGGGAGATGGTGCATGAATAAAGAGGGACAAGTAGATATGAACTTCTTAGAAGTGATTTACTACATAATTGGCAGACTCTGATACGACATCATCATTTTCACATACAAAACTACTTGAGACCAAAAACAATGGCCAAGAATATCATATATCAAGGCTACAAGCTTCATCATCAGCATTGTCATTCTTCATTAGTTTGTGGTGTGCACTATTGTAAAGTCTAGTTGCAATCCCTTTTATTTCAAAGTTGAAGAAAATAGGCATCAATTATATGACTCTCATAAATATACATACTGGATTTAGCATTCAGGATTTGAGGGTTATAATTGGAATCACATACATCAGGGGGGAATTCCAACCCTTAGAATCAGATAATGAGCCAGATCGGCTAAACAGGTACATCAGGTGGGTAGTCACCAGGATGGTTTTTGATAGTTTCTCGCAGTGATTTCTCTTGTTCGACTAGGTTGGATGGGACGCTATCATATACATCGGTGAATAAGTCATGAAGTCTGGGTTTCTCCAATCTCTCTGCAACTTGAATCGCTTGCATTAACTGCATAATTTTTTTTGTTGGTCAGTATGATGAAGAGTTTCTAGATATCATTGCTACTAGATCTTCTATTATATTGTCATTGAAGTAGAAACAGAATTTTCTAAAGGGAACTGAATCTATATTCATTTATTTTACGGTATTAACTATAAAGTTAAAGAGCCAAATGAAAAGATATATCCTGAATTTTTGAATTCATATAGTTTTTACCCCAACAACGCACAATTAAGATTTAAACGCACAATTAAGATTTAAAGGCAAAAATAAGTGATATATTATAGTTTAAGAGCTTATAGTGCGATTTTGATACAAATTTGAGATATTTAAGAAATAGGTATTAAAACTTGTATGAATTAGAATCTTTGAACAATTGCCCTTGTTTCAATAATTTTTCATTGTTGGAACAGGGTGGGGTATGTTTGTCTCACTTTCCAGATAAGAAAAAAACCACGTCAAACTTAGAAAGCCTGGTTATATCCACAAATTTGTAACTTGGTAAATAGAACAAAGTTTGCTTTAACATAGAGGTATGGAATAATACAGTGGATTAAACTGGCCCATTTTCCTACTAAAACGCAAAATTATACCACTATACCTCCTTCCTGACAGTGCTCCTTAACTCAGATTCATCGCCATCACTCCACCATCCATTCCTTTCTACCCATTTCCGAAACCTAGATACAGGATCTCTTGCTGTTCTCCAATGCTCAATCTCATCAACTGGACGATACTTGGTTGAATCATCCGATGTGGAATGATGTCCTGCTCTATATGTAAGGGCCTAAGGCACAAAATCAAAAATGAGTAGCTTTCAAGACTCCAATTAAAAAAAGAATGCAGTATTTAATAAGAAAACTACAATACCTCTATTAATATAGGTCTGCTCTCACTTATGGCCATTTCTCGTGCTCTATGAACTGCGCTGTAAACAGCGAGAGCATCATTTCCATCTATTCGAATACTACGGACTCCATATGCCTGGCCCTTAGCAACAGCACCATCACCTAACAAAATTCAGTTACTCAGAGAGTAGTTCTAGTTTCTCAAATAAAGTGACAAATGCAAACTGAACTTTGACATCATTTACTTCGGAACTGCTCTGCAGTGGGTGTGCTGATCGCCCAACCGTTATTTCGACATAAGAAAATTACAGGAGACTCTGTCACGGCAGCAAAATTCAAGGCAGCGTGGAAATCTCCCTTTAATGCCAATGGTGTATCAGAATATAAATTAAAAAACAAATAAAAGAAAGCAAAATATATTGGACAAACACTGTACCTCACTAGTGCCACCATCTCCAAAGTAAGTAATACTGCAGGCATTTTTACCATCCATCTTTAGTGAGTAAGCAGCTCCAACAGCTACAGGTAGTTGTGAACTGATAAACTTGCTCTGTTAAATAATTAACTTATAGGACAATACAAGTAAATGTGAAACGAGAGATGGTTTGCTTACGCTATGGTTGATGCTACCGTGAAGTAATTTAACCTGTTAGATCCATAATGAACTGGCATTTGTCTACCTTTCCCATAGTCTAATTTATTACTAAAGCATTGGTTTGCAAATTCTTGAAGAGTAAATCCACGCCATAAAAGAACTCCAGGCTCCCTATACTGCAGAAGATGCAGTGTTTCCATAGCAGGGGTAAGTTCTCCATTACAAGTAATTGACAGTTTGACACTGCAATGCACATTTATAATATATGGTTGGTAACTTGGTATAATGTTTCTTACAGTTATTTTAGAGTTATATGCAATTAGCAAATAAAAATAAATAAAAGTTATGAAACTATATGCATATATGGTAATAATTACTTACGCTTTCTCCTAAATAAATAATTAATTAATTATAGTTTTACACTATTGTCGTCAATTTAGACCCCAAAAATGAGAGATATTTCCCATCTAAAAAAATAAGAAAATGAATAGACTAATAAGACATCAATATACTGAAACTACGGAGTCTTTCGTTACTAGTCACGGTTTTTAACACACAAAAAATCTCACGAAGGGAAACTTCGAAAGATAAGAGTCGTATCGGAATATTCCAAAGCTCATATAGAAGAGATGAACCATAAATAGTAGAAGAGATGAACCATGAAAAGAAAGTCAGTCATCGTTACGTCTCTAACCTGGGGGAAAACCACGTCATCATTAGATAATCCAGCAGCAGAAGCAACGTTAATGGCTTCCTCTCCAATAGCAGTAAGATAAAAAGATATTCTTCCTTGTCTCTGAGCCTCATAGAAGATGGCATCCATGGTTTGAAGAGTAACCATGTCAGAATACATTTTGGTGGCAATTTCCTGAGTTACCTATTAAAAGAGGTAGGAATTAGTTCATGAAAAGTAATTGCACGTGATATAATAATTACACCCATGATGGATAGATAGGTACACTAGATGGAATTCACGAAACATATATATTTTGGATACCTCTTGGAAAGAACTGCCAGGAATTGCTTCTCCATCATCATCAACGACACGGTAGCAGCTGACACGCTCTCCTGAGGATTCTGACAGGAATCTCAATTCAGGTGTGAACATAACCTTTCCTCCAGGAAAATCCAATATCTGCAAGAATCACAATCTTAAATAAACTAAAACTTTAAAATGTTGTAATTTAAATGACAGAGGATAGATCCAAATTCAAATAATTAACAAAGTACACTAAGTTATGTAGTAATCAATAACTAAACCCAAAACAGCCTGAGTTACCTAAGTTCTTACAGTCATGATTGTGTTGGCAGTTGTATCAAGATATCTGTTTGACAAAACTTAGCACTGGGTCATACTCTATATATATATATATATATATATATATATATATTGTAAAAATGAGAGCAATATATAGATCTCATATTGATGTAAAACCAACCCTAAAATAGAGAATTTCCAAGAATCTTAATGGGTTAATTTTACCAACATGAAAGTGCGGATCTAAGTTGGAAATTTTAACAGTTAACATATTCGATGGGTTTTCAAGAATTGAATTAAGTGTAACAGTCCTAATTAATAATTCAACCTTATAATCAATAATTAAATCTCTACGTGTTTTAGCAAGTAATAAGTTCAATACTGATTCGTACTCTACTCTAGCATGCGGAACACTCAATCTCAGTTATTTTGTGGACGACAGGCATATTAGATAATACACTAGATAATAGGGTAGTAGAACACAAATATTAATAGTGGAAAGAGTATACCGAATGCGAAGAAAACCAGTGTAGATCTCGAAGTTGGGCAGCAACAAAGAACACAGCAACGCAGTGAGCAAAGTCAGCAACGAAGCCAACGTAGTTGGCAGATCTGGTCGCCGGCGGTTGACGGCGAGCGGGGGCGGCGGCATCGGTGAGGTGCGACGGGGTGATCGGCGTCGGGATGGCGCTGGTTGCAAGCAGGGGAAAGCAGTGGTGGTTGTCGGGGTTGTAGATTAATGGGTTGGGGTTTTGGCTGGGTTTCGGGAAAAGAAGGAGGGAGGAGAAGAGAGGAGCGGGAGTTGAGGAGGAAGGAGGCGAGGGCGTGGAGGCTTGGAGTGGTGGTGGAGAAAGGAGGCGACGGGGTTGAGGGAGTTATGGTCGTCGATGGTGGTGAACGACGATGGCGAAGGCGGTGGTAGGGGAGTTGGGTGGCGACGGGAGGGTATGGGTTCTTTTGGATCTGGATTGGGGTTAAGGAAGAGAACGATGAAGTAGGGGGTTTGTTTGTGATTAGGGTTTGTATTTGGGATTAGGAAAATTAGGGTTTTGAAATTGGTTTTATTTGAGGATTTTAATTTGGGGGTAGATTTTAGAATTAATCACTAATTCTAAAATTGGATTAGGATTTATCACAAACCCTAATTTAGATCTCAGTTGTATCACACAAAGGAGAAGGGGGAAGACCAAAAACTCAACACAATTTTTTTTAATCAATAATGGCATGCTTTCTCATTAATCTCAAGGCCTATAAATAGGCTCAAAATACATCTTGATACAAATCTCCAAAATATTCTCAAAATCTAAAAAAATACAAAAAGATTACATATGGCTATAATTGCCAGAAATAAAAATGGTAGTGAAATAAACTAAACAGGAAAGATGTCCTCATCACATATCTTCTTTCAAGACTGAATTCTATATCTTCTCTCAGCAAAATGGGGTTGGCTATAGTAACCAACCTGGATGATCTGTTAGTGCCCTCCAAATTCCTATAGACTATGGTAACACAACTTGAAGAAGAGGAAACTTTCTATTCAATTTTGTGGGACAAATAAAGCAAGAGCTAAAAAAAATTGCACTCTCACTAATAGCTCAAGTGGAAAATGTAGCATGGACACTTCTATCATGAAGGCCTGCCAATCAATTTCTCTGTGGTAGGGTGTTTCCAAATGACCTGCCCTTTTCTCGTAGATAAACACAAAAATGTGCACACACATGCCCGAACATTAATTTGTAACTACTAATCGACTGAATAATGAAAAGCTATAGACAAAAGGTTTGCAGGTTGCACGATGCCGTTGTTAGACTTCAAATGACTTTTAAGGAGAAATCCTACTTAGGACATCTCTCGGAATAATGAGGATCTAATACCCCTCCACTTGGCTAGAGTATAACGGAACGGTTATAACTTACAAGAGACGTACTTAATAATTTGCCAATGTGGTTGTGACTGATATTGCTATTCAGTCATGAAATCGCATCTAACTCAAACACAAGAGTACCTCCTATCGATGAGGAGTAAACTTCACTTATCTTCTGCAATAAATGATAAATCCTACCAGCATTTCCGACTTAGCATGCATACACCCCTGAACCAATAATGCACATGGCGGCGTGGGTCTTCGGTTCATAAGCCTCATTTATTCCCTCAATTCCCAATATTAATCATCACAAATACAACAAGCATAACTAAAAAGGAACATACCATACATGTGTCAGAACTCCACAAAGTTGCATCTTTTACCTTAATCAATGTAGGACTGATATGAAGCTTTACAATCTAAAATATTACACATACATTAATTTCCTCAAAGCTACAGTTATCCAACATAAATATTATTATTATTATTACTATTATAATAATAATTAAATCTAAAATAAATAAATAAATAAATAAATAAAGTTGACCTGATTGTTGTATGGTTGGGGAACGCTCTCCTTAGCTCCAATCGACATGAATCGCTTGGAACCAAAAAGGATCATCAGATTTCTCACAGACCCACATGGGTTTTGAATCTTCTCCCAATCTGATGCCTCTCTTATCGGATTCGGGTTAAATAATTGGTGGGTTTTTGGAGTGCCCATCAGCTTCCTAAGATGGTCACTCACCCTCGACCTCCCAATCAAGATCGCCATGGCCATTGTATGAAGAATAAGAAGAAGACGATGATAAATAAAAAAATGGAATTAATTTTTCTCCCTCTTCACTTTGCGCCAAGTAAAATGAAGAGACTGACACACTACTTCAGGCTGTGGGCCCCACATGACGTTGACCTTTGGAATTATTCAATGATGATTATTTTTTTTAATGAAGAGATTAGGGATTACTTCTTTTATTATTATTTTTGTTTTCTATTGTACTAAACTTTTTTTATTTTTATTTTTATTATTAATCTTGAAGTGGGGTTCGTTTTTTTTTTTGTGTTTTTTTCTAAAAAAAGTAAATCTGTATCCATCAACAATATAAGGCCATCTCCAACGCTCAACTTCATTTTGGAGCAACTTTTACTTCAAAATAGAGTAAGTGTCACATCAAACAGCAACTTCATCTCCAACCCATAACTCCATTTCTAACTCCAAAAAGAAATATTCTCAGCATATTCTTTTTTATCTACTTTTTAAATTAATTCTCTTCAAACTCCTCACTATTTATATATTGTAATTGACATTTCGTATTATTTTCTAAATATTAAATATACTAAATATTTAATTAATAACCTTCAATAGAACACAAATAAATTAAATTTTCATTTCTAGGAGTAGAATGTAATAAATTTTGTTAAAAAAATGTTTAATTAGGGTTTAATAAAAATTAGAAAACTTTTAGGGGTTAAATTTTTTTTTAAAAAAATGGCGCTGGGTGAACAGTAGCGCGCCATATATGGCGCGCCACTGTTCACCAGGTCTCCATCCACGCCATTTTGGCGCCAGAAGTGGCGATGGGTTGGAGATGAAATCCAACGGGTTGGAGATGAAATCTAACGCCATACCCCACTCCAGCGCCAAAATGGGCCATACCCCACTCCAGCGCCAAAATGGAGTGGGGTTGGAGATGGGTGTTGACTTTGCAAGTACAAAGTGCAATCAATTTAGGTGTGAGTATCCAAGTTGTTGACTTGATGATAGGTGCCATGTTACTAGACCTCGATACAGTAAAAGATCTGTATCTAGATAGTCCCAGAAAACTTCACATTTCGATATAATAACCGCAGTAAAAGTTCAATTAAGTTATATGAAACCGAAAGTTGGGTACTGGGTAACAAGTTTTACAAGACTTGTATGTGAACTTAGACAGCATCCTAGGTTGAAAACCATTAGTTAGTTCGTAGTGCAGACAATTTCAAATTGCAGAAGGTCACATTTTACCTGATTATAACAAGGTTCTTAGTCTTCAAACAAAATAAGTTTCATGAATCAACATTGAATGCACTACCAGTTGGGGTAAAGAGGTGCAGTTGTAATTTGTAGGCTATATTACACGGATGCCATCACCATCAACCCCAGAAGTGAAGCTCTAAGTAGGCTATATTACACGGATGCCATCACCATCAACCCCAGAAGTCCTAGCTTCACTGATGATGCATTGAATGGGTTAGTTCAGTATCGATACTCCTGATAGGATGATAAGGGATACATTTCTCTTAGCTTTATTGGCAAGTGGTTTCAGTACTGGAAGCTGCTTCTGGTTTCGTTTTGGTGTACCCTAGGCTCTTCAGTTTCTCCATCAGCTTCCTCTCTGCGGCTACCTGAAAGAAAGAAGATGCCAATTGTTGGATTCCATATGATTCTAGACTACCTGTGTAAAAGTACCCTTAAAACATGAAATTGTGAATATAGCTGACCAAGAATATCCTTAAGGGGCTGTTACCATTGAATGATGCTCAGATTAAGAGGAGCAACGGTGCCCAAGAATAAAACCCAAATTAGCTCAGTTTATCGTCTACTCAGCTGGTTCAGTAATGTAGTATTGTGGTACTTTGAGGTTCCGCTGTAGTTGTAGAATACATATTATGTTCCCGAGGAATTACTACTTCAACATAATTTACTTCAGCTCATAACTTTTGGGATGTATTGCAGATATAACTTCGTGTAGATTGCACGAAGGTACCTTTTACAATTTTAGACAATCATCGTTCACTTATCTATATCGGCACCATGGTGATGAATGCATGCCCATATTAATTGTTTAAACTAACTCCGAAGTATAGACAGATTGAGGTAGCTTTATTATGTAAATTGCAAAATAGTTATCCATGGTTTAATTCATAAACATATCTACACAATTGATTGCAGGAGGGATATATCTGAAACAACAAGGTAATATAGGGGAATGCATAAGGAAAGGTGAAATACATGACATTCTGTTATCTAAAAAACACAACAGTGCATATGCTAGAAACCTCCTCTAAAAATAAATGGTAAGAATTAAGCAAAATTATGCTTACAGTGAGTTGAAACTAAAAACTATTTCTTCTGGGGATCAAGTTCAAAAGACACTAAGTTGCTCTTTTCTTTAACATTAGTGAGTGGCTACAATTACTTGGTATCATTAGTGAGATAATAATAAACCCAAAGGTTGCATCTAATTCTTGGACAGGCTAGGCATTTACTTACCTAATTACTGGAGTTTCTTTGAAAAACATCTCCTTATCCCCTGGTAAACTTATCCCTTTGTAGGGGAAAGTTTGAGGAACTCTACAGGCTTATGAAGAAGATCAAATAAAGGAGGTATGAAGAGCTAGACCATTCATTGAACATTGCCGCAGACCATGGTCAAGTTAGGTATATGCCAAGGTACCATCATGGCTCAACCTAGGACACAGAAGCAGGATAACCTTGGTCGGTAAAAAATGGGAACAGACTGCTACATGTCCTAAAATATGGTAAGTAAGAGGGAGGCTTCTTCAGATCATATTATTATAACAAATGTATTTATATTGAACATGGAATAATTTGTATAAGATTACAAAGGTATGGCGCACTGTTTATATATACAATGTATACACAGAACATAATAGTTTGGTTATATAAATGTAATCAATGCCTCGTTGATAATAGTTAACAAGTATTGATTATGTGTGGTCTATACGATCAAACTGATTATACACTTTAGAAAACAAACCAAATAAGATCAACAAGGAGCCACAAATGTACATCTGCTCCCAAATAAACTGTCAAAGATCATGATTACTCATATAATTGTTCCGGATACCTAATGTACTGCATTTATAATCACTCCAATTTGCAGATTGCAGGTGTATTATGTTATCTGGAAATGTTGGGCAGAACTCTGCCATGGTCATTGTGAAAATAGAAGTTTGTGAAGGACCATGGGTGTTCAGCTCCACCATGGCCAAGGAGATACTTGGGAAGGACCACTGCTCTTAAATTTCACCACTGGTCATGGTTGAAAGAAGTGACTGTGAGGAGACCATAGTAGTAAAGCTTCACTGTCTGCTACGCGACGAGGATACTTCTATCACGGAGCCAGCTATCTTAAAATTGTACACAGGACCTGTCCTATTCTCTTTTTTCAATAATTATGCTATGGACATCATGGTCACATATTGCTATTTGCTAACATCTAGAATAATTAAGAATTCATTGTTTTTTACTTGGTAACTCATGCACAAAGAATTCTTTCACATATTTTCAAACTCTTTTGACTGTTTATGTAGATATTTCCTACTCACAGTCCCACATAATGAATGATGTAACACTGTTTTCTTCGAAAAGAATGCAAATTAGGGTTCAAGGAAAAAAAAGTACCTCAAGCATGGGGCTGTCCTTCGGAATATTACATGCTAGGATTAAACTGATACCAGTCTTCAATACTGCAAGAAGGAAAGAAATCAGCCGATGAACGCAAATAGGTTTCCCTCAAAATGAAGGCAAATAGGTTAGATGTCAAGGTATAAAAACAACTAAGCTTACCTAAATGGCGAGCGATACTTGACCCACTGTTGTCAGCACTTCCTCCAAGCAAAGAAGTGACACCTACCATATTGTTCTGAAAAAGATCATCAAGAGTTTATTTAATTCAGATACATCATGGAAATTTTCATCATCAATAGAGACAGTATAAACTTGACAGCTAAAATTTACCGAGCGGATCGGAGTAGCTGCATATAAATGACCAAACTTCGCAGAATTGCACCCTATCCAAACATAGATCTGCAGCAAATAAATAGCAGAACAATCCCAGAAATTTTTATTAAAAAGAATCTCCACAAACTTCCTGGCATCAACATTTGACAGGTATTGCCAACACTTAATAAAATTATCGGTTCCTTGAAAGAATTAAACAGTTGAAGGACATGAGGTATTAGTAATCCTTGAAAAGAATTTTGATAGTAAACTTATCGACTTTTCTAGATAGGCACAACTCCTATAAATGTCAAGAGGAATAAGGTAAAAAGTGAAAGCAATTGGGGTAAGCACTTCTCTGGAGAACTCCAACAACATTAATTACACCTCCTTATTTACCATGAGACTTTACTAGTAAGAACAAACAATATGGAGTTTAACTTATTGTCGACATGAAATTATGAATGGGGAAAAGATAGAAAGGTAAGAGGTAGGATTTTTTTTCCAGCATTATTGTTGTTGTAGTCTCGCTGTTTGTGTGTGGGGATGTGGTAAGGGGTGTGAGGGTCAGTTGTGCTCGTACAAAATCACGTGCTTACTCTGTTGCATGAGGTTAGCTTAGCCCGCTAGCAAGGCCAAATGGAAGCTTATCATAAAATACATCAGTGCTTCTAATATCAATTTGCTCTACAGCATGCAAATACCAAAATTTAAAATTAAAAAAACAATTTAAATCCATGCGCATAAACAGGTATCACCATTGAATAGTTTCTTGATTATTTAATGTTTATCTATCTCCAATACTTAACTTTTCCTTCCACTGCGGCTATAGTCACTTGAAGATCCTAATGTATTCTTTTGAGTGAAACCAATCACAAAAACAAGCACCTATGTCATTTCACTTTAAAATGTTCTGTTGTAGCTGGTCATCAAGAGCTATTCTAAACATAATCACAGAGGACAGGAACCACCAATTTATCATTATGTTAGAGACAGAACATCTAAGATATGCTGAATGCAACAAACAGCAGAGACCAAAAACAATAAATACCTGTTTTGCAAGCCTTATTATTTGAAAGTGAATCGCGGTGTCATTCAAATCTTCTGTAAAACATGTGATCTGTATATCATCATTGACTGCCTGGCCTTCTTGTGAGTTGCTTTTTCCATTGCATTGAGGATCATTACTCACATGCAGTTTTGAAAGTTTGCTGTCTAGCTCTTCTGATGCCATACTGACATGAAACAATACTGGCTGCCTAGCTGGAATGAGAAAAATGAAATTTAGCAAACCAAAAAATTCAATCATCAGAGTATGAGTATAAAAGACTGCAAATTGTATATTACACATAGAACAAACGCATGCATACAAATAAGTAGGATTCAGAACAGGATAAAGAAAACTTTTACAGTTTATATGTTATTTTTTATAATAATAAAATTTCACATTCCTAAGATCGTGCATGCCACCACCTTAAGATCTAAAATTTCCTATCTGTGAAACCAAAATGAATTAGCAACCTAAGCAATGGGTAACTTATGTAGTATGCAGATCCAGCTAACAAGAAGTGTATATAACAAAAAGGTTCCAAATATGCAAACAAATTGATTTCTAGATAGTAAAAGTATTGTTAAAATGTTGCCTGGATAATGGGATACAAACAACACCTATTGCCCCTTCACTAGCCTACAAATGGTCCTTGGCTGTGAAAAATAAGTTTCATATTAAACAACCACTGATACTTTGTGTGACAGAGTAATGAGTTTCACGAGTTCAGAAACAAAATTGTTAAGTGGTAGTCTAAGAATTATATATTACATTTCAAGGCTGATACCTGTTACCGAGTTTTTGAACCATGCCAACAAAATTAACTTATCTTCTTATTTCTATTCCTAATTCATATCATCTTCTGAACGCCACGCCAAAACACTTTTATCTTATGATAAAGTCTATAATTATCCTTTCTCATCTCCCAACCCCCAACTTTTATCCCTTCTTAATTCTAACTTTTTAGCGCAATCACAAAGCAATGGTTAATCCATTTACAAATCTGACACAAAACCTTCTATTATCCTCACAGTACCTCTGAAATATAAACATAGTTCCTACAACCAAACTTGAAACCACTTAGCTACCACCAATACCCAGCACAAACACAACCATCATCCCACCATCGCCAACATAACTAATACAATTGTTTCCGAACCAAATCACCACCATTGCTTCTCCATTTGTTAGGGTCATTACAGCTTCTGAACTCCAACATTCTCATAGTAAATTGCTACATTAATTAGGTGTAGTTTATGCTTATTCAAAATTAGGAAAGCAGCCAACAAACAGGAGTTTGCCAGTGAGAGCGAGTGCAGTGCCATAATGGCTGAGCTTGGTGGGTGGTGAAAACCATCAGCACATAATTATTTTATACTCTTTTAAACTACTCAGTATGGCACTGTGGTTCCATTTTGACATGTACACTCTCCCTTTTTATCATCTTGTTTTGTTCTCAATATAATAAATAGCCGTTAGAAAGTATGTTTGCATTTGTTCTGTACCGACCTCTTGACTAAACTTGTATACACAAATCCTTCTATATACGCTAATACCTTTGGCATACTATATTTCCAGGAGTATCATGTATTCCTATTCCTATATATAACTTTTAAATAACCCTTCCATATATGTTGTAAACATTGCCATCGTCTTTACATCCATTTCTTTCTCTCCATTGTAGAGTCTAAAAAATACCCATTTCTCGCGTACAATTTTACTCTAACAATTGATGAAACTCCCTTACCAATCATTCAAATTTTCACATCTCAAACTTTCATCTTGAGCTTGTAGTTTATTCTGCTAACTATCTAAACAATCAAATATGGTAAAACCCAATACCCTCTTCAAATCTTCTACCCAGAAAACCCAAACCAAATATCCAATTCTCTATTAAGCATTCAATCAAACACCTCATATGCATCTAATGAAAAAATTCAACCAGTTACAGACTGAGATTGGAACTGACCTTTGAAACTGAGAAGTGGGTCTTCTTCGATCACTGATTACTAAAATCGCCGACGATCTCTATCACTTTCTTCTACTTTTTTTTCCTGAGAAATTTGAGGTGTTGGAATTTGGAGTTTGGGACTCGAAGATGAAAAGAAACAGGAAAAAGCCGGGGCACTTTATAGTAAAAGGGTCGAATAGTCAAGTGGGGTCTAGAATCTGACCCGATACGGCCCAAATATATTTCTGAGTCAATGGACTGTTTCTATTAATGGGCCTTTGTGCTTCCATTTAAGCCCAATTCTAAGGGCCTGTTTTGGGCTTATTTTCAGCTCATCATTTTGGGCTGAAAATAAGCCCAATGAGCTGAAAATAAGCCCAATCAAACGAGCCCTAAAGTGTCGTTGTTGCCTACCTGTATAACTGTATTCATTAAAGATTACGAGGTTGAGGTTGAGGTTTATAACTAGAAACTTAGGACCGTGGTTACGTAAGTAGTGCTTGTGTAGCCTCGCACATTTACATATAATAATAACAATGGTTGGGGAGTTGTCCTTTTTACGATTCCACTAGGTAGGGTCGATTTAACCTTTTTTTCCTGATAATAAAGATGACATCGCCGTCGCTTTATTAATAATTAATTAACAAAATATAGTACAGTATATTACAAAACTATTCTCTCACTTTCAATCATGAGACAAAACGAAGTACAACTATATTCACTATTACAAATGAAGATACAAGTACTGAGAAGACAGTATACACCCATATCCACTACATCCTGCACTCCTGGTACGATATAGTCTTACTTCTCCATGCGATTCCTCTTCTAGGCAGCCGCCTGGCCAGCCCAAGCATGTATATTGGCAAAAAATTTGTGCATCATAACAGGAAATCTGTTATTGGTATTTCGGAAGCAGAGTTTCGTTGCGATCTAGCCATAAGCCCCACATCGTAGCCGAAGCAGACATATCCCATGCAATTCTATCATCTTTCTTGACAATACCTATCCTCCAGTGACCCTATACCTCCGAGCTCGACCTAGGAGATCCCAAACCCTAAACAGACAACCTCCCATGCTAGTCTGGCTTTGGGGCAGATAAATAATAAGCGGTTTGTGTCTTCATCGTCGTAGTTACATCTGGAGCATCTTACATCAATTTGCATATTTTCGTTTTTGTAGGTTGATCTTAGATAAGATCACATCGTTCTTCACCAGCCACATGGACACTTTAACTTTCAACGGTGCCTTAATGCTCCAGATAATGTCAACCTCCTTACATCTCGCCCCTCCATCGTTGAGCCAATATGGCTAGGCTCCAAATTCTAACTCCTTTATTGATTAATATACATACCGTTTGTACGAATGAAATTATTAAGCTTTTGTAGTTGATTAATACTCTCTTGAGACATCTGTTCAAAAACCTCAAGCCTTAATCTCTCGTTACGCCAAACATCAGCAACTAACGTATCGGTATTTATCGTCGCTGCGGCAGCCTCCGAAAACAGAGAAAGAAGAGTATTGTTTCCATACTATTTGTCCTTCCAGAATTTGGTCTTTTTTTCGCTCCCAATTCTATACCTTGTATTAGTGTCGATTCAACTTTTAATATTTACAAACAATTTTATGTTAATATGTAAGAATATGTCTCGTTATGTTCTCTTTAACAAAACACCGTAACTGCACTGCAATTTTTCTCTCTGTGTGCGCCCTTGACATGGGCCCTAGTAGTACTTTGAAGCATGCCTCCACTCACTCAATAATATTCCAGCTGGTGCACGTAGTAAACCATTTGACGTAACTGATAGCGAAGTGCTTATGTAAAGCTCCACCCAAAATCAGAAACCCTCTTTATATGTCATACTATTTTTTTTTTTTTTTTTTTTTTTTTTGATTATACTGGGTTCCATCCCCCTCTTTGGGTCAGACTAATCCCAGTCCCGTGACAAGGAGCCCCAATCTTTGGTTGGGTTTGTGCGCCAGCCCATCTAGCATAGCGGTCACTGGCCACCCAGAGGTATTTAATCCCCATCTATGGGAACCGTACACACTCTAAGTCCCATCGCTCTTACCACTAGGCCACTTGTGGTGGTTATATGTCATACTATTATTATAGTACATCAAACAACCCCAAAAAAGCTCAATTTGTTCGACACAAAACAAACACCCCACTAAGACCTAAATTTATCACAACAGCCCATAAACCGAGAGGAATGTCCCTTATGACTTGACACTAACAGTTTAATTTGTTGTCGTTTCTCGTTTGTCGCAATCAACGTGGATCTCAAAGCATTATGCCTTGCATTGACGAATAAAATATTGAGCATGTTTCATTAACGAGAAAATAACATAACAAGCTTAAAAACAACTCAAAGTTTTGGTTTGAAAATGTTATTGCTGTTTTTTTTTAATATAAAAGATGATCCTGTCATCGTTTCATTAATGCAATATTAAAGAAATAAAGTAGTACTACTTACATAATTTCAAAATACATCGTCTATCCAGTAGACTAGTCAAAGAAAGTAAACGCAACAACTACAACCTAGAAAAGTAAGATACAAGCTGCTCCCAAGCTAGAACAACAATAATATAACAGAAAAACGACGGTGCGCTGTTCCAAACATTATCCAAAAAGACGCTGTCGCTATGCCAAAATGTCCACCATAGGCTCCTACTCTTCCTCTTCCATCCGCAGACGTTTCATAGCTTCCCTGTTACCTGTCCATTCATGAGTTATAGTCAGAATTTTGTGCATAAGACCCAAATAAGTGCGTTTGATATTACGAAAGCATAAATCATTCCGGCTCAGCCATATACTCCACATGGTTGCTAAAGCTACTATACCCCACTCCTCTCTTTCTTACTAGCTAATTCTACTTAACAGCGGCCTCAGACCTCTGTGCTAGACCTAGGACTATGTATACTCCCAAACCGAAGACATATATTCTCCCACGCTAGTTTAGCCTTAGTACACTCGAAGAGAAGGTGTTTAATATCTTCATTCTCGCACTCACAATCCCCGCATATCACGTCGATTTGCATCTTCCTTTTCTGCAGATTAATCTTCGTTAAGATCGTGTCGTGCATAACTAGCCATGCAAAAATTTTAATCCTCAGCGGAAAATGTTACTGGTATTATTTAGAATACATGCACGTTGGAGGAGAGACACAATTACACAGAGATAGAGAGTTGAGATTGCATATTTATAAGTTACAACGTACATATGGTTAGCTTGGCTAGTTCTTTATTAACCTCTATCTAGCATTACATTTCCTTATCGATTGGGCAGGCTTACTTCGTCGAGATCATCATCTAACGACAAGAACACTTCGTCGAGGCATGACAGTTCTCTCACTGATCCATCATGGTAGCTCCCTTGCGAGCCGCAGGTTGAATCGTACGCTCGACAAATTATCCACTTGTTAGTTTCCTATACAATAGGTAAAAAGCTAGGTTAACTAAGAAGAAACCCGAAAATGAAAATGAAATGTTATGGTATGGTTGCTTACTATTCTTGAACTGGCTCTCTTTGTGGATGATGACCTTCTACTGGAACGACTGCTGCTGCTATCAACTATAGCATTGTCGGATAGATGGTACTCGTGCATTATCCAATTGGTTTTGATTTCCCCGAAGTAGAACACGAGGCTTTTCTTGATGCCAACATCCTTACCATCTCCGATGCTTGCTATGGTCTCATCGTTGCCAATCGGATTCCAGTAGCCATTTGGTGTAGCTCTGTGTTGAGTGTTGCGAGCGAAGAAGTAGAATAGCTGGTTACCCCCTTGGAGTGCTGTACCTACATATATATTCATGTATGCAATAAAAGCTTGATTAGAATGAAATTATATCTTTAAAGAGGAAAACAAAACTATTTACATATATGCATGCATGTCTATGAATTGGATACTGATCATGATGTGCGTGAAAGATCATGCCATTACAATAACCCAGCAGATCGGAATTATTGGCACAAACAGTACGGCCATTGTACCGGAACTTCCAAGTTGTGGTAAGGGTTGCGGGTTTCACTGTTAAATTACAGCAGTAACCTAGATAGCAGGTGTCATGAACCTAAGAACATATGCAAAGCATATATGGTATAGTACTCACCATTGAGGTCCCATGGATCAAGCTGATGGAGGTCAAGGGTGGGGATGATATTCGGTTGGCATGAGAGGTGGGCAGTTTTCTGGCCTAGGAAGTGAACGATGAGCTCTTCGTCGGAAGGGAAGAACCGGAAGCCCGGTGGAAGGTTGCCGGTGTAATCTCCCATGTAACTAACTAGGTAATAAGAAATATATATATGCAAAAGAGATGATCAACAAGAAAGAAGAGAGGAAACAAGAGCTCCTTCACTTCGCATTCGGATACCCGATCATAAAAGATTATAGAGGTGATGAGAAGAAGTTAAGGACTAGTTTGGTTTTTGGTTGGCTTGGTATTTATAGTGTGTATGAGGGAGAGAGACGAAAGAGTCAAGGTGCATTTGAGAGCAGAATGGAGATTAAACTTTGAAGTGGAATAAAATTGACAAAGACAGAAAACCACTACGTGTACCTGAGATCGATCTAACCCAGCTAGTTTCACCTGATTAATTTCAAACATGAATCATGTCAGTAACAACAAATCAGAGGATGAAAGCGTATGGTTGAGTATAACCTACGGCTATGGTATAGCTTTATCTTCGCGCCTAACTGCGATGTTGATGTGCACGCTGGCTGATAAATAGTGATCCTTCAATATCATATACTACTATCTCAAAAGCCTTGAATAAAGTCTTTGCTTATCGATCGGTTTCAATTGATCATGCAACCATAAGTCAGTGTCAATTGCATCTCCATCCATTCTATTTCATGAAATGTTCATGTCATCTACATGTCACAACTTTGTGGGTCAGTAGATAACGAGGTTCACATTGTGGTACTATTGATATATATGCAACAATCTATCATGAGCTTTTAAATTTCAAACATATATAACGCTATGTGTTGATCGTCCAGGCTTCATATAGGCTATAAGAACACCAGCCATCTGATCAGACTATGATTTGTATTTGTATTATAACAAATACAGATATCATGATATTCATCCATGTTAAACTACATATATAGAATACTCAACTAGATGTCTAAATAACCAAATACATATTTAAAATCTAAAAGAACATATTATAAACTTTGCTAAAGATAAATATACTGGAGCGCATTAAGTAAACTATATATCAGTTAGCATTACGCTACTAGTATTAGAGTAAAGATTGGATTTGTAGTCAAGAAAGCAATAACACAACCAACAAAAACCGAACTTTTTTGCGCTCAAATATGTACTTCAGCAAAAACATGTAGGAAAGAAATGCCAGGGCCTCGAACATAATTTAATTTCTTGAGATGAAAATCCTAAGTTGATGGCATGATTCAATAGGAAAGAGCAAAAGGAAACGCAGTAAATACTAAACAGGAGTTCAAATTATTCAAGACTGAGAATGACAACAAGAAGGAAATCAGGAAAGATGACTGAGATGTGTGCAGTGTCCACTGCTTTTATGCCTGTTACATTCACCACGTGTATGATAAGCAAGGTGACAGTCATTTGCAAAGCATGTTAATCATTCATTAACACGTAACATAAATAAATGTGTATATATAATATCATGTATTATCTTAAGTTATGGCTTCCACATTAGATTACAGTAAGTGACTACTCACTATCATTATCATCTTCGGATTATTATATTTCTAATCCAAATTTGTTAGGCTACATAGAACATTTGCCATATGGTTAAATTTGATGCATACTGAACTAAATACCAAGAAATACAGCATGATACGTATGCCAAAGTATAAAACCCAATATACTACAGTACACAATAGAAAGATATCTAGTAGCACTGTCTCCTGTAAATGAACTTACAGAAGAAAACACCGAGAATCTAAATCCTAACTAGAAAATGATAAGTAGTCTATACTTCTAAGGTGATGGTTTTTCTAATGCTAAATTACTATCGATAAATTTGTTGTTTACGACATCATGCCGACACAATAAATACATCAGCAAACCATCATCTTCTGTACTGCATTCTGTATCACACTAACACTGAACCCCCCCCCCCCCCCCCCCCCCCCCCCCCCCCCAATAATAACACCTCAAAAACCAACATAGTTGACGTGGATGCAAAGGAGAAAGCGAGCAAAAAGCTCTCAACTTGTAGTTCAAGTGACCTATGCACATATACATTAATTTTTCCATATATAGTAAAGCATATGTGACAGGCTCTGAAATATCAAAACAATCGCAATGATTGCTCAGAACAAAGCCAACTTCCTCTTCTTTTTCCTCCCCTCTTCACTACTCTAAACCTGCTGCTTTATAACTAGGCATCATCAAAAGAGAAAAGCCTTATAGAAGAAATTATAATGATAAAGGAAGGGCTTCACCAGTTCACCACTTTTTTGGTAGAGGAAGGTTTTGGTTCATTTTTTTCGACCTTTTTGTGGCGTATAAGTGATGCAAATTGGCACCCCATGTTGTCTGTAATTAAAAGGAGATTGGCCCCTTGCTTTCGTACCCCCTCTATAAGAACCAACTTTCATTTTCGATCGCTCACTTAGTTTTGAAATCGTGATCTAAGTTCTTGTTGTTAATTTCTAAGAGAAATTAAAGGTCGCAGCTTGTTACTTCAATTGAAGTAAAAGTTGGAGTATCATCACCCTGCTTCACTAAAGATAACATAATGAAACGAGTCATGCCAACAACAGTAACAACAAACCTGTCAAGCATTGTAGGACAACTATAAAGGAAACAACAAAACGGACAAGGATAACCTTAACCAACCCAAGATAAACGGCAAGATAAAGAAGGATAAAGTGGACATTAATCAAGCAAGCAACAAGAGAGCCGAGAAAACACTATCATCCTAAACATGGTGATTCCCCTCAGAGTCCCGATCATCATCTGTCACCTTCTCGAGAAAATCTCAGGTTATTAATGTGATAATTGGTTTATGTTTGCAATTTTAATTTGTCTAAATCTCGCTACAGAAGGATGAACTACGAAAACTGGGTTATATCGACAATTTTGAAACTAAGTGGGTAACAAATTCAAAATATGGGCCCGGAATCAATTCCCCCAAGGAGGAATGATCTGTAAGATGATGGGACTCTTCAGTACAGAGAGCCTTTTTTATCCAACTCTCAAACTAGCCCCACACATGAAAGGAGGGTGAAGTATTGTGAGATGCCCACTACAGTCTACAAAGAAAGCAAAGCACTTTGAACATGGGGGTTACTGACAAGGTTGTTCATGGTGAGGCATGCACTTGGAGCAGTCCCATTTAGGCACCCAGAGCATATGCTCTGCAGGTTTCATTACGATGGTTATCATGAAGTACAGAATGGCGGGCGGGCGCCGTCACTGATTCAGAGAATGTGTGGATTTATTGTTTTTGTGTGATGTAATGTGTACATATAGAATACCTTGATTTCTTTGCAGACAAAACAAGCATAATAATTGTGTCCGGATTATTATGGACAATGAGTAGCGCATTAACTAAGGACTCCGGCTCAAGAATGGGAGAGTCGTCGGAGGGGGATTTCGCCTGGAGGTTTGGGATATCAAAATCTCCAAGATGTGTTCATGTATCTTTCCTTTTACAGTACTAGAGTTGTGTTGGTATGAGAATTTCATGTATTTTGTCCAAGATGTATTTTGTCTATTTCATTACTAGTGTGGGTGTTGAGTTGTAAGGAGATCTACTTTGTTTCGTTAAAAGTTCATTAATGAAACGGGTGACAATAGTCACTTTTGCATCAAAAAAAAAATAATTGTGTCCGGATTTATCAAATATGAACTTTAATAGAGGTCATGAGGTATATTACAATTTACAGGCAACTAGAAATTAAAGATGATTGTAATGCTAGAGAAATTAGGCAAATGGTGCAGAGAGAAACAAAATGATTTGCATGCTTCGTTAGCTTTCCTACTTCCATGAGAGGAGCATGAGATAGTGAGATAGTTCATCATGTTAATGAAAACTTGATAGAAGAATATATAGGCCCTCACCTACAAATGCACAAAACCAGCTAAGAATTTCTTGCTTACTTCACTTTTAACCTTGTCATTTTCTGTTAACATGCAACATTACCAAAAAACACCAAACCCTCTCCAGTATGTCTTTCGAAATGCACGTTTGGAAATAGAGTACATAATAAGCGATTTAGAAAAAATAAGACAACTTTCTTAAAGCAATTCATGTTTATACTCGATTACCCCTAACTTCGTTGGACGTTTATTTTGGTTATTTAATATATTGTAATATAAGTGTGGTTTAATAACCATTGGACTAATTATTAAAATTAGGCACACAGGTTACATTCATACAATTGAACTAGAACACTCTATATTACATACATATAATTTGTGTGCGCAACTTGTTTTGCAACCCTACAAAAATCATTAAATGTGCAGGACAAGCATAAACTGTTCATGTTGGGCGATCTAAAGAAGCCTACTCTAACATAGCACATTTCAAGATGGATTAACACATTTCAGCATTCCCATTCCCGTTACACGTAAGAAAGAGCTTGGTGTTCCTGGCAACAACCAATATGAATTTACAAAATGTACTTAGTACCAAGTGATCCAACAATAGATGCAACTCAAGTCATTCAGAATGCATCGGCAAAATCCCAAATTATATCACCCAAAACTAGCCCAATACTAGTTTGACTGCCACCATCTCAGCCCGAATGGAAGAAAATCAACTTGCGGTTAACTGGCTACCACGGATGGGATGTGAAAAAACTGAGAATGGTGGTTGTGACTTGAAGAAAGAAGGCAAAGACAAATAACAAAGTGAAAGCTACCAACCTTATTGTGTTCAGAACTTCAGATTACCAAAGATAGTGGAAGCACTTCAACTAAGCATGAATTAAACGTGAACTTGCGCAAGGATTAGTTGCCTATAGATTGAGAGCGGAAGAAAATTTCTCAATAAAGAAATGATTTTTGGCATTAGATATCAAAACTTAAGTTCAGATTAGGCTCAGTCAATCTAATGATGCAGTGAAAGTAAGAAACAACTGGTAGTTATCTATCCAGTCTTAGGCCAAATCAGCTTGGATTAGGTTTTTCGTCAGATCCGGTTCCATCTAAAGCAGTCAAATCCATATGGCTTTCCAAACTTAAAGATGACAAGAAAATGGTGAAGATGAGTAATTACTCGAAAAACATAGAGACTAATTTTGAAGGCACTTGTTGCGGGATTAAAGATGTGATGATCACATTTGGCAGAGATGCCAAATAATCGAAATATAAAGAAACAAATTAGCAACAAGCCACATTCAACAAACTGATTCAATCTGTGACTAGACAAACGATATAGCCTATCGGTATAATCTTCTGTATCTCTTATGTTTGTGCGAATGTGCTTGTATTGAACAAGTTCTCTATCTTTTTATACCTATTTTATACAAATTGGAAATTGGGGTTTTGAGAGTTGTAGAAAGAAGAATTGCCATTGTTCGTGCTCATAAATCTAGAGATAATAACTGAAGGGGATTAAGCATGATGAGAAATTCAAACAGGGTACAATGAAACAAGGTAAGCTAGTAAAGAAAGAATACCATAAGGTTAAAAGTTAGGCCTACAACAGAGAGTTTGTGAAAACCCAGAAGACAATCGATACCCGTGCTACCCTTCTTTCTGCATGTTTGAGAACAATTGGTCCTTACAACCATGGTGTCTTTATGATAATAGTTATTAATATATTATCAAAAAAGGAAACAGTTATTAATTCATTGCTTTATATATTCATTTACAGCCATAAGAAATTCATGCTGTTGCCCGCACATGTATAAATATATGCAATTCTACAAACTTAGGAGATGGGCACAAGACTGCTATAAAGACTGCTATAAAAAATGACCAAGTGTAACATATTTGGATGCATGTACAAAGAGTGGGTGCACATACAGAGTGACTTGAGACATACCCCAGTTATTTAAAGGGAATGCAAGTGCTTAACCTTCTGGATTGCTTGCTTGACTTTAGAGAATGGTTCTTCATACAAGGAGCCCCTGGACCATCAAATTGTGAGGCCAGGCTTGCCTCGCCAATAAATGCACGAAAACTGTCAGCCACAGAGTTGGAAAGCGACTCGAGGTTGTATCCGCCTTTCAAGAAGAACACACAGTGCCCCCCCACAACTCATTAGCAAGTTTCTTGATACTTGATGCACGCATATAGTATGTGCCAGTTGTGAACTGAAGGCCAGCCAGTGGGTCGAGCACATGAGCATCGTAACTAAAGAGAACATGAACATTAGTTAGTAGGAGTAGAATTTATTTCTTTCTGTAAACATTTTGAGAGAACATGAGCAGTGCAAGTGTTTATTTCTCCACAATAATTTCATTAGTTAGTGATTAACAACCCCATTCCCATTTTAGTGCACAATAATGTTCACCAATTTCAAATGTCTGCAAGGAATTGGTAGATAAGTTGAGGTAAAAACTGTGAAAACATCATCCTAAAAGTTAAGACAAACAATAAAGGAACTACATATTGTATGGTCGTGTTTATCTTTGCATTATCCCATCCTATGTCGTTCACTTTGGACACAAGCTGCACAAGTCTACACTAAACCTATAAAAACTTGTCCTATTATATACATTTTTATTTTATTTATTTTTTTTGATAAAAAGATGACCCTGTCATCGCTTCATTAATGCGAAATTAAAGAAACATAGTAGAACTATTTACAAGCAGGCCACAAACTGCCATCTAAAATCCAAAATACAAAATACATCCAAGAGTCTATACTATGAAAGCAGATAAAGATACAAGGGTAGCTATCTCACTACCCCCACTGTGGTATGATTCACAACACCACTGCTGCTTCTAAGTCCTCATGCTTTTGGGATAACGGTCTTTCCCCCAATCTGCAGCTTCCTGACCCTTCTATTCTTCCTCTTCCATGCGTAGCCTTTTCATTGCCCCCCTATTTCCTGTCCAATCATGAGACAAAGATATAATTTTATGAATGATAGAAGAAAGTGAGCAGGTAATTTTTCGAAAATATAAATCATTTTTGTTTAACCACAAGCACCACATTGTGGTTGTTGCCATCACCCCCCACGCCTCTCTATCTTCCTTTCTAACTAGTTCTACCCACCACCGACCCCATACCTCTGAACTAGACTCTGGCAATTCTACCATCCCAAAACCAAGACTGACTACTTCCCAAGCTAGTTTTGCCCTACTACAAGAGAATAATATATGATTCGTATCTTCGTCTTCCGTCAAGCAGGCCTCGCATTTGATCTCAAGTTGCATATTCCTTTTTCTGAGATTGACCTTTGATAGAATGGCATCGTTCATGACTAACCAAACAAAGACTTTAACCCTCAGTGGTACCCATAGCTTCCAAATGAACTCCGAATTCTTACATCGGACTCCCCCGTCATTGATACGCTTGTACATAGATGCCACTGAGAATTCCCCTGAGGGTTGTAGCATCCAGTTTCTATTGTCGTCACCTTCGTCGGTGAATCGTCCTTCTGCTCTAATAAACCCATTAAGTTCCGTCAATTGTGAGACTGCCTCACTGGTTGGATTATCTTTGACAACCAGCTTCAGATTCTGTTTCTGTCATACATCCGAAACCATCGTATCATTATTCACCGTAGCCTCTGCCGCTGCTGGGAATAAATTCATCAGTGTCCTGTCCCACACCATTTATCCCGCCAGAATCTGGTGTCGTTACCGTTTCCGATTCTGCATCTAGTGTTAGTGTGATACATCACACCCACCTTTGCAATTCCTTTCCATATTTGCGAAGACTTGCCGAAGATGGCTTTCCCACCGAATCGACTTGATTTCCTCCATCTATATTTATTAAACGATTTGCACCACCAGTTCTTTTGTCTCCTCTTCATCTTTCACCACCATTTGCTCAGCAAGGCTCTGTTCATATCTCTGATGTTCTGAATACCTAGACCTCCATATTCCTTTCTTTTGCACACTCTCCCCCAGTTGACTAGAGGTAATCTTCCATTGGATTCCTCAATACCTTTCCAAAGAAATCTTCTTCGTACTCTGTCAATCTTCTGGATTACCCACTGCGGAAGCTCGTATACTGACATAAGGTGAACTGGGAGACTGCTTAGAACTGAATTTAACAGTGTGATTCTTCCACCTAGCGTAAGTAATCTTCCTTTCCAACCTGATAGTTTCTTATCAATTTTATCTATCAATGGCTGCCAGTCTTCTCTTTGAAGTGCTCCAGGTCTTATCGGAACCCCTAGATATAACAATGGAAAGTTGCCTGCTTCACATCCAAGGAAACTCTTGATGTCGTCGATGGGAATAGAGATTTGACTACTAATCAGAAGAACACAGGTCTTTGAGCGGTTGATAGTCATCCCCGACCAGAGCCGGAAACACTGCAACACCATACTAATAGCCTTCATTTCTTCCTCAGTTGCTGCTCCGAATAATAGTGTATCGTCTGCGTATTGTAGTATCGAAATTGTTTGCGGTATCCCCTTGCTTTGATACCCTGTAATGTCCCTTCTTCCCTGCCCCTACCGATCATTTCGGCCAATCCGTTTGCGACGATGGCGAATAATAGCGAGGACAGCGGGTCTCCCTGCCTGAGCCCCCTTCTGCATTTGATTTCCTTTCCAAACTGCCTGTTGACTTGTATAAAGGACTTTCCTCCTCGTACACATTTCATAATCCACCGACGCCATATATTACCAAACCCTTTTAGCTGAAGCGCCTCATCGACACATTCCCATTCAAGCGAGTCATATGCTTTCTGGAAGTCTTTTCAATAGAAACCCGTCCGAGTTGTCCTTGTTAGCTCTATACACGATTTCATGGACTGAGGCCACACTATCCATGATGTCTCTTCCCTTGATAAAACCGCTCTGGCTTTCACCCACTATTCCATCCATAAGTGGTGATAGCCTTTGTGCTAAAACTTTTGTGATGATCTTGAAGGATCCGTTCAGCAGGCTTATCGGCCTTAAATCCTCTACCCCTATCACCTCTTTTTTCTTTGGGATAAGGACTACATTCGCATAGTTCAATCTATCTATCTCTATCACTCCTTGATGCAGTTCGTAGAAGATGTTCATAAGATCCTATCTAATGATATCCCAATAAAGCTTGTAAAAGAAGATTGGAAATCCATCAGGCCCTGGTGCTTTGTCCTGTCCCAATGCATTCACAGCTAGTAAAACCTCCTCCTCTACGAACATACCCTCTATGTCTTCACTCCCTTCAATTCTAGAGTCAATCCACATGTCAGGTTTCATCTTACATCTGAACTCCTTTCTTCTCCCAATCAGCTCCTTAAAGCTTTTGTCAACTTCTTGTCTAATTATTCCTTCATTCTCTGTCCATGAGCCATCAATCAACAGCCTGCCAATGTGATTTTGTCTTCTTCCGTTAGCCACCTTATGGAAGTATTTTGTATTTGCGTTCCCTTCTTTAAGCCATTGTACCCTTGACCGTTGCTTCCAATATTGCTCTTCCCTATCGCCTATAATCTGCATCACGATTCTGCCTTGACACAACTCGTTGATTTCAATATCCACTAATTCCCTCCCCTCCTGAATAACTTCCAGCTCTGTAACCCTATTGCCCAGTTCCTGCAATCTTAGTTTAGCTGCCCCGAATTCCCTCCTAGCCCAATCTTTGATGCGCTTTCGTAATCTTCTCATCTTTTCGATCCATATTCCCACCGCGAAAGCTTCACCAGTGGCGACCACCCAAGATTCCTCTATGATCTGTTTGATATTTGTAGACACCGTCCAAGCTTTCTCAAATCTGAAGGGATATCTCCGTTTAACATAGTCACATCCACAATCCAAAAGTAGCGGCAAATGATCCGAAGTGTATCTCGTAATCGTCTTCACTTTGGCCAATGGATACACATCCTCCCAATCTGTGGAAACGAGCACTCTATCCACCGTTGCTAATATCGGGGAAGACTGCATATTAGATCAGGTGAACCTCCTATCTGTCTGTTCCATCTCCATTAACTCTAGCTCTTCTATGATAAGATTAAAATTATCTTGATCAATGCGAGTTGGCCCTCTCCCTTTGTGTTCGTGCCTGAACCTGGTAATGTTGAAGTCCCCCTATGACCCACGGACCTGCCCAATAGTTCTTGATTTCTCTGAGCTCATCCCAGAATCACCTTCTCTTTCTTGAGTCGTACGGACCATATACCGTCGTAACGACTTCCTCCCAATCATCGCTTCTCCTTCTGATTCTAATAGAAACCGAGAATTCTCCTACCCTGTGATCTAAAACTTCGAACAACGTATTGTCCACCCCTAATGCTATACCCCCCGAGTATCCCACTGCCGCCTTGAATCTTGTCTAATTCTATTGGCATTTTGATCTTGTTCTACCCTGGTGTTGCCCATGTCCAACCCATATAAACTAGCAAAGTATATAAGCGAGTCATCGCTAAGCAAATTTAAAGCTGAGAATATCTTAGCAGGATTACCTCCACAAGCAGATGCAGGCTCTTTCCCTTTTGCCGCGGCCCTAATAAGATCTTCCTCGCTTGGCCCCTCCTTCCCCCACATGTCTAGTTGTCTCTTGCTTTTTCTTGGAAGCTCTATATCTTTCTTTCCCGTACTTCCCAATTCTGGAAGTGCACTCTCTTTGTCTGCTGCTTCAAACTCAGTTACTGATATGAGATTGTCCTCTCTAATCCCATCTAATGCCCCTATCATTTCATCCTCTGAATGGAAGGGAACTAATGAAGAACTCATTTTCGGATCGATAGCAGCAACGAACGAATTCTCCCCTTCCCCGTACCCTTGGTCGTGGTCAGCCCCCACTTCAGCTTCGATCTGAATATAATTAGTCCCTTTATCTCCCAAAGTAGAAGGCCCAACTCTCTTTGCGTTTGGATCAGTTGCAGTGGGCCCATCCGACACTTTCAAAGCCATCAAAGCCCAGTTAATCCCTTTATCTGCTGTCTGCTTCAACCCAGTGGGCACCTCAGAAACTTTCGAAGCCATCAAAGCTCTTAGGGCTAGTCGAATAGAACACTCCACCTCTTCCTTAGAGAAATTGACCAACTGATTGATGTCGACTTCATCCCTGTGCCCAACGCGCCGCTGAAGCGTCACCTCCCTTTTCAATATCCCCAGTATTAAGGAGATGTCACATCCCTCCGTCTCTTCGCCTTTTCCCTTCGCCACTGGCATCAGTACGACCATTTTTGGATCCGCTGAGGAGTCTCGAGTATGATTCGAATGCCATGGACGCCCCTGATTCACTTTGATTTGATCGATCGGCTGGTGCGCGCTCTCCATCGTCATCGCCTTTGGACGGCCAGGATGTAATCTCTCATAATCCAACGGTGCTTGGTCGTCTTCAACCTCTGGTTCGCCCTCTCCTTCCTCTCTCCTTGATTCTCCACGGAATGAGACTGATTTTTTTACTTCGGTGATGACCTTAACTTCGAATCTTTCATCTTCGAAGTCGACACTGATCATTGAGGGAATATCTTGCTTGCTTACAACTCCGATGCGGATTCAAGCGAACTCGATGTTCGAGTGCGTGAGTGTTCCTCTGTCGATATCGATTACCCTTCCGAAACTTCTAACTGCGTCTTGAAACCCCGAACGCACCAAGCATTGGTAGGGGAGATTGTATAATCGCAACCAAACAGAGAAGAGGGATTCGGCCTTCAATGCCCCGGTCTCTCGTGTCCATTGTTTGAAAGTCACGTAGAACTCCATGCCTTCTCTATCTCTACCCTCAATCCCTTTCAAAAGCACTAGCTCAGCAACTCGTTCTTTGTTTTGACAGTGAACAAGGAAATTGTTCTCTGCCCTTGGCCTTGCCTCCCATTTCCAGTCCAGTTGTGGTTCGGTTGTTGCTTGAAGCAACTCCTCAATGTCGATGTGTTTCGGGTTCCCCGTATGAGCTCTAACCACCACCGAATTCTTATATCGATTTTTGACTTTGGCCATAATTAGGGTCGGAGAAATTTTGGCCAGTGCAACTTTCCTTCTCCCAGCTTCGCTCTCCTCTGTTTTACTACTTCCCGATCTGTCCACCCTCGCCGGAATCAATGGCTCTTTGCGAGGACGAGGGCTAAGAGCTATGGAGTTAGGGCATGCCGTGGAGATGTGTCCCGAGCGCTTGCATCTGTAACAGAACCATTCGTTCAGACATTGATAAATGGTATGGCCCCTTTGTGCACATTTGTGGCACAGTTGCTTGCCTCCACTCCCATTGCCTCCCGATGAACCATTGCTTCTCCTACTCCCCTCTGGTTTATCTCTTGAAGTGTGCTTCTTTGCCTTGACGAGAACCCACTCTCCTTCTTCGCCTTCTTTTTTTTGTGATGGCTACCATTTCCGGTGAGCTCGTTTGAGGTCTCCGAGCTCTGTGCTCTTCCTCCCTTCGAGTGCTACCTCTTGTCACCTCAGCATATGACCTTCCCCTGCTCTCAACTTGGTCACGGTGTTGCTTCTTTTCCTCTATATCTCGATCAGCATCTCTTGAGTGATCTCTATGATCAACTCTTGAGTGAGAGTATTTCAGTGGCTCTCTATCTCTAACTTTCTCTGCTCCGAAGCTCTGATATCGGCATTTGTTGGAAGCTTCTGTCCTTTCAGTTTCCCTTCCCCTCTTTGCCATCTCCTCAATGGAGTTCTTGTAGCTTCTGCGCGCTGGAGTATGGTCTCTGGTGTTGGGGGGGGGGGGGGGGGGGGGGGGGGCTCTCAGAGTATTCCACTTTCATCTCTCAATATCTCTCTCAGTTTCCCTTCCTCTCTCAGCATTCCTTCCTCTATCAGTTCCTCTCATTTTTTCCTATTATATACATTATCCATACAACCATTTCTTAAGGTAAGTTTTGTGAGAACTCCATAGTAGAACACCCCCATATATGATTTGAACCATTCGTTCTCATCTATAAGTCAAATTAAGTCCCAAGGTGATAGATTAGGTTGTATTAAAATTGATCTTGCATTAGTTTTCTTTAAACATATGTATGTGTAGTTTAGCCATTTATAAATGAAAGCAATTGATACATGAGAAATTTAGTCTAAAGGTGAAAGTTTTAAGTGTACAAAAACTTGTGTGTCCATCCATAAAGTGATCCATCAATTTCACACTACTTCATTTCTCACCCATTAGTACATTTGACATGCAGATTAACAAGAATGGTGCACAACTGCACATCGTTTGTGGTTATCTTCTATTGCTGAACTGAAAACACACATATTAACAAGAATGGTGCCTCTCCCATTGTCTAGCACTAGTTGAAGCCTTGAACTCTTGAAGGTATACTGATTGACCACACTGGTATCTTCATAACATCATTGCTCCTCTGTATACTGAAGGTGTCATTTCCTACAATCTTTGTAGGCGTTGTTCGTATCATCTCCTGGTCTCCTAAATGGTCCAGGGAATATAGAAATTCAGGGTCTCATCGATGTAAACTATCACAATCAAGTCTTCCGGTAGCTGTTGTCGCATATAGTGTGTAATTTTGCTTGTTCAAGTGGTCTTTTAGAGGCGGTCCCATCTATCAGTTACCAATAGATTCGTCCCCAATGAAGGAACTCAAAAGCTATATCTCGGTTTTCTCATTTGACTTCATACTCTTTGGACGAACATTGTAGTGCATGTGGTCCAATTCTTTTTCACAACATTCATCTCAAAACCATTTAGTAATATGTATCCATGTATTTGCTTCCCAAACTCCAGTACAAAGACATCAGCACAAACTCCCACCATGGCAGTCAAAGTAACTACACTAGGAACGGTCTCCCTTTGCATATCTCATAAAGCATCCAGCGCTCCTTTCCTTCTCCCATATCGTGCATACCCAGATACCAGATTACTCCAAGAGATCCTATCACACCGAGGGCGCATTTGAGAAAAACAGAGCTCAGAGCTTCTCAAATTCCCACATTTGGAATACATATCAAGCTGAATAAATAATTTGTAGCAAAGCCATGCGTTAAGCAAAACCATGAATTGTTTTTCCCTAACCTAGATCTAACAGCTCAGCGCAAAGATTAAGTACCATAACAAGAGTGACACGGTCAATCTCTTTGGTCACTGATGAGGACATCGGTTCTAGACGATTCGGGCGTATCTATCAGCGCAGGCGTCGTCTTCAGCTGCTGCTTATTTAGTTTAGGATTTTTATTTCAGTACCATTTTTGTTTCTGGCAATTATAGTCATATGTAATCGTTTTTGTACTTTTTAAATTCGGAGAATATTTTGATATTTGTATCAAGATGTATTTTGAGCCTATTTATAGGCCTTGAGATTAATGAGAAAGCACTCTTGATTAAAATTTATTGTGTTGAGTTTTTTGTTCTTCCTCTCTCCTTTGTGTGATACAACTGAGATCTACATTATTAGGGTTTGTGATAAATTCTAATACAGTTTTAAGGTTAGTGATTAACTCTAAAATATTTCCCAAATTAACATCCCCAAATAAAACCAATTCCAAAACACTAATTTCCCAAATCGCTAATACAAACCCTAAGCACCTTTTCTAAACCAGCCGCCTAATCCCCTACCCTTCTCCTTCCCCGCTCTGATCCGAAACCCACCCCTCTTCATCTTTCCCGCTGCATTCATCGCCCATCTCCACAATTCCGTCAACCTCCACCATCGTCCTCCCCCTCCAGCCTCGACCACGCCAGCGACCATCACCCATCACTTGCAGCCAGCCACCCGAACGCCCTTCTGCCTCGTCTTCACCAACTTGCCCCATCTCCGATCGCAACCCATCACCGTTCCCACCTTCTTCACCTTCGTCCTCGCCTTAACTTCACTGCACTTCGCCACCATCGACGTCGCCATCCCGACGCCGACCACTCCGTTGCACCTCGCCGACGACGCTGCCCCCGCTCGCCGTCAACCCGCCGTCTGCCTGATCTGCCAGCCTCCTTGGCTTTGTTGCTGCCACTGCGTTCTTAGTTGCTGCCCAACTCTGAGATCTACGCGGGTTTCTTCGCAGTCGGTATACTCTTTCCACTATTAGATATTTGTGTTTTACTGCCTTATTATCTATTATATCATCTGATTTGCCTGTCGTCCACAAAATAACTGAGAGTGAGTGTTCCACATGCTTAAGTAGGGTACGACTCAATATTGAACCTATTACTTGCTAAACAATTAGGGATTTAATTATTGATCGTAAGGTTGAATTATTAATTGGGACTGTTAAACTTGATTCAATTCTTGAAAACCCATCAAATCTGTTAACTGTTAAAATTCCCAACTTTGATCCGCACTTACATGTTGGTAAAATTAATCCTTTAATATTCTTGAAAATTCTCTATTTAGGGTTAGTTTTACATTAGTCACCCTTTTCATCCTATGGAAGAAAGGTAAAGGTTTTCCTATTTAAACAACTGGACATAACCCATTTGATGCCTCCCCTAGTTGGCTCCAACGAACATACCCAGAAATCACCGTGTAATAACTATTGTATTCTGCTCAGGCATTTCATCGAACAGTTGATGGACATCTTCAAGATGGCCCAACTTGGCATAAACCTCGATTGTGTGGTTGAGGAGGAAGGTTGGGGGCGATGGGTATGAGGTGGATACAATGTGGGACTCAACGTAGCGAGTTTCGGCGATATTCGATCGAAGGCAAAAAGGATAGAAGAGGCAAATGTAGATCGAAGGGGGGAAGGGGGCGGGGTGGATTTGAGGATGGATATGGATTTGGCAAGGTTTTGGGCACTGATGGCTAAGAGAATGGAGGTCCTCGAATTAGAATGAGGTTGGTGTTTTTGGCAGGAAGCGGTATGAACTGGCGGTTGAGGATGGAGGTGGTGGTACTCGTCATTTTGGGGGGAGAAGATAATGGAAACGAGGGTCTAAAAGGAGGTTAAGTAGTTGTTACTATAGGGTTTGGGAATGGAAAACCCAATAAGAAAGTGAGGATCCGACCCAAATTTTAGAGATTCTTGTAGATTTTAATGATAAAGAATCCTTTCAAATACTTGTATTTTCGTGAAACAAGTAATATATAGTATATATAGCATACATTACTGTATAATAATGATTTGGGAAAACTTCTCTCCTCATAATTAAGAGTGATATATGTGCACAACTTGATAAGACAAATCTTAATATACTGATGAATGGTTAGATCATATACGGACGACTTTCCGATTAAAGATGTTCTTTAGAACGGCTTTTAGAAGACCTCTTTTTATATTCGAATAAAAGTCTTTTTATTAGGGCTGTAAATCGGACCGGACGGGATCGGACAACCATATGTTCAAGCTTGGACCGAAATTCTACTCGGACGGGCTTATGTCCGGCTCGGTCTAGATCGGACAAAATTTTCATAGTCCGGACTCGGTTCGATAAAGTATCGGACCACAATAATACTCGGACGGACTTGTGTCCTGCTCGAGCTCGGTAAAGAATCGGACCTAATAATTTGTTCGAGTTCGGTTCGTATAACAGTTCGGATGGTCCACGTTCGGACCATTTCTCGAGCCGGACTCGGACGGACGACGAACCGTCCTGTTCATTTTACACCCCTACTTCTTATCATTTTACATTTTTTTCAGAAGGAAATAAGGAGCCCAAAGAGGTCATTTGAGAATGAATTCCAGCATAAAATCTCACTCAAATTATAGAGTTTCATTTCTACAGAATACGAATATCTAACTCTTCTCTTCTTCTTAGTGTATAAAATGCTAAATTAATGAAGTATGTAGTATTATTCAGTGTATCCAATGATGTGTATTTATCAGTGTTCTAAATGGCGGCCGCCTCGGAGGTCTAAACGGCACCTAGGCGCTCAGATGAAGGAGAATGAACCGTCTTTGCCATAGGCAGTGGTCTAAGCGGTCGGAGGCGATTAGGCGGCCGTCGTGTTTAGGAGGCGTCCGCTTGATGTCCAACACCTAGGCAATTTTTTTAAATACTATAAAATAACACAAACACAAAAATTACCCCGTGCATAAAATAACATTAAAAAGATGAAGGAGCTGACTTTGAGTCCGTTGATGAGATAATTATGAATGTGGCGGATGATGAATATGTAGACTTAGAAGATTAGGTAACTAGTAAGCTTAGTCAAGTTATTGTTGGACTTGAAACTTTGAATTTCAAATTTAAGATTTGGTAAAAGAGAGCTACTATTAATCTATTATATACTATGTATGGATCTTTAATAGTAGTGAAATTGTTTTTACTTTTTTTTAGTATTATTGGTGATGAATTGCACATATTACATCTATTACACATATTAAAATAGCACATATTACACATATTGGCATATTGCACATATTACAATTGGATAATTTTTTTTTAATTGCACATATTAATTGCATGAGAAAGCTTTTTTAATGCATGCATTTAATTACACATATTACACAACATGATAAATGTTCACAATTGGATTGCATAATTATACTTAATTAAGATCGATCTTACCAACATAATTATACTTAATAAATGTCCACATGTAATTAGTTACTATCTATCTTAAAGATGATTAAATATAATAATACTTGAATTGAATTTGATCGATCTTACCAACATAATTTGCCGTAATATTCGAGAGAGTCTAATTAGCATGAACATTTCATCAAACACGTTAAATTATACCTCTCCGTTTCATTTGAAGAGGATTCACTGGAGAAGACGATCAAGAGATATTGAAGTGGAGATTCCGGCCGGCGCGCGGCAGTGGTGAGATCGAAGAGGGGCGGGGGTCGACGGCTGATCGAGATTGTGGGGGGGGGAGGTCGACGGTGGCGCAAGGTGGAGAAAGATGGAGGGAGATTGAGGCAGGCTGTAATTAGTTTTAGGGGTTTCGATCGGAGGAGAGAAATGATGAAAGAGAAAGAGAGAGAATGCTAGGATACATAGAAAATGACCAAAAAGCCCTTGAATAACCAACCCCTCCAATCCAGAATTTTTTGTGCTAAGCCACTTTTTGAAACTATTTGCGATTTTGGGCCACAACCCAAACTATTAGAGCATCTGTAGTCGTTTGCCAAATATCGATAAAATGGATATTTGGCAAACGAACGTGTTGCACTCGTTTGCCAAATATCCATTTTATCGATAAATCGCTACAGTCGATTGCTGTAGCTTTTGTCGATAAGTTAGGTACGGCATTTGAAGTGCCGTCCCACGAAAAAAAATAATTTTTTATTCGTCGAACGGCACTTCAAGTGCCGTCCGTTTGAAAAATTAATTAATTTTTCGCATTAATTATCGCCAAAAAGAATTTAAAAAGCCCGAATAATATTCCCCTCGGACGGCACTCGGAGTGCCGTCCCACTCATTCCCCTTTTCTCGGACGGCACATCCGTATGATGTGCCGTCCGTTGAGTCATTTTAAAAAAAAAAAGAATTTATATATATAGCCAGACTTTATATTAGATAGTTTATGTTGTCTGGACTAGTTTATGTTGGTTTGTGATATATCTTATATATATATTTAGTGGAAGGGTAAACGTGGTCATAAAAATTTTAATAAATTAGGTGCCTTAGTTTAGTGATAGTGATAGTGATAGTGATAGTCATACTTATAGCCTAATTTTAATAAACAACAGAGAAAGGAACGATAGTGATGCTAAGGCTTACCAAAACTTGATAATGAAGTGCCTGTCGGACGGCACTTCATCTGCCGTCCATTATTTACGGCCATTTTTTTTTCTTTTCTTCTTCTCCGACGGCGCTTCATGTGCCGTCGCTCAAATTTACTCGTTTTTTTCATTTTTTCCACTCCGAGGGCACTTCATGTGCCGTCGCTTAATATTTTATTATAGATTGCTATAAAATAGCTTTACATGAGTGCAGCAAAATTGAGAATCATATTTCTATTTATCCATATATGGATAATTTTACAGTGAACGACTACAGATGCTCTTAGCATTTTTAGCTAGCTAGGCAGTGCCACGTCAGCAGCGGCTGCTCTTGGGAATAGCGGCATCTTCATATCGACCAACACATTGGACTCCCACACTTGGCAGATGATAGAGGGTATTGTATAATTGCAAACCACTTGGTATAACTGAGATCGCTATTGTCAATAGCGGCCCCGTATAACTAAGGTCGCTATTCCCAATAGCGACCTCAAGTGGGACTGAAACAGATTGGGCCAACCTGTGGTCGCTATTGGGAATAGCGGCCTTAGTTATACAAGGTCGCTATTGACAATAGCGACCTCAGTTATACCAAGTCGTGTCCATTATACAATATCCTCTCTATAAGCTGACAATGGTGGGTGGTCGCTATGAAGCAGCCACTATTCCCAATAGCGGCCGCTGCTGACATGACACTGCCTAGCCAAAAGTGCTAATAGTTTGGGTTGTGGCCCAAAATCGCAAATAGTTTCAAAAAGTAGCCTAGCACTGCAAAAAATTCTCCAATCCAATCTAATATCTTCCGTCCGATCCGACGACTCAGGATCGAACGGCGCTCGTGAATTGCCCGAGGGTTTGCTCTTTATATATATACTCGTGAATTGCCTAGGGTTTTCAGTCTTGCTATTTTATTGATCTTCTTCATCTTCTCATCGGAGAGAAATTAATTAGTAAGTTAAATTTATTTTCTCTCCTTCCTTCCTTTTAATTTCATTGAATTATTATTACTCTGTGTTTGTTTCTAGGGTTAAGATTTGGTGAGGCCTGCCGTGAAAACGATGTTGGCTTATAGTAGTGATGATGAGGAATATGAGAATTATATTAAGCATATGCGCCCCTCTAAGGAGGATACTATCCTCTATAATCAACAGATAGAACAGAGTCAGGTAATTAATTAGTTTTTTCCACTATTCTGATTTTTTTTTTTATTGAATGAATTGATTGATAAATAATTATGACAATTGTACTCTCTTGTATTTTCCCGAATAATTTATTATATAATTATTGTGTATAGGGTTATGACGTTGACGTCTTTCCAAAAGGATTTGAAGCTGAGTGGATTCAGCCTTGGCCGTATCTAAGCTGTCCAGATCATAGAGAATCATTTGTTAAACAACTCATGCCAGCAATTGAGGTATACAACAATAACAATGTAAGTATCGCTACACAATATCTACCTCTCTTTTTTCAGCCTTTTTTTAAAGGTTAATTTATGGTTGTCTGGATTAATTTTTTATAGCAATTATGCAATGTCCAAATTATGGTGACTCTTTACCATATTTTATCTCAAGACCAATGTTATCAAAATTGCAGTACGTTTCGGGGTTGCATTATGCTATCTTGAGTAATGCGTGATACCGATGGGGTAAGATGAGTTGGGAACTCATTTGAGTTATATACATATCTCTAATGTTATAATGGGAGAAGGCCTTAGTACTGTTATTTGTAAATGTTTTGTCATTCTACCAATCCGTGCAACGCACGTGCATAACTATTATACAGGAGGTCCTAGCTTCTAATCAAGAATACGTCTAAATTTTTATTTTAAAAAACTATATTTATTAAAACGTGCATCGCACGTGTAAACTACTAGTATATATAGTTAGAGATAGAGATACTAGATTGGATTATAAATACATAACTTACATTGCTAAATATTTATAGAATAATCAAGCTAAACTCCAAACTCCATAACGAATTGAGAAGAGTTTGACATCGTAATGTGGATTATTGAATAAAGATGTTCACTTTAAAAATATGTAGTAAAATCCGAATGCGAATTGTTAGTTCAAGAGACCTAGATCGAGAATCCACAATAGAACGGATCGCGATATTCGAACTATGGTTCATAGGAGGGCTGGGAGAACCTAGTAAAAAATAATGCGCAAGGCTTTATGTCTAATGACATGACACAGTAAATGATAATTAAATGTATTTTGTTTCCGAGAAAATGTGGAATGTCCAATAAATTTCTTCTTCTTTATTTATTTATTTTTTAATTAAATAAAAAAATAATGTGTGATACCGATGGGGTAAGATGAGTTGGGAACTCATCTTACCATATTTTATCTCAAGACCAATGTTATCAAAATTGCAGTACGTTTCGGGGTTGCATTACGCTATCTTGAGTAATGCGTGGTGATACGGATGGGGTAAGATGAGTTGGGAACTCATTTGAGTTATATACATATATATATATATATATAGTTAGAGATAGAGATACAAGATTGGATTATAAATACATAACTTACATTGCTAAATATTTATAGAATAATCAAGTTAAACTCCATGACGAATTGAGAAGAGTTTGACATCGTAATGTGGATTAACGAATAAAGATGTTCACTTTAAAAATATGTAGTAAGATCCGAATGCGAATTGTTAGTTCAAGAGACCTAGATCGAGAACCCACAATAAAACGGATCGCGATATTCAAACTATGGTTCATAGGAGGGCTGGGAGAACCTAGTAATAATAATGCGCAAGACTTTATGTCTAATGACACTAGTAATTTACACGTGCGATGCACGTCTTAATAAATATAGTTTTTTAAAATAAAAATTTAGACATAATCTGAATTTGAACTTAGAACCTCCTTTATAATAGTTATGCACGTGTATTGCACGGGTTGGTAGATTTACAAAATATTTACAAATGACACTAAGGCCTTCTCCCATTATAATATTAGAGATTAGAGATATGAGTATTTTTTTGTTTTTAAAAATAGTTGAGGTATATGCTAGTTTTTACATTTTAAATGGGGGCATTTACTAAAATATTCCTTTTTAGGGGCTGCACGTGCATCGCACGTGTATATTTGGTGAATTTAGTTTGACCGTATATTGCACGGGTTTACTCAGTTACAAAATTAGGGTTTGTTTTTTTACAACCCCAACCCTCCCATTAAAATAGTAGAGATGACACAATAAATGATAATTAAATGTATTTTGTTTCCGAGAAAATGTGGAATGTCCAATAAATTTCTACTTCTTTTTTTATTTATTTTTTTAATTAATATACAGAAACCACATATATCATTAGCGAGATAGAAATTACAACAAAAATAGAACAAAAAGAAATTACTATGAACTGAACAGTAAGAATACCCTCTTACTTTCAGACACCTAAATTGTTTAATATTACTGTCTAATATATGCGGCACTTATGTGTGAGGAATTGCTTTTTTTTTAATGCCGCATATTTGTCAAAACAGCTATTATAAATATGCCAAGTACATATATCGATATCTTTATATTCTCTTATTATTTCTCAACATACTCTGTTCTTGTAGGAAGCAAAAATCAAATTCTCGAACCTTGTTAAGGTGACTGGCACATTTCTTCATGCTCATCCCAAATATTTTACATTTGAGGCGACTGATGAATCTGATGGTAAGGTTAAGACTTATCAGGCCAGGGTGTGTGATAAAAGAGTTGAAGAAGTTAGGTTGAAACCACAACAAAACCAGACACCATGCACAAAATAGAAAGGTACGAGTACTGAAATCCCTTTGATAGGAGCAAATACTTGTGATATATATTTTGATATTTGTTTCTTGTAGATGCACACTTGTCAGTGTAAAATGAAAGTCTCAGAAGTGTTAAATCAATTATTACTTATTAAAATTTATAATATAAATTACTACTTATTTTATAGAGAACCAATTAAATATATGAAAGACACCAAACATTATTCAATGGAAAGGTAATTAGTTTCACTAAACTATACATATATTTCACCAATTTGAATATAATTATACCTTTTTTTAAAATTTCTTTCACTTTTCGGTGTACTATACAAATAAATTTTTTGCAGTCTGCTGCTTCAATGCGAACGACGTCAATTATTTTTACTACCAGTTTGACCATTAAAAGAAAAACTCCGATGTGGTCTGACATTGAACCTTGAACCTGAGACCTTCTTTATATTAGTTATGCAGTGACATTATACGAGTTTAATTGTTTTTTCTACAAATGACAATCTCAATTCTTCCATTATAATATTATCATTATGAAAGAGAGAAAGAAAGATATTGTGTATGCTTCATTAATATTTTTCTGATTCCAAGTTTGCATGCAGGCACTATGCATAGCGAAGAGGAAGGGATATGCATGGTGAGAGTCTTAACTGATCGCAAGGAGTGGATCTTAATTCTCAAGCAAGCAGTTTGGCATTATAAAGAAATAAATAAATCTTTAGATATTTCTATTTCTATTTCTATTTCCAGTGTGTACGCGAGGTTGATTCTAAGTCTGCAGTTAGTGGATTTTGAGTTAATAATCAAAAGTAACATATGAGAATAATTAAACTGTACGCTGACAAATATAAATTTGATTGATTATAGTTAGGAATTAATTGTTTTTATGTTGAATTTTGGATTTGATAGATATATCTTTGTTTTTACTTAATTTTGGGCATGCCATGTGTATGGATATTCGACTCTGACATCCAGTCTCGAAATATATATTCGACATAATAAGATAAAAGCTAAATTTTTTTATTAATTTTGTATTTTGTATTTTGTATTTTTATTTTTTTTATTTTTATTTTTATTTTTTATTATTTTTTTTTTGCATCTAAGCTTTCTGTTTTTGACTATATAAAGTTTGTAATACCCTCGCAGTTTCACCAATTATAATGTAGGATTATTGTTATCGTTGTTATTTATGGTCACATGCAGCTCAACTGTCGACGGCTCCACTTCCTCCACCACCCTTCACTTCTTTGGAGTGCCCAAACTCAAATCTTAACACCTCCACCCAAACAATAAGTTTCGTGGGAGGTGGAAAAAGAGATGAAAGAAACCCTGAGAGAAACCCTGAGAGAACACCAAAGAGTCCACAAAAACTTCCAGAGTGATCTCCGTCCCGATCACTCTCGATCGATGCCCAAGAGAGGTAGAGCGGATGGAGGAATCTCCGTCCCGATCACTCTCGATCGATCCACAAAAACTTGTGTGTCCATCCATAAAGTGATCCATCAATTTCACACTACTTCATTTCTCACCCATTAGTACATTTGACATGCAGATTAACAAGAATGGTGCACAACTGCACATCGTTTATGGTTATCTTCTATTGCTGAACTGAAAACACACATATTAACAAGAATGGTGCCTCTTCCATTGTCTAGCACCTCTGTATACTGAAGGTGTCATTTCCTACAATCTTTGTAGGCGTTGTTCGTATCATCTTCTGGTCTCCTAAATGGTCCAGGGAATATAAGTCTTCCGGTAGCTGTTGTAGCATATAGTGTGTAATTTTGCTTGTTCAAGTGGTCTTTTAGAGGCGGTCTCATCTATCAGTTACCAATAGATTCGTCCCCAACGAAGGAACTCAAAAGCTATATCTCGGTTTTCTCATTTGACTTCATACTCTTTGGACGAACATTGTAGTGCATGTGGCCGGTCCAATTCTTTTTCACAACATTCATCTCAAAACCATTTAGTAACATGTATCCATGTATTTGCTTCCCAAACTCCAGTACAAAGACATCAGCACAAACTCCCACCATGGCAGTCAAAGTAACTACACTAGGTTCGGTCTCCCTTTGCATATCTCATAAAGCATCCAGCACTTCTTTCCTCCTCCCATATCGTGCATACCCAGAGACCAGATTACTCCAAGAGATCCTATCACACCGAGAGCGCATTTGAGAAAAACAGCGCTCAGAGCTTCTCAAATTCCCACATTTGGAATACATATCAAGCTGAATAAATAATTTGTAGCAAAGCCATGCGTTAAGCAAAACCATGAATTAAGCAAAACCATGAATTGTTTTTCCCTAACCTAGATCTAACAGCTCAGCGCAAAGATTAAGTACCATAACAAGAGTGACACGGTCAATCTCTTTGGTCACTGATGAGGACATCGGTTCTAGACGATTCGGGCGTTTCTATCAGCGCATGCGTCATCTTCAGCAGCTGCTTATTTAGTTTAGGATTTTTATTTCAGTACTATTTTTGTTTCTGGCAATTATAGTCATATGTAATCTTTTTTGTACTTTTTAGATTCGGAGAATATTTTGAGATTTGTATCAAGATGTATTTTGAGCCTATTTATAGGCCTTAAGATTAATGAGAAAGCACTCTTGATTAAAATTTATTGTGTTGAGTTTTTTGCTCTTCCCCTCTCCTTTGTGTGATACAACTGAGATCTAGATTATTAAGAATTGTGATAAATTCTAATACAGTTTTAAGGTTAGTGATTAACTCTAAAATCTACCCCAAATTAACATCCCCAAATAAAACCAATTCCAAAACACTAATTTCCCAAATCGCTAATACAAACCCTAAGCACCTTTTCTAAACCAGCCGCCTAATCCCCTACCCTTCTCCTTCACCGCTCTGATCCGAAACCCACACCTCTTCATCTTTCCCGCTGCATTCATCGCCCAGCTCCACCATCCCGTCAACCTCCACCATCGTCCTCCCCCTCCAACCTCGACCGCACCAGCGACCATCACCCATCACTTGCAGCCAGCCACCCGAACGCCCTTCTGCCTCGTCTTCACCGGCTTGCCCCATCTCCGATCGCAACCCATCACCGTTCCCACCTTCTTCACCTTCGTCCTCGCCTCAACTTCACTGCACTTCGCCACCATCGACGTCGCCATCCCGACGCCGACCACTCCGTCTCACCTCGCCGACGACGCCGCCCCCGCTCGCCGTCAACCCGCCGTCCGCCTGATCTACCAGCCTCCTTGGCTTTGTTGCTGCCATTTGTTCACTGTGATTGCTGCGTTCTTAGTTGCTGCCCAACTCTGAGATCTACGCTGGTTTCTTCGCAGTCGGTATACTCTTTCCACTATTAGATATTTGTGTTTTACTGCCTTATTATCTATTATATCATCTGATTTGCCTGTCGTCTACAAAATAACTGAGAGTGAGTGTTCCACATGCTTAACTAGGGTACGACTCAATATTTAACCTATTACTTGCTAAACAATTAGGAATTTAATTATTGATCGTAAGGTTGAATTATTAATTGAGACTATTAAACTTGATTCAATTCTTGAAAACCCATCAAACCTGTTAACTGTTAAAATTCCCAACTTTGATCCGCACTTACATGTTGGTAAAATTAATCCTTTAATATTCTTGAAAATTCTCTATTAAGGGTTAGTTTTACATCAGTCACCCTTTTCATCCTATGGAAGAAAGGTAAAGCTTTTCCTATTTAAACAATTGGACATAACCCATTTGATGCCTCCCCTAGTTGGCTCCAACGAACATACCCAGAAATCACCGTGTTATAACTATTGTATTCTGCTCAGGCATTTCGTCGAACAGTTGACGGACATCTTCAAGATGGCCCAACTTGGCATAAACCTCGATCGTGTGGTTGAGGAGGAAGGTTGGGGGCGATGGGTGTGAGGTGGATACAATGTGGGACTCAACGCAGCGAGTTTCGGCGATATTGGATCGAAGGCAGAAGAGATAGAGGAGGCAAATGTAGATCGAAGGGGGGGAAGGGGACAGGGTGGATTTGAGGATGGATATGGATTTGGCAAGGTTTTGGGCACTGATGGCTAAGAGAATGGAGGTCCTTGAATTAGAATGAGGTTGGTGTTTTTGGCAGGAAGCGGTATGAACTGGCGGTTGAGGATGGAGGTGGTGGTACTCGTCATTTTGGGGGGGAGAAGATAATGGAAATGAGGGTCTAAAAGGAGGTTAAGTAGTCATTACTATAGGGTTTGGGAATGGAAAACCCAATAAGAAAGTGAGGATCCGACCCAAATTTTAGAGGTCCTTGTAGATTTTGATGATAAAGAATCCTTTCAAATCCTTGTATTTTCGTGAAACAAGTAATATATAGTATATATAGCATACATTACTGTATAATAATGATTTGGGAAAACTTCTCTCCTCATAATTAAGAGTGATATATGTGCACAACTTGATAAGACAAATCTTAATATATTGATGAATGGTTAGATCATATACGGACTTTCCGATTAAAGATGTTCTTTAGAACGGCTTTTAGCAGACCTCTTTTTATATTCGAATAAAAGTCTTTTTATTAGGGCTGTAAATCAGACTGGACGGGATCGGACAACCATATGTTCAAGCTCGGACCGAAATTCTACTCGGACGGGCTTATGTCCGACTCGGTCTAGATCAGACAAAATTTTCATAGTCCGGACTCGGTTCGATAAAGTATCGGACCGCAATAATACTCGGACGGACTTATGTCCTGCTTGAGCTCGGTAAAGAATCAGACCTAATAATTTGTTCGAGTTCGATTCGTATAACAGTTCGGACGGTCCACGTTCAGACCATTTCTCGAGCCGGACTCGGACGGACGACGGACCGTCCTGTTCATTTTACACCCCTACTTCTTATCATTTTGCATTTTTTTCAGAAGGAAATAAGGAGCCCAAAGAGGTCATTTGAGAATGAATTCCAGCATAAAATCTCACTCAAATTCTAGAGTTTCATTTCTACAGAATACGAATATCTAACTCTTCTCTTCTTCTTAGTGTATAAAATGCTAAATTAATGAAGTATGTAGTATTATTCAGTGTATCCAATGATGTGCATTTATTAGTGTTCTAAATTGCGGCCGCCTCGGAGGTCTAGACGGCACCTAGGCGCTCAGATGAAGGAGAATGAACCGTCTTTGCCATAGGCGGTGGTATAAGCGGTCGGAGGCGATTAGGCGGCCGTCTTGTTTAGGAGGCGTCCGCTTGATGTCCAACACCTAGGCAATTTTTTTAAATACTATAAAATAACACAAACACAAAAATGACCCCGTGCATAAAATAACATTAAAAAGATGAAGGGGTTGAATTTGAGTCCGTTGATGAGATAATTATGAATGTGGCGGATGGTGAATATGTAGACTTAGAAGATTAGGTAACTAGTAAGCTTAGTCAAGTTATTGTTGGACTTGAAACTTTGAATTTCAAATTTAAGATTTTGGTAAAAGAGAACTACTATTAATCTATTATATACTATGTATGGATCTTTAATAGTAGCGGAATTGTTTTTACTTTTTTTAGTATTATTGGTGATGAATTGCACATATTACATCTATTACACATATTAAAATAGCACATATTACACATATTAGCATATTGCACATATTACAATTGGACAATTATTTTTTTAATTGCACATATTAATTGCATGAGAAAGCTTTTTTAATGCATGCATTTAATTACACATATTACACAACATGATAAATGTTCACGATTGGATTGCATAATTATACTTAATTAAGACTGAAGAATATGGACTGAAATTAACTAAATCGGCAAAAAAAATATTCAACCACCTAGGCGCCTTGATCGAACCGCCACCGCCTAACGCCGTTTACAATACTGGTATTTATCTTGGGGATTCCCATTAGTATTTTGATAAATATATATAGATGTTTTACAATATACTTTTGTTGTTGCATGGCCTCAAGCTTCTCGATTTTCACGACGTACTTCATGTGGGGGTTAAGATTAAAGTATTTGTGGCGCTACTTCACATGTTTTCCTTAATTTAAGTTGCTTATCGAACAACATTAATATCTGTAGTTTTAGTTTTAGTTCAGTTCTCATGGAAATATTTTGCAATCATATAGATATATGATTATTAATCCTGATAAGGGATCATTCCATGGCACATATATATATATATATAACCTTCTTGAGTAGTATCTATCTTCTGAGTCTTAGCAATTTCGGATAACCCCACATGTAATTAGTTTGATTAAATATAATAATACTTGAATTGAATTTGATCAATCTTACCAACATAATTTGCCGTAATATTCGAGAGAGTCTAATTAGCAAGAACATTTCATCAAACACAATAAATTATACCTCTCCGTTTCATTTGAAGAGGATTCACTGGAGAAGACGATCAAGAGATATTGAAGTGGAGATTCCGGCCGGCGCGCGGCAGTGGTGAGATCGAAGAGGGGCGGAGGTCGACGGCTGATCGAGATTGTGGGGGGGAGGTCGACGGTGGCCCAAGGTGGAGAAAGATGGAGGGAGATTGAGGGAGGCTGTAATTAGTTTTAGGGGTTTCGATCGGAGGAGAGAAATGATGAAAGAGAAAGAGAGAGAGAATGCTAGGATACATAGAAAATGACCAAAAAGCCCTTGAATAACCAACCCCTCCAATCCAGAATTTTTTGCAGTGCTAGGCCACTTTTTGAAACTATTTGCGATTTTGAGCCACAACCCAAATTATTAGCATTTTTGGCTAGGCAGTGCCACGTCAGCAGCGGCCGCTATTGGGAATAGCGGCATCTTCATATCAATGATAGAGGGTATTGTATAATTGCAAACCACTTGGTATAACTGAGATCGCTATTGTCAATAGCGGTCTTGTATAACTAAGGTCGCTATTCCCAATAGCGACCTCAGGTGGGACTGAAACAGATTGGGCCAACCTGTGGTCGTTATTGGGAATAGCGACCTTAGTTATACAAGGTCGCTATTGACAATAGCGACCTCAGTTATACCAAATCGTGTCCATTATACAATATCCTCTCTATAAGCTGACAATGGTGGGTGGTCGCTATGAAGCGGCCGCTATTCTCAATAGCGACCGCTGCTGACATGGCACTGCCTAGCCAAAAGTGCTAATAGTTTGGGTTGTGGCCCAAAATCGCAAATAGTTTCAAAAAGTAGCCTAGCACTGCAAAAATTCTCCAATCCAATCTAATATCTTCCGTCCGATCCGACGACTCAAGATCAACAGGCGTTCGTGAATTGCCCGAGGGTTTGCTCTTTATATATACTAGTATCATGCACGTGCGATGCACGTGGGGGAAGAAGGAAAAAGACAAAAAAAAAGAAAAATAATTTCCAAACTGATCCATTGTCGAAAATATTTACCAAACTGGTCCACTTTCGCACGTGCACGCGGAGGAAGAAGAAAAAAGACAAAAAAACGAAAATAATTTCCAAACTGATCCACTTCCGAAACTATTTACCAAACTGATCCACTTTCGAAATTATTTACCTAAGTGGGTCATTTTGTCAACACGTGCGCTGCACGTGTTGGCTTCAAAATGACAACAATGAGATGACACTAACCCCTTCTCCCATTATAATAGTAGAGATACTCGTGAATTGCCTAGGGTTTTCGGTCTTGCTATTTTATTGATCTTCTTCATCTTCTCATCGGAGAGAAATTAATTAGTAAGTTAAATTTATTTTCTCTCCATCCTTCCTTTTAATTTCATTGAATTATTATTACTCTGTGTTAGTTTCTAGGGTTAAGATTTGGTGAGGCCTGCCGTGAAAACGATGTTGGCTTATAGTAGTGATGATGAGGAATATGAGAATTATATTAAGCATAGGCTCCCCTCTAAGGAGGATACTATCCTCTATAATCAACAGATAGAACAGAGTCAGGTAATTAATTAGTTTTTTCCACTATTCTGATTTTTTTTTTTATTGAATGAATTGATTGATAAATAATTATGACAATTGTACTCTCTTGTATTTTCCCGAATAATTTATTATATAATTATTGTGTATAGGGTTATGACGTTGACGTCTTTTCAAAAGGATTTGAAGCTGGGTGGATTCAGCCTTGGCCGTATCTAAGCTGTCCAGATCATAGAGAATCATTTGTTAAACAACTCATGCCAGCAATTGAGGTATACAACAATAACAATGTAAGTATCGCTACACAATATCTACTTCTCTTTTTTCATCCTTTTTTTAAAGGTTAATTTATAGTTGTCTGGATTAATTTTTTATAGCAATTATGCAATGTCCAAATTATGGTGACTCTTTACCATATTTTATCTCAAGACCAATGTTATCAAAATTGCAGTACGTTTCGGGGTTGCATTACGCTATCTTGAGTAATGCGTGGTGATACGGATGGGGTAAGATGAGTTGGGAACTCATTTGAGTTATATACATATATATATAGTTAGAGATAGAGATACTGTTATTGAAATTGACTCGAATCTTTGATTTCCTTAGCATCTGGAAATAATAAACAAAATAAATTAAAGAACGGAGTTACCGGCCTATGGGGAAGTTGCGCGATACGCACTGCCCTAAGAGTTGATCCGCGGTCTTATGTGCAGACTCGTCGCAGATGCTCCTAGTGGTAAAACCCCCGGTATCACTGGCGTCTCGCTGTCGCACACAACGTCGAGAGATTGACCCGAACTTAGCCTTGCCCAGAATGAAGGTGAAAAAGAAAAAGGAGCGGAAGCAGTGAAGGAAGTGGCCTGCGGATTGCTAAAGCAGCGACGGATTGGTAAGGCAGCGAAGGAGCTTATCTTTGTGGTGGATTTTTAGTTTTTCAGGCATAGCAAAACGGAAGAGGGTTTGGAATATAAATACACAACAACGTGTGAACGTTGGGAGAGAAGGGGGCCAGAAAAATCGGATCTGAAAACTAATCCAACGTTTAAGTGGAATTAGTCAAAAGAAAAAGAATAAACAGCAAAAGAAGTTTTGGATCTCAACCCGAACCCGAAGAGCAATTTCGGATCGGCATTCATGTCCGCAGATGCGGGCGCGCACACCCGTGCCCACTACGCGCGCCGAACCGAACCGGGCCGGGCGGCGGCGGCGGCACGCGTGTGGCCCACGGGTTCTCTCCACACCACACTAGACTACAATGGGATAAAGAGTGGTTTGTATTATATACACTCACATGGTGGTCATTCCCACCGATGTGGGACTAAAGGAAAAAGAAGGAATCTTGGGTTTTGAAGCAAAACAGCAATCTCCCCCCAAAACCAAGATTCAAAGGCAGTGATAACAAAAGAGTAATGATATAGAAGTTCTGGGCAAGAGTATACTATGCATAGATGAGATGGACTACAGCCTTGAATCTCACGTAGTGACTATTGTCTTTGTCTGAAGAAGTGCTTGATGGACTACGCCTTGAATCAGACTTCTTGAATCAGATTCAGAAAATAGCACACATAGTACGCTAGAGGTTCTTGGGTCTATCGGGTGGCGCTTTTGAATGGCCATGCGCACTTTTTCCATATTCATGAGAGTTGTCTGGGATCGCCCTGTCCCATAGTCGCGGCCTTCACGACCTCTCATATAGGTAAGTCCTCAAAGGGTTGGTGATCGGAGTCAACCCTACATAATAATGTTTGGACCTATTAAGAGTTTAGAACTCATCCTAACCAGATCACACAGGAACACTGTCACCATAGGGATGGGATATCATTGTACAACCTCGTACAGCCACCTGGGCATTAATTTATGAGAATTTAATCTCTGAGTCAGTGTTCCATAATAGTCACCGAAGTTCAGCTTGTTTCTACCCATTGAACCGGCTTCTTGGGATCTCCAGTCAGACTCGGTTGGGTTGCCATTGCTGGTGACTTACTTATGGGCTTAACCCCATCCCCCTCGATGATTCTAGGATCAACGTCCTAGACAGACCCTTTGTCAAGTGGTCTGCAAGGTTCTTTTCTGACTTTATATAGTCAAGAACCACATATTTGCCTAATAGGCTCTTGATTGACTTGAAGCGCAGCTGCAGGTGCCTGTTCATCTTAGCATTCATAGAATCATGCTTTAGTAGTTCTATAACAGATATATTATCACAGTTTATGAAAATAGTAGGAACAGGAATATTAGCAACAGATATGTACATAATCAAAATTTCTAAGTCATTCACCTTCTGTACAAGTAGTGTCCAAAGCTATCATTTGAGAGTCCAGATTTTAAGAGTATAACTTCCTTGAAAATAAGTAGCTCTTGGTCTTCCCTATTGGAAGATTAAATTAGTTAGGGCCTATTTGTTTGTTATAGTTGTCCTTGCATAGACATGCAACCTCCAATAAACCAATATTCAAGTTTTTTGAGTGTGACATTCATAGCTATAATTGTCCAGCCGCTGCAGTTACAGACAGGATGGATCACAACAGCAATTCATGCAATTGGAAGTGTCAAACTGTGTCACACAGTAGGTCAATTGCTGAAGATAATTACCTACTGATTTTGGTTTGTGCAGAGGAATCAAAGCCCTCCACAAAAACATCTTATGTTCTTCCTTCAACGGCAAAGCAAACCCACTTATCACACTCCCGAAAACTTCCAAAAGTTCACCAATCCCATTGTGCTTCTCATTTTCAGTCACAAATATATAAAGATGTCATTCACCTAACATTCTCTCACTTCTACCATTGTAATTTAATAACACATCAACTTCTCTCATTTTGATTATTTGCCATATAATCTGCACAAGAGTTTCTCTTCCTAAGTATACATAACTTGATGGCTATTAACTTTCCAATGAGCCATCTTGTATCCTTCATAAAATAGGTGAAGAGTATTGCTCTAAGGTTTATACAGCCAATGTATTACAGTAGTAGTCTCCCTCTAACAAAATTTTAGGACTCAACCACTTCTTCAAAGCTTCTTAAAGTTATATCCATGTTGCTCGAATGGGACTATTCAATATATCATATACATAAATATGCATGTATTAAAGAATATTCAACTTTCAGAGTACATATACATTTATAGGAAATTACACATTTTTGAATGAAGATGAAACATAAGTGAGACCCTTATTAAAAATATTTAGGACAATAAATTAGAGTAATTTGATATATATATATATGATTGTTCAAGCCTGCATAACATTTCCGAAACTCTCTTATATAGTTAAGGATGGAAAACAAACAATATAACTATGGGCTATATCAATAGTTAGATGTACTATTAAATAAAGATTTCCATTTTTCCATTTCAACAAATGGCTTGTTCGGTCTTCAGAAGATATACTAAGATATCTATCGCTGGAAAACTGCTAATGACATTATTACACAGATCTTATGTATTCTGTAAAGATTTCAAGGCTTTAAGGAAGAAAAGAAAAAGGCAAAAATGGAATAGTATGTACATACATTATTAAGTTTTCTACTATGTAAAATAAAATTGTGTTAAAAGGTAAATTAAATTAAATTATGCAAAGTACATAATAATACAATTGAATTGAGAACACACCATTGTCGTCTCAGTATGTGTATCTCTGTATCTTGATTTGTTGCATTTTAGATGTATGATCCAAATATGTATTACTCTGTTTCATTAATTTTCTTTAATAAAGAGATAGCGATATCATCTTTATTATAAGAATAAAATAGAATTTGAGCACAACTAAATTTGTCATGATACAGAGAATATATAAGGAGAGAACATTCTCATCACTTAACTAGTTTATTCAACCTACATCCAAATTAATGAGAATAGAAATATCACCATAAATATCTTAAAATAAGGTAATGTTTTGAAAGGAGCATTCTAACAAGAAATTATAAATCTGTACAGTTCTAAAAACATTTTAAAACAAAAATCAGTTGCAACAATATATCCATCATAGATCTTGGCTCTTTAGTGTATATTGAGATCATGATGCGGAAGTGGGAGATGTTGTCGACAAAAGGTGGGACGAGAGAGTCAGGGACTGGGATGATGTTGATATCTCTCCCTCTCAAACTCACTATATGAGACTAAACTAGTATCTATCATATCATCTAACTGTGTGTATATATATGAAAAGGTTCTAAGATTAGCTATAGTCTCAATAAGTTCCTGCCTAAAATCCCACAAAATAAAAAGGCACAACAACAGATAACCACCCACATGCATCCGCGACATCAAGTTCGCCAAATAGATCAGAATAGACATATTCTCATAATAACAAAAGGATTTAACAAAGAAGCTATATAAGTATCACAAAAGGTCCATGGACGATGGATACAAAAGCAAACACTGTTAACATGAAATGTAGAAGCCATTCCTTTTCTCGTGGCTAATCTTATTTTACACTGTCTACCCTATGCATGATGTTATAAATAGTGCATATGGAGATATCCATACAAGCAGCATACTCATCCATCTGCACTAGCAGAATACACACTTGCTATAATTAAAAGTGTAAGACATAACAGCCATCAGTCTTATCAGTGAACTATAGTTTGTACCATTAAATTAAGTTATTTCAATTTTCGATTTTGGTCATGCATTTAGTGGAACTGTTAGGGGTTATTTGTATGTCAATATTGACCAATGGCTATGGAAGCAAAGCTGACGGTATAAAACTGAGATTATCAAGAAAATTTTCCAGTTCTTTCTGTGTTTATCAGTATGAAACATGTTGTTTGGTTTTCAAAATGATGCTTGTTCACGATGATCAGTGAATTGTAAAGTCTAAACGGATAAAAATTTATGTCATATGGATTCACAAACACCACGCGAAAGCATGCATAACTCAACGCAAGATCATCAGTTAAAATGATTAAGGATCTAGTATACATTTTAAGCACATATAACTATTCTGAAAGCATAATCATAACCAACTATGAACATCTACCGAAAGGGTTAGCATAGTCCAAATGTGCCTCTTGACTACCACTTGCATACCCAAATATGTATGGAACTCTTAATACCCAGTTTATGGCATCTACCCAGACATTGTAAAGAGCATTTTTATCATCAGCTAACATTCAAAGCAAAAAATCAATTTAAGGATGCTGATAAGATCCACCATTCTCAACAGTTTTGTGCACACATAAGGTAGATCATAAACATCAGTTCACAATTAACATTAGCTCAAAAAAAAAAAATCAATGTCTTCTTAATTATTGTCAAATAAAAAAAAAACAACTACAATCAAACTCAATACTATATTATACAATTACACATTAACAAGTACTACATGCATCTACATGCATCAGTTCAAAGGAACAAAGAAGAATAATACCGTGTGCTCGAACACTAAAGTAGCATACTCAACTTTTTTTGGGGTTGTCCTTTTCTCAAGAGGAATAAAAGAAGAAAAGAAGTCTATGTTTCCTTCACAGGAATAATTGAAGTGAATGTTGGTCGATTCACTCCAAATTCATGCAAATTCCGAAGTGTCTTCACATTTTTAATGTACAGTCTATGACTACTCATGAACTTATTAGTAATCAAATATTTTTAATGCTCAATGACACATCATCTGGAGTATTCCTAGAATGTTCATCCATAATTAATGTAAATGAATATGTAATTAGATAGTTGTTATCCTCTGGTGATTGGTGATGACTCTCTCCTCAGAGAGCGATCTAACAGGAGTTATTAAATCACACCAAGTCAATGAAAAAAAAAATATTTCTTTTTCTATATACTGTGCACAATGTAGGGACTCTAGCAAGCTTTCTTTAGGAAAATGAAAACCCTGATAAAATATATCTTAATTTCTGCCATTATCATTCATCAATCATAGTAGTAGATAAGTTGCTTTGATAGTTGGTAACTTAGAATGAAGGCACATTAATACTAGAACAGTTGGCCTAATTATTATTATTTTAAAACCTTCACTTGTTTACTTTCTTCAGAAATCTATTATCGAAGTCTCACAGCCACATGAATACAAATAAAATTGAGCCATGATCCAATATCAACTATCAACTCTTAGATTGTTATTGAAATTGACTCGAATCTTTGATTTCCTTAACATCTGGAAATAATAAACAAAATAAATTAAAGAACGGAGTTACCGGCCTATGGGGAAGTCGCGCGATACGCACTGCCCTAAGAGTTGATCCGCGGTCTTATGTGCAGACTCGTCGCAGATGCTCCTAGTGGTAAAATCCCCGGTATCACCGGCGTCTCGCTGTCGCACACAACGTCGAGAGATTGACCCGAACTTAGCCTTGCCCAGAATGAAGGTGAAAAAGAAAAAGGAGCGGAAGCAGCGAAGGAAGTGGCCTGCGGATTGCTAAAGCAGCGACGGATTGGTAAGGCAGCGAAGGAGCTTATCTTTGTGGTGGATTTTTAGTTTTTCAGGCATAGCAAAACGGAAGAGGGTTTGGAATATAAATACACAACAACGTGTGAACGTTGGGAGAGAAGGGGGCCAGAAAAATCGGATCTGAAAACTAATCCAACGTTTAAGTGGAATTAGTCAAAAGAAAAAGAATAAACAGCAAAAGAAGTTTTGGATCTCAACCGGAACCCGAAGAGCAATTTCGGATCGGCATTCGTGTCCACAGATGCGGGCGCGCACACCCGTGCCCACTATGCGCGCCGAACCGAACCGGGCCAGGCGGCGGCGGCGGCGCGCGTGTGGCCCACGGGTTCTCTCCACACCACACTAGACTACAATGGGATGGTTTGTATTATATACACTCACATGGTGGTCATTCCCATCGATGTGGGACTAAAGGAAAAAGAAGGAATCTTGGGTTTTGAAGCAAAACAGCCAACAGATACAAGGTTGGATTATAAATACATAACTTACATTGCTAAATATTTATAGAATAATCAAGCTAAACTCCATGACGAAACTCCATGACGAATTGAGAAGAGTTTGACATCGTAATGTGGATTATTGAATAAAGATGTTCATTTTAAATATGCGGTAAAATCTGAATGCGAATTGTTAGTTCAAGAGACCTAGATCGAGAATCCACAATAGAACGGATTGCGATATTCGAACTATGGTTCATAGGAGGGCTGGGAGAACCTAGTAAAAAATAATGCGCAAGACTTTATGTCTAATGACATGACACAGTAAATGATAATTAAATGTATTTTGTGTCCGAGAAAATGTGGAATGTGCCAATAATTTTTTTCTTTTTTTTCTTTTTTTTTAATATAGAGAAAACACATATATCATTAGCGAGAAAGAAATTACAAGCAAAAATAGAACAAAAAGAAATTACTATGAACTGAAAAGTAAGAATACCCTCTTACTTTCAGACACCTAAATTGTTTAATATTACTGTCTAATATATGCGGCACTTATGTGTGAGGAATTGCTTCTTTTTTAATGCCGCATATTTGTCAAAACAGCTATTATAAATATGCCAAGTACATATATCGATATCTTTATATTCTCTTATTGTTTCTCAACATACTCTGTTCTTGTAGGAAGCAAAAATCAAATTCTCGAACCTTGTTAAGGTGACTGGCACATTTCTTCATGCTCATCCCACATATTTTACATTTGAGGCGACTGACGAATTTGATGGTAAGGTTAAGACTTATCAGGCCAGGGTGTGTGATAAAAGAGTTGAAGAAGTTAGGTTGAAACCACAACAAAACCAGGAACCATGCACAAAATAGAAAGGTACGAGTACTGAAATCCCTTTGATAGGAGCAAATACTTGTGATATAAATTTTGATATTTGTTTCTTGTAGATGCACACTTGTCAGTGTAAAATGAAAGTCTCAGAAGTGTTAAATCAATTATTACTTATTAAAATTTATAATATAAATTACTACTTATTTTATAGAGAACCAATTAGATATATGAAAGACACCAAACATTATTCAATGGAAAGGTAATTAGTTTCACTAAACTATACATATATTTCACCAATTTGAATATAATTATACCTTTTTTTTTATTATTTCTTTCACTTTTCGGTGTACTATACAAATAATTTTTTTGCAGTCTGCTGCTTCAATGCGAACGACGTCAATTTTTTTTACTACCAGTTTGACCATTAAAAGAAAAACTTCGATGTGGTCTGACATTGAACCTTGAACCTGAGACCTTCTTTATATTAGTTATGCAGTGACATTATACGAGTTTAATTGTTTTTTCTACAAATGACAATCTCAATTCTTCCATTATAATATTATCATTATGAAAGAGAGAAAGAAAGATATTGTGTATGCTTCATTAATATTTTTCTGATTCCAAGTTTGCATGCAGGCACTATGCATAGCGAAGAGGAAGGGATATGCATGGTGAGAGTCTTAACTGATCGCAAGGAGTGGATCTTAATTCTCAAGCAAGCAGTTTGGCATTATAAAGAAATAAATAAATCTTTAGATATTTCTATTTCCAGTGTGTACGTGATGTTGATTCTAAGTCTGCAGTTAGTGGATTTTGAGTTAATAATCAAAAGTAACATATGAGAATAATTAAACTGTACGCTGACAAATATAAATTTGATTGATTATAGTGAGGAATTAATTGTTTTTATGTTGAATTTTGGATTTGATAGATATATCTTTGTTTTTACTTAATTTTGGGCATGCCATGTGTATGGATATTCGACTCTGACATCCAGTCTCGAAATATATATTCGACATAATAAGATAAAAGCTAAATTTTTTTATTAATTTTGTATTTTGTATTTTTTATTTTTATTTTTTTTATTTTTTATTATTATTATTTTTTTTGCATCTAAGCTTTCTGTTTTTGACTATATAAGTTTGTAATACCCTCGCAGTTTCACCAATTATGATGTAGGATTATTGTTATCGTTGTTATTTATGGTCACATGCAGCTCAACTCTCGACGGCTCCACTTCCTCCACCACCCTTCACTTCTTTGGAGTGCCCAAACTCAAATCTTAACACCTCCACCCAAACAATAAGTTTCGTGGGAGGTGGAAAAAGAGATGAGAGAAACCCTGAGAGAACACCAAAGAGTCCACCACAAAAACTTCCAGAGTGATCTCCGTCCCGATCACTCTCGATCGATGCCCAAGAGAGGTAGAGCGGAGATGGAGGAATCTCCGTCCCGATCACTCTCGATCGATCCACAAAAATTTGTGTGTCCATCCATAAAGTGATCCATCAATTTCACACTACTTCATTTCTCACCCATTAGTACATTTGACATGCAGATTAACAAGAATGGTGCACAACTGCACATCGTTTATGGTTATCTTCTATTGCTGAACTGAAAACACACATATTAACAAGAATGGTGCCTCTTCCATTGTCTAGCACTAGTTGAAGTCTTGAACTCTTGAAGGTATACTGATTGACCACACTGGTATCTTCATAACATCATTGCTCCTCTGTATACTGAAAGTGTCATTTCCTACAATCTTTGTAGGCGTTGTTCGTATCATCTCCTGGTCTCCTAAATGGGTCTCATCGATGTAAACTATCACAATCAAGTCTTCCGGTAGCTGTTGTAGCATATAGTGTGTAATTTTGCTTGTTCAAGTGGTCTTTTAGAGGCGGTCCCATCTATCAGTTACCAATAGATTCGTCCCCAACGAAGGAACTCAAAAGCTATATCTCGGTTTTCTCATTTGACTTCATACTCTTTGGACGAACATTGTAGTGCATGTGGTCCAATTCTTTTTCACAACATTCATCTCAAAACCATTTAGTAACATGTATCCATGTATTTGCTTCCCAAACTCCAGCCCCACCATGGCAGTCAAAGTAACTACACTAGGTTCGGTCTCCCTTTGCATATCTCATAAAGCATCCAGCACTTCTTTCCTCCTCCCATATCGTGCATACCCAGATACCAGATTACTCCAAGAGATCCTATCACACCGAGAGCGCATTTGAGAAAAACAGAGCTCAGAGCTTCTCAAATTCCCACATTTGGAATACATATCAAGCTGAATAAATAATTTGTAGCAAAGCCATGCGTTAAGCAAAACCATGAATTGTTTTTCCCTAACCTAGATCTAACAGCTCAGCGCAAAGATTAAGTACCATAACAAGAGTGACACGGTCAATCTCTTTGGTCACTGATGAGGACATCGGTTCTAGACGATTCGGGCGTTTCTATCAGCGCATGCGTCATCTTCAGCAGTTGCTTATTTAGTTTAGGATTTTGATTTCAGTACTATTTTTGTTTCTGGCAATTATAGTCATATGTAATCTTTTTTGTACTTTTTAGATTCGGAGAATATTTTGAGATTTATATCAAGATGTATTTTGAGCCTATTTATAGGTCTTGAGATTAATGAGAAAGCACTCTTGATTAAAATTTATTGTGTTGAGTTTTTTGCTCTTCCCCTCTTCTTTGTGTCATACAACTGAGATCTAGATTATTAGGATTTGTGATAAATTCTAATACAGTTTTAAGATTAGTGATTAACTCTAAAATCTACTCCAAATTAACATCCCAAAATAAAACCAATTCCAAAACACTAATTTCCCAAATCGCTAATACAAACCCTAAGCACCTTTTCTAAACCAGCCGCCTAATCCCTACCCTTCTCCTTCACCGCTCTGATCCGAAACCCACACCTCTTCATCTTTCCCGCTGCATTCATCGCCCAGCTCCACCATCCCGTCAACCTCCATCATCGTCCTCCCCCTCCAGCCTCGACCGCACCAGCGACCATCACCCATCACTTGCAGCCAGCCACCTGAACGCCCTTCTGCCTCGTCTTCACCGGCTTGCCCCATCTCCGATCGCAACCCATCACCGTTCCCATCTTCTTCACCTTCGTCCTCGCCTCAACTTCACTACACTTCGCCACCATCGACGTCGCCATCCCGACGCCGACCACTCCGTCGCACCTCGCCGACGACGCCGCCCCGCTCGCCGTCAACCCGCCGTCCGCCTGATCTGCCAGCCTCTTTGGCTTTGTTGCTGCCATTTGTTCACTGTGATTGCTGCGTTCTTAGTTGCTGCCCAACTCTGAGATCTACGCGGGTTTCTTCGCAGTCGGTATACTCTTTCCACTATTAGATATTTGTGTTTTACTGCCTTATTATCTATTATATCATCTGATTTGTCTGTCGTCCACAAAATAACAGACAGTGAGTGTTCCACATGCTTAAGTAGGGTACGACTCAATATTGAACCTATTACTTGCTAAACAATTAGGGATTTAATTATTGATCGTAAGGTTGAATTATTAATTGGGACTGTTAAACTTGATTCAATTCATGAAAATCCATCAAACCTGTTAACTGTTAAAATTCCCAACTTTGATCCGCACTTACATATTGGTAAAATTAATCCTTTAATATTCTTGGAAATTTTCTATTTAGGGTTAGTTTTACATCAGTCACCCTTTTCATCCTATGGAAGAAAGGTAAAGCTTTTCCTATTTAAACAACTGGACATAACCCATTTGACGCCTCCCCTAGTTGGCTCCAACGAACATACCCAGAAATCACCGTGTTATAACTATTGTATTCTGCTCAGGCATTTCATCGAACAGTTGACGGACATCTTCAAGATGGCCCAACTTGGCATAAACCTCGATCGTGTGGTTGAGAAGGAAGGTTGGGGGCGATGGGTATGAGGTGGATACAATGTGGGACTCAACGCAGCGAGTTTCGGCGATATTGGATCGAAGGCAGAAGAGATAGAGGAGGCAAATGTAGATCGAAGGGGGGGAAGGGGACGGGGTGGATTTGAGGATGGATATGGATTTGGCAAGGTTTTGGGCACTGATGGCTAAGAGAATGGAGGTCCTTGAATTAGAATGAGGTTGGTGTTTTTGGCAGGAAGCGGTATGAAATGGCGGTTGAGGATGGAGGTGGTGGTACTCGTCATTTTGGGGGGAGAAGATAATGGAAATGAGGGTCTAAAAGGAGGTTAAGTAGCCGTTATTATAGGGTTTGGGAATGGAAAACCCAATAAGAAAGTGAGGATCCGACCCAAATTTTAGAGATCCTTGTAGATTTTAATGATAAAGAATCCTTTCAAATACTTGTATTTTCGTGAAAAATGTAATATATAGTATATATAGCATACATTACTGTATAATAATGATTTGGGAAAACTTCTCTCCTTATAATTAAGAGTGATATATGTGCACAACTTGATAAGACAAATCTTAATATACTGATGAATGGTTAGATCATATACGGACGACTTTCCGATTAAAGATGTTCTTTAGAACGGCTTTTAGTAGACCTCTTTTTATATTCGAATAAAAGTCTTTTTATTAGGGCTATAAATCGGACCGGATGGGATCGGACAACCATATGTTCAAACTCGGACCGAAATTCTACTCGGACGGGCTTATGTCCGGCTCGGTCTAGATCGGACAAAATTTTCATAGTCGGACGGACTTGTGTCCTGCTCGAGCTCGGTAAAGAATCGGACCTAATAATTTGTTCGAGTTCGGTTCGTATAACAGTTCGGACGGTCCACGTTCGGACCATTTTTCGAGCCGGACTCGGATGGATGACGAACTGTCCTGTTCATTTTACACCCCTACTTCTTATCATTTTACATTTTTTCATAAGGAAATAAGGAGCCCAAAGAGGTCATTTGAGAATGAATTCCAGCATAAAATCTCACTCAAATTATAGAGTTTCATTTCTACAGAATACCAATATCTAACTCTTTTCTTCTTAGTGTATAAAATGCTAAATTAATGAAGTATGTAGTATTATTCAGTGTATCCAATGATGTGTATTTATCAGTGTTCTAAATGGCGGCCGCCTCGGAGGTCTAAACGGCACCTAGGCGCTCAGATGAAGGAGAATGAACCGTCTTTGCCATAGGCAGTGGTCTAAGCGATCGGAGGCGATTAGGCAGCCGTCTTGTTTAGGAGGCGTCCGCTTGATGTCCAACACCTAGGCAATTTTTTTAAATACTATAAAATAACACAAACACAAAAATTACCCCGTGCATAAAATAACATTAAAAAGATGAAGGGGCTGAATTTGAGTCCGTTGATGAGATAATTATGAATGTGGCGGATGGTGAATATGTAGACTTAGAAGATTAGGTAACTAGTAAGCTTAGTCAAGTTATTGTTGGACTTGAAACTTTGAATTTCAAATTTAAGATTTTGGTAAAAGAGAACTACTATTAATCTATTATATACTATGTATGGATCTTTAATAGTAGTGGAATTGTTTTTACTTTTTTTTTAGTATTATTGGTGATGAATTGCACATATTACATATATTACACATATTAAAATAGCACATATTACACATATTGGCATATTGCACATATTACAATTGGACAATTATTTTTTTAATTGCACATATTAATTGCATGAGAAAGCTTTTTTAATGCATGCATTTAATTACACATATTACACAACATGATAAATGTTCACAATTGGATTGCATAATTATACTTAATTAAGATTGAAGAATAGGGACTGAAATTAACTAAATCGGCAAAAAAAAATTCAACCACCTAGGCGCCTTGATCGAACCGCCACCGCCTAACGCCGTTTACAATACTGGTATTTATCCTGGGGATTCCCATTAGTATTTTGATAAATATATATAGATGTTTTACAATATACTTTTGTTGTTGCATGGCCTCAAGCTTCTCGATTTTCACGACGTACTTCATGTGGGGGTTAAGATTAAAGTATTTGTGGCGCTACTTCACATGTTTTCCTTAATTTAGGTTGCTTATCAAACAACATTAATATCTGTAGTTTTAGTTTTAGTTCAGTTCTCATGGAAATATTTTGCAATCATATAGATATATGATTATTAATCCTGATAAGGGATCATTCCATATTTCCATGGCACACATATATATATAACCTTCTTGAGTAGTATCTATCTTCTGAGTCTTAGAAATTTCGGATAACCCCACATGTAATTAGTTACTATCTATCTTAAAGATGATTAAATATAATAATACTTGAATTGAATTTGATCGATCTTACCAACATAATTTGCCGTAATATTCGAGAGCGTCTAATTAGCATGAACATTTCATCAAACACGTTAAATTATACCTCTCCGTTTCATTTGAAGAGGATTCACTGGAGAAGACGATCAAGAGATATTGAAGTGGAGATTCCGGCCGGCGCGCGGCAGTGGTGAGATCGAAGAGGGGCGGGGGTCGACGGCTGATCGAGATTGTGGGGGGGGGGGGAGGTCGACGGTGGCGCAAGGTGGAGAAAGATGGAGGGAGATTGAGGCAGGCTGTAATTAGTTTTAGGGGTTTCGATCGGAGGAGAGAAATGATGAAAGAGAAAGAGAGAGAATGCTAGGATACATAGAAAATGACCAAAAAGCCCTTGAATAACCAACCCCTCCAATCCAGAATTTTTTGTGCTAAGCCACTTTTTGAAACTATTTGCGATTTTGGGCCACAACCCAAACTATTAGAGCATCTGTAGTCGTTTGCCAAATATCGATAAAATGGATATTTGGCAAACGAACGTGTTGCACTCGTTTGCCAAATATCCATTTTATCGATAAATTGCTACAGTCGATTGCTGTAGCTTTTGTCGATAAGTTAGGTACGGCATTTGAAGTGCCGTCCCACGAAAAAAAATAATTTTTTATTCGTCGAACGGCACTTCAAGTGCCGTCCGTTTGAAAAATTAATTAATTTTTCGCATTAATTATCGCCAAAAAGAATTAAAAAAGCCCGAATAATATTCCCCTCGGACGGCACTCGGAGTGCCGTCCCACTCATTCCCCTTTTCTCGGACGGCACATCCATATGATGTGCCGTCCGTTGAGTCATTTTTAAAAAAAAAAGAATTTATATATATAGCCAGACTTTATATTAGATAGTTTATGTTGTCTGGACTAGTTTATGTTGGTTTGTGATATATCTTATATATATATTTAGTGGAAGGGTAAACGTGGTCATAAAAATTTTAATAAATTAGGTGCCTTAGTTTAGTGATAGTGATAGTGATAGTGATAGTCATACTTATAGCCTAATTTTAATAAACAATAGAGAAAGGAACGATAGTGATGCTAAGGCTTACCAGAACTTGATAATGAAGTGCCTGTCGGACGGCACTTCATGTGCCGTCCATTATTTACGGCCATTTTTTTTTTCTTTTCTTCTTCTCCGATGGCGCTTCATGTGCCGTCGCTCAAATTTACTCGTTTTTTTCATTTTTTCCACTCCGAGGGCACTTCATGTGCCGTCGCTTAATATTTTATTATAGATTGCTATAAAATAGCTTTACATGAGTGCAGCAAAATTGAGAATCATATTTCTATTTATCCATATATGGATAATTTTACAGTGAACGACTACAGATGCTCTTAGCATTTTTAGCTAGCTAGGCAGTGCCACGTCAGCAGCGGCTGCTCTTGGGAATAGCGGCATCTTCATATCGACCAACACATTGGACTCCCACACTTGGCAGATGATAGAGGGTATTGTATAATTGCAAACCACTTGGTATAACTGAGATCGCTATTGTCAATAGCGGCCCCGTATAACTAAGGTCGCTATTCCCAATAGCAACCTCAAGTGGGACTGAAACAGATTGGGCCAACCTGTGGTCGCTATTGGGAATAGCGGCCTTAGTTATACAAGGTCGCTATTGACAATAGCGACCTCAGTTATACCAAGTCGTGTCCATTATACAATATCCTCTCTATAAGCTGACAATGGTGGGTGGTCGCTATGAAGCGGCCGCTATTCCCAATAGCGGCCGCTGCTGACATGACACTGCCTAGCCAAAAGTGCTAATAGTTTGGGTTGTGGCCCAAAATCGCAGATAGTTTCAAAAAGTAGCCTAGCACTGCAAAAAATTATCCAATCCAATCTAATATCTTCCGTCCGATCCGACGACTCAGGATCGAACGGCGCTCGTGAATTGCCCGAGGGTTTGCTCTTTATATATATACTCGTGAATTGCCTAGGGTTTTCAGTCTTGCTATTTTATTGATCTTCTTCATCTTCTCATCGGAGAGAAATTAATTAGTAAGTTAAATTTATTTTCTCTCCTTCCTTCCTTTTAATTTCATTGAATTATTATTACTCTGTGTTAGTTTCTAGGGTTAAGATTTGGTGAGGCCTGCCGTGAAAACGATGTTGGCTTATAGTAGTGATGATGAGGAATATGAGAATTATATTAAGCATATGTGCCCCTCTAAGGAGGATACTATCCTCTATAATCAACAGATAGAACAGAGTCAGGTAATTAATTAGTTTTTTCCACTATTCTGATTTTTTTTTTTATTGAATGAATTGATTGATAAATAATTATGACAATTGTACTCTCTTGTATTTTCCCGAATAATTTATTATATAATTATTGTGTATAGGGTTATGACGTTGACGTCTTTCCAAAAGGATTTGAAGCTGAGTGGATTCAGCCTTGGCCGTATCTAAGCTGTCCAGATCATAGAGAATCATTTGTTAAACAACTCATGCCAGCAATTGAGGTATACAACAATAACAATGTAAGTATCGCTACACAATATCTACCTCTCTTTTTTCATCCTTTTTTTAAAGGTTAATTTATAGTTGTCTGGATTAATTTTTTATAGCAATTATGCAATGTCCAAATTATGGTGACTCTTTACCATATTTTATCTCAAGACCAATGTTATCAAAATTGCAGTACGTTTCGGGGTTGCATTATGCTATCTTGAGTAATGCGTGATACCGATGGGGTAAGATGAGTTGGGAACTCATTTGAGTTATATACATATCTCTAATGTTATAATGGGAGAAGGCCTTAGTACTGTTATTTGTAAATGTTTTGTCATTCTACCAATCCGTGCAACGCACGTGCATAACTATTATACAGGAGGTCCTAGCTTCTAATCAAGAATACGTCTAAATTTTTATTTTAAAAAACTATATTTATTAAAACGTGCATCGCACGTGTAAACTGCTAGTATATATAGTTAGAGATAGAGATACTAGATTGGATTATAAATACATAACTTACATTGCTAAATATTTATAGAATAATCAAGCTAAACTCCAAACTCCATAACGAATTGAGAAGAGTTTGACATCGTAATGTGGATTATTGAATAAAGATGTTCACTTTAAAAATATGTAGTAAAATCCGAATGCGAATTGTTAGTTCAAGAGACCTAGATCGAGAATCCACAATAGAACGGATCGCGATATTCGAACTATGGTTCATAGGAGGGCTGGGAGAACCTAGTAAAAAATAATGCGCAAGGCTTTATGTCTAATGACATGACACAGTAAATGATAATTAAATGTATTTTGTTTCCGAGAAAATGTGGAATGTCCAATAAATTTCTTCTTCTTTATTTATTTATTTTTTAATTAAATAAAAAAATAATGTGTGATACCGATGGGGTAAGATGAGTTGGGAACTCATCTTACCATATTTTATCTCAAGACCAATGTTATCAAAATTGCAGTACGTTTCGGGGTTGCATTACGCTATCTTGAGTAATGCGTGGTGATACGGATGGGGTAAGATGAGTTGGGAACTCATTTGAGTTATATACATATATATATATATATATATATAGTTAGAGATAGAGATACAAGATTGGATTATAAATACATAACTTACATTGCTAAATATTTATAGAATAATCAAGTTAAACTCCATGACGAATTGAGAAGAGTTTGACATCGTAATGTGGATTAACGAATAAAGATGTTCACTTTAAAAATATGTAGTAAGATCCGAATGCGAATTGTTAGTTCAAGAGACCTAGATCGAGAACCCACAATAAAACGGATCGCGATATTCAAACTATGGTTCATAGGAGGGCTGGGAGAACCTAGTAATAATAATGCGCAAGACTTTATGTCTAATGACACTAGTAATTTACACGTGCGATGCACGTCTTAATAAATATAGTTTTTTAAAATAAAAATTTAGACATAATCTGAATTTGAACTTAGAACCTCCTTTATAATAGTTATGCACGTGTATTGCACGGGTTGGTAGATTTACAAAATATTTACAAATGACACTAAGGCCTTCTCCCATTATAATATTAGAGATTAGAGATATGAGTATTTTTTTGTTTTTAAAAATAGTTGAGGTATATGCTAGTTTTTACATTTTAAATGGGGGCATTTACTAAAATATTCCTTTTTAGGGGCTGCACGTGCATCGCACGTGTATATTTGGTGAATTTAGTTTGACCGTATATTGCACGGGTTTACTCAGTTACAAAATTAGGGTTTGTTTGTTTACAACCCCAACCCTCCCATTAAAATAGTAGAGATGACACAATAAATGATAATTAAATGTATTTTGTTTCCGAGAAAATGTGGAATGTCCAATAAATTTCTACTTCTTTTTTTATTTATTTTTTTAATTAATATACAGAAACCACATATATCATTAGCGAGATAGAAATTACAACAAAAATAGAACAAAAAGAAATTACTATGAACTGAAAAGTAAGAATACCCTCTTACTTTCAGACACCTAAATTGTTTAATATTACTGTCTAATATATGCGGCACTTATGTGTGAGGAATTGCTTTTTTTTTAATGCCGCATATTTGTCAAAACAGCTATTATAAATATGCCAAGTACATATATCGATATCTTTATATTCTCTTATTGTTTCTCAACATACTCTGTTCTTGTAGGAAGCAAAAATCAAATTCTCGAACCTTGTTAAGGTGACTGGCACATTTCTTCATGCTCATCCCAAATATTTTACATTTGAGGCGACTGATGAATCTGATGGTAAGGTTAAGACTTATCAGGCCAGGGTGTGTGATAAAAGAGTTGAAGAAGTTAGGTTGAAACCACAACAAAACCAGACACCATGCACAAAATAGAAAGGTACGAGTACTGAAATCCCTTTGATAGGAGCAAATACTTGTGATATATATTTTGATATTTGTTTCTTGTAGATGCACACTTGTCAGTGTAAAATGAAAGTCTCAGAAGTGTTAAATCAATTATTACTTATTAAAATTTATAATATAAATTACTACTTATTTTATAGAGAACCAATTAAATATATGAAAGACACCAAACATTATTCAATGGAAAGGTAATTAGTTTCACTAAACTATACATATATTTCACCAATTTGAATATAATTATACCTTTTTTAAAAATTTCTTTCACTTTTCGGTGTACTATTCAAATAATTTTTTTGCAGTCTGCTGCTTCAATGCGAACGACGTCAATTTTTTTTACTACCAGTTTGACCATTAAAAATAAAAACTCAGATGTGGTCTGACATTGAACCTTGAACCTAAGACCTTTATATTAGTTATTCACTGACATTATACGAGTTTAATTGTTTTTTCTACAAATGACAATCTCAATTCTTCCATTATAATATTATCATTATGAAAGAGAGAAAGAAAGATATTGTGTATGCTTCATTAATATTTTTCTGATTCCAAGTTTGCATGCAGGCACTATGCATAGCGAAGAGGAAGGAATATGCATGGTGAGAGTCTTAACTGATCGCAAGGAGTGGATCTTAATTCTCTAGCAAGCAGTTTGGCATAATAAAGAAATAAATGAATCTTTAGATATTTCTATTTCTATTTCTATTTCCGGTGTGTACGCGAGGTTGATTCTAAGTCTGCAGTTAGTGGATTTTGAGTCAATAATCAAAAGTAACATATGAGAATAATTAAACTGTACGCTGACAAATATAAATTTGATTGATTATAGTTAGGAATTAATTGTTTTTATGTTGAATTTTGGATTTGATAGATATATCTTTGTTTTTACTTAATTTTGGGCATGCCATGTGTATGGATATTCGACTATGACACCCAGTCTCGAAAAATATATTCGACATAATAAGATAAAAGCTATTTTTTTTGTATTATTATTATTTTTTTTTTTTATAAAAGATGACTACTGTCATTGCTTTATTAACGATTAATTAACGAAACATAATACAATTTTTTTGTATTATTATTATTATTATTATAAATTTTTTTTTTTTTGCATCTAAGCTTTCTGTTTTTAACTTTATAAGTTTGTAATACCCTCGCAGTTTCACCAATTATGATGTAGGATTATTGTTATCGTTGTTATTTATGGTCACATGCAGCTCAACTCTCGACGGCTCCACTTCCTCCACCACCATTCACTTCTTTGGAGTGCCCAAACTCAAATCTTAACACCACTACCCAAACAATAAGTTCGTGGGAGGTGAAAAAAGAGATGAAAGAAACCCTGAGAGAACACCAAAGAGTCCACCACAAAAACTTCCAGAGTGATCTCCGTCCCGATCACTCTCGATCGATGCCCAAGAGAGGTAGAGTGGAGATGGAGGAACGTCGACCAGAGGCTAGAGGAAGGGCCGAAGTTGAAGCTTTGGATGAGCTGAGAGTTAGAGGGCGCTCTCAGATGAGGGAGAGTCGACTGAACTATAGAGGTTGGTCGAGACAAGGCAGGGCCGACGCTCGAAGTCGTGAACCTGTGGGAAAGGGCAAGGGCATCGCATCGGAGGTGGAAAGAGAGACTTTCCGACCACCGTCGACCTATAGGAGATCTTATCTAGAGGTAACAACTAGAGGCACTAAGGGGCAGGGACATTCATCCCAAAGACGGAGGGATGAGTCGTCGGAGATGGAAATCATGAAGGAGGAGGATGAAGAAGGAGAGTGGATACTATTCAAGCCTAAGATGATTAAGAAGGCGGAGAAGAAGGCCGAGAAGTTATGCTCTTCATCGTCATCTGCTCCGACAGGGAAGCCGAAACTCACCCAATGCCACAAATGTGCTGAGACGGGCCATACTATTCACGAATGCGTTAACGATTGGTTTTGTTATGCTTCCAAAAAAATGGGACACATCTCCAAAAACTGCCCATCGATCAGGACGACAGGGAGTGTTCAATCAAGATTGTCTACTCCATTGGGTACCCCGAAGGTCAGTGAAAACAAACTGGAAATGGCAAAGTCGAAGGAGAGCTTCGACACAGGTAGACGAACCATCAAAGCTGTCATTACTCCCACGCCGATCATGGCCGAATTCGAGAAGCGTTTGAAGCTCTGCATCATGCTTAAGATCCACTCTGGGCACCCTTTTATCACGGAGATGGCTGAAGTGCTCTCCGAGAGCGTGAGGCCTAGAATGCGCGTGATATGGGATATTCAAAAGGTTAAAGAGGATGTGTACGTGGTGTACTGCATCTCCGAAGAAGGAATTAGTGAGCTTCTATCGATTGGAAGCTTGGAGGGGGATGATTGGTATGTATTGATGAGTAGGTGGTTGCGTAGTTTTGGAGCTATGAAGGTGGACAAGGCGACGGCGATTTGGATGCGGCTATTCAATGTACCCTTTCACTGCTGGGTATGATCAGCATTTCAGAATCTTGTAGGAGGATTTGGGTATCTCATCGCAATCGACAAGAACACCAACCTACAAACTCGACGAGAGTATGCAAGAATCTAAATCGGAGTCGACGACCTCAGTCTTACCCTATCAGTGATTATCGCGGAGTTCGAAGAGGAGAGACACGAGATTAAAGTGATTATCGAGAGGAGAAAGAGGGTATCATTTCGAGAATCGCCGGAGATTTCGGACGACATATCAGAGGTGCAAACGAAGAAGAAGATGGAGGTTGAAGACGAGCGTCATCCGTTAGATCGAGGGGAGAAAGATCACAGCCGTCCAATCATTATACCTTACTAGGAGGACTAGTTGGATTTTAACAATGTGCAACATTTTATTTTATTTTATTTTATTTTGTTTTGTTTTGTTTTGTTTTATTTTGTTTTGTTTTGTTTTATTTTATTTTTGTGTATGGGGAGCCGTATTTCGGGAGTTCGCCTCGAGCCCCCGGGAACTCAGGGTCGGCCATGGCATCTACAATATATATGTATATATACATCAGAAATCAAAGTTCCTTATACTTCGGTTTACAGCAAATTAAGAAAACTATTTTTTATTTATTGAACTACTCATGTTTGGCAATCCTGGCATCAAGAAAATTTTAAAGTAGTTAAAAGAGTGAACAATTTTTCAAAATCACTCGCGGCCCAGATCGATTCACATAATTACGCAAAATAATAAAATGCAAATTTCTTGCTATTTGATTAACTCATACTGGACAATCCACATATCAAAATAGTTATGACAAAAGGATTAACTTATTGTGTATAAGAGAATTGTCTCAATTATTTGCAGAATTAATTGGCACCTCGCAACTTGAGTCGGACTTTTCTTTGGCAGTTGTTTCTGTGAGTTTGTGAATATGTAGCTATTTTTCCATATTTTTAAGCTATATTAGTTTCAATGTAAGACAGTAATTAAGTTTGATTATGTGTCATCTGATTTCACGAATCTTAATTAAGCATTCCTATTTATTCCATCATGTGAATGAGATTATCTAGAATGACAAGCGTGAAAAACATCTAATTAGATATCTTATGTATGGAACTTAGCAGAGCGCAAGTAGTTGAACCTTGTAAGCTACTGAGATAGTTATTAGTTACTGTTCAAGATCAAAGATGATTTTATTACAACCACTTTTTCAAGAGAAAGAAGATATAAATATATATAGAGAGAGATAGATAGCTTACTAATCTAACTTGGGATACAAGGCTCTCGATAGGAGAGGGTGATGCCCTTGGGGAAGACTTGAATCTCTACAGATTTTTAGAAAGCCTCCGTGTCCCCACTTCTCTCTATAGGAATTCATTATTTCCCAAAAAATGACGTCTTTCTCTTCATCGTATCCGTACCCCACCACTAGAATGGCATGCGAATAAATGTTCTCATCTATTTCTCCCTTTTCTCCTGATACTTTTTCCACTGGTCCGCCCATATATATCTGCACTGCAAAACTGATTAGAGGTATTGATGAGATATATATTACGAATATTGACAAAAATTGTTACTCACATCCTCATATTGATTATTTACTGCTTTATGTGTCTTAAGAACAAAGTGAGGTACACTCCATGATGCTGTAATTGGATGCTCGGCAAGGGCGATCAGCATCAGTTCTTCCCGCCTCTGAATATCTGCATTTGGGATTGTAGTATAATTTTCAATTTTGAAGGATCTCTCGTCCTGAAATATTTGACATTGAAGAAAAAGAAAGTTAGAAGTTAGAAGATATAAGCTTTTTACTAACAAGAAAATGGAGAGAAGAAAATCATACCTTACTGGGAGGATTAGTTGGATTTCTTTTCCCCTCGAATTTGCAGTCTTCCTCATACCTCACCCCATACTTCATAATATGTTTGAATGCTCTATTTACGGATGATGTGAAACATTCATGTTCCCCAATTTGATTTTCATCTGCAGGGACCATACTATTAATTAAATCTTGGGTGGATAGTTCCTGTAAGGCATGGTCTTTTTCTATATGGTATTTGCACTGTATTGCTTTGGTTACAACAATTGCCCAACAACAACCTACATGAAACAATAAGGTTCATAAATTAACTTAAAAAATTAATAATAAAACATATGTATACAAACAACCAGGGCCGGCCCCACCCTTGGTCAGGCCCCCAGCATTTTCGCAATTTTAGGAGCCCCAAATTTGTAATTCGCTTGTAAATATAGACACGTATTTTGCGCGTAAAAGAAAAATACTGTTATTAGGGGGCCCAAAAATAATTATTTGAGCCTTTAATTTTTTTTTTTTTTTTGAAGATTAAGACTTTAAATTTGAGTGATTTAAAACAAATTTATATATTTTGAATTTTGAATATTTTGCTTTTAACAATGTGCAACATTTTATTTTATTTTATTTTATTTTATTTTATTTTATTTTTGTGCATGGGGAGCCCCATTTCGGGAGTTCGCCTCGGGCCCCCGGAACTCAGGGCCGGCCCTGCAAACAACTATTTGGCTAATAATAGCAATAATAATACAAACAATTTTTGGAATTCATGTAATTTATTGTTAGCATAGCTATACGAATATAAAGCTACATATACTTACACAGTAATGGCATGGCCTTCTTTTGCTCCACATAGTATGAATAGATTGAAAATTAAGCTCTTGTGTCATCATCTAAGCCTTTTCCAATCAATTTAGGGTCACATATGTTGGAAATTTCTCCATGAAAGGATTGACAAATTACTAGTATATGATATATCTACACATGGACAAAATTTACAAGTAGTAACTATCAAATTAAATGGTGTCAAGCCCTCCTAATTTGTGGCAAATTCTGATGAGAAGCTTATGGACAACAACAGAGGAATGACCATAATCCTGAAAGAGTGCGACATCCTCCAAATTCTTCTAGACTATTGAAAGAACGATTGGAAGGGAAAGATGATAGGTTTAAATACAGGAATTAGATTTAACTCTCAGGCACAAATAAAACCGAGAGTGAATTAGTAAGGCTAGCAGCCAATCTAGTTGCACAATAAATGGTGAATAAATGTGAAACAAAAAAGGTACAGAGTAAACGCTAGCTAGGCCTTCTTACCCACACTAAGACGTTCCTAGTCTTATTCCGATGTTCTCTTTTGCACATAGAAAGCATACCATTTTGCATTACACAAGTCGGAAAAAAAATGTCCGGAAAGCCATTGCCATTTGTAGTGATCAGAGTTCAGAATTATCGATTATATGCTCAGAAAATGTTCTCCAAGAGTTTAGGTTTGCTGAGCATACAAGATACATCCTATTTGTAAGGCACGTGCAGAAAGTGTGCATCTACCGTATGTACAAAAGTAATTTATGAAATATTTATGCTAGAAATTACTTTGCTATCTACCGATATTATTCCTTAGTGTTATTTTTGCTTTATTTATTTATTCATTTATTATCATTAGTATTATCCATTCGTTTTCAGTTGATATTGTAAGTCCCAAGCCTATTACCTAAAGCATAAAGAAGAAGAACAAGAGAGAATGAAGCTGATGCATGTTTTTTATAATACTAGTTAAAAGTATGTGTTCATATACTTGCTGCAACACCCCTGGTCTTTGACAGCACCAAGCAGTCATTCTTTCTTTTTCTAATCCTGATTCAGAGGTATACCAGCTGGAAATACCTACACAACAATATGAAGTATTGTTTGTAAGGATATATATAGAATTAGAGATCATTTATGTGAGTGTATAAATCTAGATGGCTGATACTATGATATTAATTGATACATCTATTTCTATTATAAAAACAAGAATAAATCTATTCATATGAGAACTCTGTCGTTTATCTTATTTTATTTAGATCTACAGATCTAATCTAAATCATTCATTTGATCTATATGATATATTATATATTGCCACTATAATATTCATATCAAATTCAGCAAGTTCTAATTTGAGCTTATGTCCTTGTCCTCGATATGGATTCCCTTAAAGCAAGTTCTCATTACAAATTCAGCGATTCGATAGATCATTCCTCTAGAATGACCTCCACTGATCCCGCTAGACCTAAGCCTCCCTATTCTTAGTACCCCAACAAATCTTATCCCAAAAGGCCTAATTTAAATTCATATCCACCTAGAAATGACAATAAAGGTAAGAACACCGAAATAGACTACTCTAAGATTGATCCTCTCACTAAGTGCTATAAATGTAAGGAATACGGCCATGTTGCTGGCAATTGTCCCAGCCCAAGTAGGATCAATATAGTAGAGGGTACCGCTGTTATCGCTGATGATTCTGAAATGAGTTTTCCTATGACCTTAACGAAAGCAATGACCGATGAAGAAAAGGATGACCAATATCTCCATTGTATTTGGTCGATCCAATCACCTCACTTGAATGTAGTCAGATGTGCTTTGTCCCAACCAAAAGAAGAAGATGACTGGAAGCGCACGGCTATATTTCACACATTTACGACAATAGGTAGCAAAAACTGCAAAGTGGTTGTTGATAGCAGGAGCTGCATCAACGCTATCTCTTGTGCAGTCTTAGCCAAGACCGAACTTAAAGCTGAACCCCATCCATGCCTATACAAAGTATTTTGAATTGATGCAACAACCCTCCAAGTAACACATCGATGTTTGATCCTTGTGGACTTCAAAGCCTACCAAAAGCAAATTTGGTGTGATGTGCTCAAAATGGATGTTGGTCAAGTAATTTTAGGAAGACCTTGGTCATACGACCACAATGTGACCATATATGGTCGATCCAACCAATGTGTATTCCAGCACGATAGACTGAAAATAAAGCTCATACCTGTGAGACCACGAACTGGTCCAGTTGAAACAATACCAACTCCCTCGAGAAAAGGGCAAGGAAGTAGCGTATATGGGTGAAAAGGAGCTCACTAAAGAGATTGACAAAGAGACGACAATTTTTATACTCACAGCGAGAGAAGTCCGTAAAGAGCCTAAGACATCCATCCCTCCTCACGTTACTCATGTCCTACAGAAATTTGCAAATGTGTTTCCTGCTGACCTCCCTAACGAGTTACACCTGCTGCATGACATCCAACACGCTATTGATCTGGTTTCGGGAGTGAGTCTTCCTAACTTGCCACACTATCGGATGAATCCGACAAAATATGCTGAGTTGAAAAGGCAAGTTTATGAGTTATTGGCAAAGCGCTTTATCAGAGAAAGCTTAAGTCCTTGTGATGTTCCCACTCTACTGACGTCAAAGAAAGATAGAACCTGACGCATGTGTATGGACAGCCATGCCATAAACAGTATCACGGTGAAGTACCGTTTTTCCATTCTCAGTTTGGATGATATATTGGACATGATGTCTGGTGTCACAATCTTTTTTAATATTGATATTAAAAGTGGCTACCACCAAATACGTATTTATCCTAGTGATGAATGGAACCGCCTTCAAGACGAAGGATGACCTGTATGAATGGATGGTCATGCCGTTTGGAATGACGAATGCCCCGAGCACATTTATGAGAATCGTGACACAAGTACTCTGTCCCTTTATGGGCAAGTTTCTTGTGGTGTACTTTGATGACATTCTCATTTACAGCCGATCCGTTGGGCAACACCTTGACCATTTGAGACAGGTCCGTGGTGTTTTAAGGAAGGAACAACTTTACGCTAATCCTACCCAATGTACCTTCCTCTCTGATCAGACTATCTTGAAATTTATTGTTTCTGCCAGAAAAGTATCCGCTGACCCATAAAAGATAGAGCTATTACTGAGTGGCCTGAGCCCCGCAATATTCGTGATGTGCAGATTTTTTATGGTCTTACCACCTTCTATCATCGGTTTGTGCAAGGATTTAGCACAATCATGGATTCGATAATCGATTGTTTAAAGAAATGTGAGTTTGTGATCGAAAGAAGCCACGAGAGCCTTTGAAGACATCAAGAAAAGAATGATTCAGACAGTGCCATGAGGTTGCCTAATTTCACTAAAGTCTTCGAAGTAACATGTGATGCTTCTTATATTGGTATAGGTGGAGTCCCAGTCACGAGTCATCCTATTGCCTATTTTAGCGAAAAGCTGAATGAAGCAAAACAAAAATACTCCACTTATGACAAGGAATTCTATGTGTAATTTAGACACTCCGCTATTGGCGACATTACATCTTGCCGCAAGAATTCGTCATTTTCTCAGACCCTGAGGCCTTAAGATTTCTTAATTCTCAACAAAAGTTGAACCCGAGACATGCTCGATGGGTAGAGTTCCTACAAGAATATTTGTATACCAGTAGGCATAAGAAAGGAATTGATAATAAGGTCGCAAATTTGCTAAGCCGATATTACGTGATCTTATCTACACTACGCATCGAAATTATTGGTTTTGAGAGGTTAAAAGATGAGTATGCCTCATACCCAGATTTTTCACGATATCTACACCTCTTTGAAGGATGGCACCACTCGAGTGATAGATGATTATTTCTTGAAAGATGATTATCTCTTCTATCATCTAGTCCGTGCTCAAGCCATTTAAGGTGTGGATGACCTGATCAGTATCATCTACGGGGTGATCAATGATAGAAAGTTCATCAGAGATAGCGTTAATACCTTGAAGATAGGCAGCCATAGTCTGAGTACCCTTTGAGAAGGTGGATATGCGCTGCTTATGGGCCATGATGCGGACTCTGGATCTGCCGGCATACATGGTTTGAAGGATGTCCCAAGCTTGTTTGGCGGTTTTGACAGTACCAAGGTGGGTGACCCACCGTTATTGCTACAAAGGAGACAATGCCATGGAGAATAAGTTGATCCTGTCAGATCCAGAGGGTGAATTCTGGGTTGATAGTTGCAGTATCAGTCCCAAGGTATTTTGATGGACACTGTTTTGTGCCATCTATGTAGCTCATGAGGTCAAATCCTGTTAGCAGTGCCAGGAATTGGATACGCCATGCCGAGTAGTTGTCTCCATCGAGTTTGATGTATAGCCTAGAGCCAGCATTGAGAACAACTAGCTTTTTGTCATTTGATGAGATCAATGTTGAAGATTGGTCAGTTTGGGAGTTGGTGGAAGACATGATTTCGATCGAGAAAAAAAATGCTGTGAAGCTAGACAACTCTGATACCATAAAGAGATTGTATATTTCTTTTGTTGATTTTTCATCTGATACAAAGATGCTATTTAAAGATACAAAGAGAGAGGCTGAATGCTAATGTTTACGAGAGAAAAACCTTAATCACTAATAGCACAAATGGAAACAGATTAATAGCTGGCTCATTTGGTGTAATTTGATATGGTAACAGATTAATATGGAAACAGATTAATAGCTGGCTGATTAGGTGTAATCTGATATGGTAACAGATTAATATGGAAACAGATTAATAGCTGGCTGATTTGGTGTAATCTGATATGGTAACAGATTCGATTTCTATCTTACATATATCTTACATACTTCAATGATTTATTTGATCAGAAGAGAAGCCTGAAATCGACATTAGAGGCTACGGTTGGAGTTGGAAGGTAGCAACAATAGCTGGCTTGGCAAACTTGGCGCTGGGGAGGTTCGTTCTCGATCCTTTTCTGTCTTATAGCCTCCAATTTTTCTTTTATGATTTTCATCCTTAATTAATATGCTTGAGTTTAATCTTTTTTTTTTCTCTTCCATTTTATCTTCTGTGATATCTCAGCATACCAATAATGGCTAACGTTGTAGAGGTGATGGTGTTCAATGTTGAAGAAGCAAAAAAAATCGATGGAGTTGGTGATTGGGCCAGTTATTATGTGCACTTCACTGATCTCATCCGCACCAAATACTTCTCTCCTATTGAGGGTATTGATGACCGCTATGGAGATGAGTATTTGGACATTGTACTGCAAACGCATTCTCATCAGTCCATGGTGAGGATTTACATGCGTTATATCAATTTAGTAGGCTACCAGATGGGTGAAAATGGTAAGTGTCTTGAGTTTGGGCATCACCATACCTGGAGAAGAAAACTCCCACCCCATAGGATTCCTGGATCCACCTTCTTGGAGTTTACTGGTACCTACTATGACTTGCTCCATCTTGTTGGAGATGGTCAAACTCTCGATACTTTTCTCTTTGGCCAATGTCAGCTCACCACAGCGGTAAATCTACTTGCTACCTCCTCAACTAAGACTGAACGGGCATGGGCTTTGCTTGTTGTGGGAGTTATGATATGTGAAACCATTAGAAGCCCTTCTCTTTCTTGCTACTTTGCTTCCGCATCCTCCCTTGGTCTTACACTCTCTAAATGGAGGCCCCCCCGTTTTCATACGCGCGAGAAAAACCGGCTTCTATCCGGGTTTTCCACCCCCTACTACCTGGATAGGGAACCTTATCGAGAGGTGGATGCCAAGAGACCTGGGATACAACAGTTGTTGGAAGTGTTTTCTCTGCGTATCATTAACATCAATGGAGGAAAAGGCCCAAGTAATTTCTTCGGAACTGTATATTTTAGAGAATCTTGGTATGGTGAACCCATCTACAACGGAGGAAGAGTGGAGGATACAGTACTCGTTTCTTCCGGTGACAGTCTATTACTTACTGGTCCAAGACATTGCATTCCCTCCGGGTGCATTGACCTGGGCTTCAAGTTTGTGATCTTCGATAAGATATTACCTTTTGATACTGAGATTTTCTATTCATGGCCCTCATTACCGCACGATGTGCCCTTGTATTCTGAGTTTGCCACCGATGATTGTTCGTTGATGATGGGTTTGATAGTTTTAGATAGTGCCGTGCAAGCCACAGTGGAGGTCACCATCAATGCTGTCAGTAAAGTTTATGTTTACGGGAGTATATCTGCCATGTTTGATGACTATGAAGTTGTGCTTTTTCAAAAGATTCACAAGGAGCATTTGGGAGTTTGCCCTGGCGAGCACCTTTCCTTGTCAAGATCTTCAGTGGCCGTGCCATCAGAGTCATTCATCTTAATTCATGTGGACTTGTATGATTATGATGAAGAGTTCTGTTTTCTTAATGGCTTCGTGGAGTTCCCTGCCCAACTCTCTGGTTCATCTCAAAAAATCATTCATGGAGATTCTTGCAGTGAGATCGTAATCAACGTCACCTGGACATGAGTTATATCAACAGTAGTAGAAGGGATAATGGTAAAATTTGCTACACTTGTAATTTACCTTAACCTGTGTCGTTCTGTAGTTATTTATACTTTTTTGTCTCGTTTGGTTATACTAAATTCTGCTAATAGAGATTTTATCAAAAAAGTGAATTGAAAATGCTCAATTACTTATCCACTGGTTTGCTGAGATGATTCAATTGAATTGGACTCCCCTCCCCCCACTACCATTTAGAGCAATTCAGTTGTCATATATCATGTTACCGTTTTATTATACAGTTGTTCTGATTGAATCTGCTGATTTAGCTCCTACTTTTGTTTCAATAGTTATAGAGGTAGAAGATACGTAAGTTATCAGTACTGCCTACATTATGCAGACTAAGGTTGCTTTTATTTTCTTTTGTTTTTGGTTTAATTTGGTATAAGCCACAAAATTTTGTTGAATCAAAATTTCAAAATTTGGCATAAGCCACATAATTCGGTTGCAATTTTACAGTGTGTTGGATAGTAGATGCTACCAGGTGGGCTAAGATCATTAACGCTCGTAGATATAAGGAGTTGGATAGGAATACGCTCAACGAGTAGCAATTTTTCAAGTTAGTTGAATTTAAAGAAAATCAAGATGATGATGACGAGGAAGAAAATATGGTGCTCAATGAGTTTTATTCCAACTAAATAAATGTGGCAATTCAATGCTTTTTCATATCACACATAATTGAATCAAACGATAATGTTTCATCCTTTTGTACACATAGGATGATTTTAGCATATACGAAATTTACTGAAACTTGCAGTTCAAAACCTTGTAAATGCTGGAGATGTTTTTGATTTATTGAGTAGGTTGGTTTTTACCATGCCAGAGTCCATCCATCCATCATCTTGTTGGTACTGTTTGGCACACATCTTACATGGATAACATCTGACATGTAATGAAATAATACATTATACATTATACATTCTAGTCATTATGAGAAGTTGAGGCAAAACTCTACTCTCTCTTTTACCTTGTTGGTTCATCCATTCTCTTTGTGGAACCAATACTTTTTCTCGCTGGTGTCTTTACTTTGCTGTATCTCTTTTTGCCCTCATGTACTATATTGTTCCTAAGATACTGAATGCTCATTCATTCATCTTACCATTTAACAGTTCATATTCAAATCTAGCTAAACAAATTATCAGTTTATAGTGTTTTGCTTTCTTGCAAGTAACTTTCACTTATGCAGTATCGTTTTAATTGAATGATGCAGTTGTGCCAAACTGGATGATGGAGGTGAAACCTGTAATCGATTTTGGTTAAAACAGTATTTGGGCATGGTAAATATATGGGCAGCAGTTCAAAGAGTCCTGCTACTATACACTTGAAGAGAAGAGAAAAGAGTTGTCGTTTTCTTTTAACTAAACACAAAAGTTTTTTTGTTATGTAACTGAGTGATGATTAACATCTGGCTTTGCTTTTGGATACTCACTTCAAATGGTTTACTCCAAGTAAAATTTCTCGATTAATTATTTGTTTATTTGTTAATCTTTTTGGGAAGAATTTGTTGCTTGTTCAGTTGTTTGTAATGCTATGCTCTTCACCACTGTTCCATTGAATATGTGTGCATCCCTAACGAGGATCCTAAAGTAAAAAATAATTTATAATATATGAAAGACACCAAACATTATTTAATGGAAAGGTAATTAGTTTCACTAAACTATACATATATATATTTCACCAATTTGAATATAATTATACCTTTTTTTTGAGTTGATAATTAGGTTCATTCTAACTCCGGAGTTAGTGGATTTTGAGTTTTTTTTTTTTGGTCTCCCGCCAACAACGTCCAAATGAGCGATATCCTCATCGCCGAGAACATAGGAGGTCTTTGCCTCACCGAAGACGGTGAGAGTCTCCTGAGCACTATAGAAGAAGGCCTCGCTCACCGAGCGATGATAATGCTTCCATCACCCGTGACTGATGAGAATAATTGAACTGTACGTTAACAAACATAAATTTGATTGATTATAGTGAGGAATTAATTGTTTTTATGTTGAATTTTGGATTTGATAGATATATCTCTGTTTTTACTTAATTTTGGGCGTGCCATGTGTATGGATATTCAACTCCCACATCCAGTGACCAGTCTCGAAAAATATATTCTGCATAATAAGATAAAAGCTAAAGATTTTTTGTATGATTTTTTTTTGCATCTAAGCTTTCTGTTTATGATGTAATAACCTCATAGTTTCACCAATTATGATGTAGGATTATTGTTATCATTATTATTTTATGGTCACATGCACTCACTCTCAATCTCTCATTCCACAATAAAGGAAGGTAAATCAACTATCGACACCTCCACTTCCTCCACCACCCTTCACTTCTTTGGAGTGCCCTAACTCAATTCTTAACACCTCCACCCATTTATTGAACCTTTCGCTGTGAACAAAATGTTATTGAGTTAGTGGTGGTGAAAAATGAAAAAGATGCGTAAAATTTGGTAGTCTAATTCCTTAGCGGTATACCGAAAAAAGAAGAAATTTTGATATGGGGTGGAAAAGTATCCACATTAAAACATCCTATCTCTGGAAAAGGGTGGCGAAAGTGGGAGAGATGTTTCACACAAACACAAAGTGCAAGATTGAGAACGGAAAAGATACCAGATTTTGGAAGGACAAATGGTGTAGAAACAACACCCTTTTTGGTCTGTTTTCAGAGGCGACTGCAACAATGATAAACCACTACAACACAAAGGGTCCTCGACGTCTTTTTTGGCCTACACCGATATTTTTAAATGTCGGGGTAGATACTACCGGCATTTTTGAAAATGTCGGCAGCAACGTCAAGGTAGCGCGCGTCGCAGTAGCCCTCGGGTCTACCCGGCGTTTTTGGCAAACGTCGATATAGCCTATTTCTACCCCGACGTTTGCAAAAAAGGTAGACTATGTTCATCTACATGCTATCACATGCCAATATGTTCATCTACTTGCAACCAAAGCTCGGCTTTGGCAGAGTTGACTTGGGTTGTGACTTGTCGTCCCAACTAGCTACTGCTAAGAGAATTAGAGACTGGGTTAAATTCCCCAGTCACCAGTGACGACCTTACCTTCCGAGAGACCCCTGTCGTGTTGCCCAGTGGAATACATGTTTTGGAATGTTAGAGGGTTAAATGGTAGTAAGAAACGTCGAATTGTGAGAGAAACTCTGTCGTTCCATCACCCGTCAGTGATTGGAATGTGTGAGACTAAGTTGTCTAGCCATGATCCACCATTGCTGGATAGGCTTACCTCTTTCGGGAACTGGGAATGGTGCTCTAAACCATCGCGGGGTCAAGCGGGTGGTATTTCTGTGGGGTATAACACTGACCTCTTCCACTGTCTTGATGTTTTCATCGGAGAGTTTTCTGTTTCCTTGAAACTTAGAGCTAAGAGTGATGCCTTTGTTTAAATTTTCTCTATGGTCTATGGTCCTAATGACGCAGCTGACCGTCCCTCGTTTTGGGAAGAATTGGAGACTATTAGGTACCTGTGGAGTGAGGCCTGTGTTAGGGGGGGGGACTTTAATATCACGCGCTTTGTGGATTAACATCTAGGGAGAGGGTGTAGTCAGGCTGAGAGATCTATCTTCAATAGAGTCATCGACTTGTTAGAGTTACGCGAGATCCATTTCCCCGATCATAAGTTTACCTGGTCAAATATGCATGACTGTCCGATTTTGGCCAAATTAGACCGGATTTTTGTGACGGCCGACTGAGAAGCTCATTTCCCTCTAGCTGCGGCTAGGACGGCTATCAGACGGACGTCCGACCACATACCACTGATTCTTTCCTCGGGTGGGGTTGGTCGACCTAAAAATAAACTGTTCCGGTTTGAGAGAGCTTGGTTACGTAACGGTGACCTTCGCACCATTGTGCAGAATTCTTGGAACGAGCCTACTGAAAATAGAGAAGGGGCTCGTAAGAATGCCGTTTCCATTTGGAACGAAAAAATCAGTAGACTGAGAGGTAGGTTGAAACGATGGGCGGGGGAAGAGAGAAGGAAAGATAAGAGAGATAAAGATAGACTTGCGTGCCAGATTCATACCTTGGAACTTATTGAAGAGGTCAGAGGGTTGGCCTCAGAGGAGCTCCAGGTCATGCAGAAGGCTAGACAAGACCTAGACGGTCTTTTTCAAAAAAAAGATGATTATTGGAGGCAAAGATCTCGAGACCTGTGGCTGCATAAGGGGGACGCAAACACGGCTTACTTTCATAGGGTGGCCAACGGCCAGAGAAGATCGAACTTCATATCCGGCCTTACCATTAACAACAGGTGGGTAACAGACCAAAATTCGATAGGCGCTCATATTGAGGGGCATTTTAGAGGCCTCCTTGGGCAGTCCAGTGAGTGTCTATGCCACCTACATGAGACCTTCTGGTCCCGACCAGATTTAGTCGGTCCGGAGGAATTAGAGAAACCGTTTGAGAATAGCAAAATTTTGAAGGCGATTAAAGATTTGGGTCAAGATAAATCTCCGGGTCCTGATGGATTCCCGGTATTCTTCTATTCTACCTTTTGGGAAATTATTAAGATGGATTTCATAGGCATTTTCGACGAGCTCTTTCTGAACATCGCCAAGATTGAGCGGCTCAATTATGCAACCATTGTTTTAATTCCCAAAACCGACGAGATCAAAGAAGTCGGAAACCTCAGACCTATTAGTCTCCTGAATTGTTCCTTTAAAATCATCACTAAGGTTTTGGCTTCAAGGCTGAATCCGTGGCTTAGTTCTATCATCCATCCCGCTCAAAGTGGGTTCATTATAGGTCGCGACATTCTAGATAGTATCGTTATTGCCCATGAGACCATCTTTTAGAGTGACAGAGACAGAGTAGAGGGCTTCCTATTTAAACTGGACTTTGAGAAAGCATATGACACGGTGGAGTGGGATGCTGTTATAGAGGTTCTCGAGACTAGAGGCTTTGACCCCAAGTGGGTCGGTTGGATTAACAAGTGCATTAGGGGCGGTAAATCGTCAGTCTTGGCGAATGGTAACATTAGCAACCTTATCTCTTGCAAAAGAGGTCTTAGACAGGGCGACCCATTGTCCCCCCTTCTATTCACCTTGGTTGCCGATGTGCTTTCCGAAATGACACTGTATTGCTCCAACCATAATCTGCTGCGAGGCATTGGAAGTTTGGAAAGCACTCACGGTATACCCATTCTCCAGTTCACTAATGATACCCTTCTTTTTGGGAGGCCTGACATTAATGAGGTTCTCATTTTCAAAGGAATTTTGGTGTTCCTTGAGGCATGGTGCGGACTTAAAGTTAATTATGATAAAAGCAATCTCATTGGTCTAGGCAAAGGTGAAGAGGTGGTTCCGACTTTTTTGGCCAGTGTTCTGGACTGTAAAGTCGGAAAGTTTCCCATTAAGTACCTCGGAGTACCATTATGTCCAGGTAAACTTATGAGGAATGACCGGATGACCCTTATAGACAGAATCAAAAGATGACTTCCCGGGTGGAAGAGGCCCCATCTTTCGCTAGGAGGCAGAATCACTCTTATTAACGCTGTACTCTTGAATCTCCCCATTTATTGGATGTCCATATATGAATTCCCAAATTGGGTCATAAAGGAGATTGGTAAAATTCATAGTGACTTTTTGTGGAAGGGGAATAGAGAGGATGGTAAAGGTCTACCACTAGTCAGATGGAACGTTGTTTGCCAGAAAAAATAGTTTGGAGGTTTGGGTATCCTTAATATTCGAGAAATGAACAAAGCATTGTTATGCAAATGGTGGTGGAAAATGCATTCCCACCGTACCCCGGCTTAAGGTACCATTTGGCTTCGATATAGAAGACAAAGACGATTCAATTTTTTTTTTGGGGGGGGGGGGGGGGGGGGGGGGGGGGCAGCATCGAAGAGGCATTTCTCCTATTTGGAGGGGAATAGACAGAGCAGGGGACCTGTTCCACTGTCATTCCCCGAGCAGAGTAGGGAATGGGGAAAATACAAGATTTTGGCTAGATGCTTGGAATTGCCCAAATACCTTGGCCTCTCTATTTCCTGACATATTTCAAAGGGCCACCAACAAATATGCACTGGTGGAAGATTACTGGGTTAGAGCCTCTTGGCACATTAGGATATTACCGATCGATAATTCCAATGCCCAGAGCAGCGATGATCATGTTTATTCCTGGCTTGAGAATAACCCAGCCTGTGTGGGTTATCAACAGGATGAGAGGGGTTGGCGCTTAGAGGCCAACGACAGATTTTCAGTAAGGTCCATGTATTCGTCCCTCTCTGACGGGGGGACTAGGTGTGCCGCAAATAGGGTCATCTGGAATACGTCCGCTCCTCACAAAGTCCGGGCATTCCTGTGGTTGGTTTCTAAGGAAGCTATCTTATCTAGAGAAAATCTTGCCAAGAGAGGATTAATCACACTCATCTCGTGTCCGAGATGTGGGAGTGGGATTGAGACTATTTGCCACCTCTTTTTCGAATGCGAGCTTAGCAAAAGTATTTGGGCTTTTCTGTTCTTAGGATTTGGCCTTTTTGGTACCCCTGTAGATGTGTCTTACCTGTGGGGAGAGATTAGAGAGGGGGTGGTTCTTCGGGGTCGTCGAAGAGAGTGGGATTGCTTAGTGGCGGCATGTTTATGGGTCATTTAGATTGATAGGAACGATGCCTATTTTAGAGATCATTCTTACAATTTTGTTCAAATGATTTATAAATTATGTTCCTTACTTCTTCTTGGTTGTCCATCCCAGGGGCAAGGAAGAAAGCTCACATTGGTCCTCTTTTCTCTTCCACTAGAGCAGGGCCTGGAGACGGCTATCACTGACGGGAGTAGAGGGTGAGCAGAGGTCTTCACTATACCTTGGTCAGCAGGACGGGGAGTGGCTTCTGTTGTTGGTGCAGTACTATTACTTTTGGGTTATTGATGTTATTGCAGTACGCTTGATGTTTTGAGTTCGGCCCTTAGTATTTTGGCTGTACTTTTGCTACTATTTTGGGTACTCTGTTGGGTAATTGGATTTCTTGAAGTACTTTGGATGTAATGAGGTGTATTGATGTATTGAAGTTTATTTATGAGATCTTGGGGCAATTCTCTTGCCTTTTATTTCAAAAAAAAAAAAAAAGGCTAAACTATCATATGCCAAAAAATAACCAGATAATAGAATAATGAATTGAGTTGAAAACACCCGCAATCAGTGAAATGAATTGTAGTGATTGAATGAGGAATGAGTAAGCAATAGTGAGAGGGGGATGTCGGGAGCTCTGAGCTGAGATAGCCAGGGTGAGGCGATTTGGGGGGGATTTTGAGGGCGGGCTAATTGAGAGCAGCGTTGGGGTGGAGTCGTAAGAGATTAGAAGAAACACAAATCGAATTAATGGTTTCGATTTGGAAGGACAGACCTTCGGATTTAGAACTAGGGTTAGGGTTTTGTGATTTGGGGGGATTTCGAGAGCGACTCAATTAACAGGAGCATCGGGCTTTCGAATAGTAAGAGAGGAGATGAGCAGGGTAAAGGAGAGAAGCGGGAGGCGTCTAGGTTTCGATTTGGAGCTAGGGTATTGGATTCGATTTGGGGAGAGGAGTGGGATGGGGAGAGGAGCGGGATGAGGAAGAGAAGAGAGCTGAAGTGGGCAATGGAAAAGTCTACTTTACCCTCAAGTCAGAGCGCAAGAGAGCAGGAATGAAATAGGAGGTATGGTTTTCAATGCGATTTGGGGAGAGGAGCGGGATGAGGAAGAGAACTGAAGTGGGCAGTAGAAAAGTCCACTTTACCCTCAAGTAGGAGCGCAAGAGAAAAGTCCACTTTACTCTCAAGTGGGAGCGCAAGAGAGCGGGATGAAATAAGGGCCACACGATCTCCATCAAGACTGTGATGGAGATCGAACGGTCGGAAAAACAGTGCGCATGAGAAGTTCGTAAAGTGAAGTGCGCAACTGAAGAGTTCCACACACACACACAATCCCATGACTTCACGGTAGAAACTCCCATGAAATAAGGGCTTTGACAAATGATACTAAAGGATTCTAACCTGAAACCAACTTTATTTTAGTGTACGTGCCTCACACGTGTTGATAAATTGACAAAGATACTAATGCATTCTCCCATTATAATATTAGAGATTTGATGGGTTAAATAAATAAAAAACAATTACATGAATAATTTACATAGGACTAGATTGTGATATGTCATAACGGCAACTTATTGACACCGTCAGTCACCTCTGGATAACTGACCTGCAGTTGCAGTGGTAGAAGAAGAATCTGCTGGTGCAGGTGGGCCCCCCTAAAATGATGGGGATGGGCTTGTGAATTAATTAATTAAGTTGTGCTTAATTTAAATTTAAGATAAAATTTATTAGTGAGTGCATAATTTTTATCTTGCACCAGTAATTAAGAGCTTATTATACTACTAGTACTACGTACTCATTTCAGATAAATTTTCATCTCTACTTACTTTCCTGATAGTCTAAATTTAGATAGGTAATTACTATTCTTTTGATAAATACATATATGACTGAGGACTAATTGGTACTGCATGTGGTACGTGTGTGTATATATATATATATATATTAAAATGTCAGCCAATACTATATCTCTAATATTATAATGAGAGAAGGCCTTACTATCATTTGTAAATATTTTGTCATTCTACCAACCCGTGCAAGACACATGCATAACTATTATAAAGGAGGTTCTAGGTCCAAATCAAGCACGTGCATAACTATAGAGGTCCTATGTTCAAATCAAGACTACGTCTAAATTTTTATTTTAAAAAACTATATTTATTAAAACGTGTATCGCACGTGTAAACTACTAGTATATATATATGAGATGGTGAGATGGTGAGCACGTGTAAACTACTAGTATATGTATCGCACGTGTAAACTACTAGTCTATTATGAGATGGTGAGATGGGCTCCTTATTGTGAGCGGGAGATCACAGCCGTCCGATCACGGTTCAGATCGATCAAACGGCTCAGATTTGATCCCACTCAACTCTGTTTTGCTGAGGGGTAAAATGGTCATTTCTATCTCTCTATTTCTTTCTCATTCAGCAAACAACGAAACATTCTTAGCTCTCTCCCTCCCGCACTCTCTTTCTGGATCGATCTCTGTCTCTCCTCGATCGAAACCCTACTTCAAATAGCACATCGATCTCTCTCTCTCTCTCTCTCTCTCTCTCTCTCTCTCTTCGACGAGAAACCCCCATATTATGAGAATCCCTCCCGCTTTCTCCTTCTTCGTCGATCGAAACCCTACTTCGATTCTCGATCGATCTCTCGCTCTCTTCGACGGGAAACCATCCTACTTTGAGAATCGGTTCTCGTCGTCTTTTCGTCGAAGCCGATAGGCCTTCGATTTTACCTCTCTCCCATCCTTTCTCTCGCCGTTAGGGTTTCGATTTGCTCCGAACGAACCCTACCTCCTTTGTGAGCGATCGGACGACGAAACCCTAGCCCCCAATCTTCCAAGCTCCACCTCTCAGGTAATCTCAATTTCTAATCTTGTTTCCTTTTATAATCGTTCATGTTTATTGTTAGAATTACTTTTTATTTCAGAAATTTAGTGTGACTAGGAGAAGGTGTTATTGTTTGTATGGGTTTGTTGCTATAAGTATGTAATAGATAACAAAAGGGAAACTGATTGAGATGGTTTGGGTATGTTTAATGGAAACCCAGAAGAAGGTGTATAGAGAAATGAGAGGTAGTTGAAAACATGGAGATGTTTAAAAGTTGATTAGAAGTCTTGACTTGGTTTGGGTATGATTTCTCGAGAAGAGATCCGCTAATAACAGAGATTTATCAACTGGGTTAAGTATGAACAATCTTGCATACTTTTGAGTTTTAGTAGTTTAGTATGAACTGGATAATGTAGGCTTTGTTGCTATGAAGTGCATACTAGATAGGGGATTTTGGGGTTTTGGAGAGAAAAATAAAAATCTAATTAGACATTGGCATCAATTTAGGATTGCGACGAAGATTAGGGGTTTCTCACTTTCTCTGAAGATTTGTTGGTGGGTTGTCACTATAAATGTTCTTTATAGGCACTCAAAAGAAACTCAAGCTGTTTAACCCGAGTAGTCTTGTATCAAAATGTGTTTTTACTTGGGAATTACGTGCAGGTAAAATGTATCACTCAAATGAAGTTTTACTTGGGAATTACTAGTTTATGTCTGTGGATTTTGTAGGTAAGCGTCTTACATAATTATAAATAAATTTTTTGCCCTATCTGTAATTATTGCTCTTTAATTCCAAATATGTTCATATGTTAAATTAATCGTTATGTCCCTAACTCCACCTTTCTTCTCCACCCCGACATCTTCGAATCACGTATAATTTTGTGAACATTTTTTTTTTCCAATTTTTTTTTCTTTCAAATTCCTTGTTTTGTAAATTAATTGCTTGCTTTGAAAATTAATTTGTCAGGTAATGTTTGCATCTCTAGAATAGTGTGTGGAACAAGATGATCAGCTACAATATGTCAGGGAAGTATTCGATTCCCCAAATAGTCTGTTATATTCATGTGATTGTGAGTTTGCTTCCTCGTTGGATAACTTGGGTGCTAGTTTTGCAAGTGATGATGAGATGGATTATGTTATGAAGTTGCACACTAAGAATCGTTTATTTAATGATTTGTAGGAGTGACTAGTGATGAATTAATCCTATCTGAGCTTTATTTTTCCTTATTGGTTATAAGTGATGATGAGATGGATTATGTTTCTGAAGTTGCACACTATGATTTAATGATTAATAGGAGTGACTGACTAGTGATGAAATCCTTAAACGGTATATATATATAGTTACTGATTTATGATCCTTAACCGGTATAGTAATTTACGCAGTTCTACTTCCCAACAAACATCAGTCTTTAGCAACTTGGATGTGGTTTTAATTCATCAGTACTGTGCAAATTGTTAGAATATAAATATTAAAATACCTGGGATATCTTTTAATTCATCATTTAATCCGAAGTTGTGGTAAGGGTGAGGATTTTAATATTTATATTCTAACACGCCCCCACAGATTGAGGGCCATCTTTTTGGGCCAATACCTGGACTATACGCAGCGGTATTATTATTTTTTAATCCGCATTTAAAATTGCGCAGCCGGTAAGATTCGAACCTGGGATACTCTGATACCATATTAATGACCCTACCAATTGACCAAAACTCCGAAGTTGTGGTAAGGGTGAGGGTTTAAATATTTATATTCTAACACAAATATTCCCTTGATTTAATTTGGAGGTCAATATTCAGGTCCGGCCTGGCCCCTGATGCAACTAATGCATTTGCATCAGGCCTCGAAATCCTTCAAAAAAGGGCCTCCGTTTTCAGAATTTATTTTTTTATATATATTAGCTTCATGTCCCTAAAATTCATGAATCGTTGTATTTTTTTTCATGATTTTATATTAGCGTCAGGCCCCTAAATTTGTAATTCCTTTGTAAATATATGCAAGTATTTTGCGCATAAAAGAAAAATACTGTTATTAGGGGCCCCAAAAATAATTATTTGAGCCTTTAAATTTTTTTAAAGAATTATTTGGGTTTAGGCTTAAAGACTTTGAATTGAATTTGAGACTTTAAATTTGGGTGATTTAAAACAAATTTATATATTTTGTATATTTTGCTTTCACAATTTCACAATTTGACATAGGCTTTCAGCTCAGACTTATGAAACTTCAGGCCTACATCGCCAACACTGGAATTGGCTGCTCCCAGGGTTCCGATAAAAAATCCTGGGGAGTGGAGAAGAACGGCAAATTCACGGTTCGCTCCATGTACAAGCGCATCCACTTTGGGGGTTGTACCCCAAAGTGGGTTGCCGTCATCTGGAAAACGAAAACTCCACTAAAAATCAAAGCTTTCTTATGGTTGACACTAAATGATGCGATCCTGACTAGAGAAAATATTGCTAAGCGCCAACCGAATGTGGACTCCCAATGCGGATTCTGCAGCGCCGCCCTCGAGACTAGAGACCATCTTTTTCTTCACTGTCCTAAGAGTAAAGCGGTACTCGTAGAAGTACTCAGCGCCCTAGGGACAACCCAATATCCTAGTACTTACGAGAACCTGTGGGTAGGCCCAAAGTTCGCAACGGAGAGGGGTGCTATGAGAGAAGCGTGGTATTTAGCTATCGCCGCAATGACCATGTATCTTTGGTTAGACAGAAATAATCTTTACTTTTGTAGATCTTGCAATAGTATTTCTGTCAATTTGACTCACATTATGTATTTTATTTCTTTTTGGGCTAATGTGGTAGCAGCAGGTCCAGGGAGAAGGATTGCAAGTGTTTTCTAGGTAGAGAAATTTGATAATGAAGAGATCGAGATCGGGCCGGCAATCGATTGACAGCCAGCACAGCACGACTACTAGGCTCCTTGATACCCACCGCCCCAGGGTTTGTTGGGGGATATGATGTATCTCTATGTGGCTACTTGATGTTTTATTTTGTCCCACCCCCCATGTTAGGGGTGGAGTTTATGTTTATTTTGTCTCACCCCCTATGTTCGGGGTGGAGTTTAAGTTATTTCGTTCTGCTTGTAGGATGTTGTAGTGGTGAACGTCGGGGAGGGGCCTGGTGGCGTTGGTGATGCAGTCGTGGAGAGATGGCAACGCCGGTGGGAGTTTGGAGGCAAGGGCGATGACAGGATGCTGGGAGGTTGTGGAGGTCGGAGCTCGATGGGTTTCGGAGGTGCGGCAATGGAGGTTGGGGTCGATAGGAAGAGGCGAGGGAGGCGACGTCGGAGTAAAGGGAGGCGAGATCTTTCGTTGTGGGCTTCAGTTTCTTCCTGGATTTTTGGGGTTGACGCCATTGATTTTGGTTTTGGTGAGCTGCTCATTTTTAGGGTTGGTGGAGGTCGGTGAAGGTGAGGAGGATGGCTTTGGAGATGAGGAGGGTGGGGAAGTTGTCGTCAGGATGTGGTGTTGATGTTGCTGCTCTTGTTGTTGATATTGATGAAGGACAACGAAGATGGAGGAGATTGATGTTGCTGCACGACGTTGTTGTAACCGCTTGCTGTGGCGGCTAGGGTTTGTGTTTGAGAAGGGTTTTGATTTTGAAGATTTGGGATTAGGGTTTGAGAGATAGAAGATAACGGCTAGGGTTGTTTGGATCTTATTGTTTTGATGACGGTTAGGGTTTTGGAGACTTGATGGGGAGAGAGATTAGGGTTTTGGTATTTTTGATCGGGAGTGGAGGAGAGGGATGTCGGGAGGTGGAGTAATTCCGATGAAGACGAGAATCGCTCCACCTCGATAACGAGGATCAAATTAGTATAAGCCCTAATAGGACGATAGGCTCTGATACCAAGTTAAGATTATTGGATGGAAAGAAATACTTTATTGACTGATTAAACTGAATACAATATAGCTCATACATATAAGAGATAATATATAGAAGACTAAACTGATGCATAACCAATATGAGACTAAACTAACTAGTAACTGCTCGTGCGATGCACGCTAGTATTATACATGTGCTTTGCACGCGGGAAATTTTTTTTTGAGGGGGGGATGAAAAGGGGAAAAAAATTACGTGATTTGCACGTGGGGGAATTTTTTTTGGTGGATGGGGGGGAATGAAAAGGGGAAAAAAAATTTTTACCAACACGTGCGTTGCACGTGTTGGGTTAAGGACTAAGGGCTTCTCCCATTATAGTAGTAGAGATAGAGATATATCATCTATTAATTAGTATAACTTTTCCTACCGTCCTTGAACTTCAAGGACAAGATATACCTTGCACGAATATAGAAGGGTGGAGATAAGGATTCTGGTTTGAGTTGTAACCTATAAAAAGCTCTAAATCAAATCTACAGTGAATCAAATCTTCTTTTGTATTTACCCTGCATGTAACTCCAAAATGATTGAAAGTTCCTATGGAAACAACTTATAAAGTACATCAGTATCATTCAACTCAACTTGTCTTTGTTTGTGTGTGTGTGAGAGAGGGAGAGAGAGGGAGAGAGAGAGAGAGAGAATGAGTCCCTTTCATTGCTAAATTTGGTTGAGCAACATCAGCGTCTAACATAAGACTTGGAGAAATCACAGAGAACTAACACTTGATAAACTGCACTTCAATTCACTTTTATCTTGCTTTTGAATCTAGGTCAAAGAAAGCACTAAGAAAAAGAAGAGTAAACGTTGGGTATGAAGTGAGAGAGAGGAGGGAGAGAGAAGGGTGTATGCAATGAAGGATTAGTTGGTAGGAGCCTTAACAGGAAGATCACAAAGGCCATTTAATTAGTCTGTCAAAATTGCAGATCAAAATTGCAGATAACTATTATAAACTTTAATGTTATGTATAATTTTCTTATACTTTTTTATCATAAAAAATAAACTTTCTTAAACTTTTATTTTTCTCCAAAGTTGTAACAGTTATGTACTTCAAATTTTTGTTTAGTTTCAAGAAATATTTAGACTATACAGAACAGTTTTTATGAAAAACTTTCTTATATTAGGATAGTTATCTTCTTTTCTTAAAAAAATAAAAAAAATAAAGTTTGAGGATGTAACATTACTCATATTAAAATAAATTTAGAATAGTTATCTGAGAAATACTGAAAATATATAGTGTAGTTTTGTACAATTTAACTAAGTTTTTTTAGTTTTTTTTAAGGAAAAAACGAAATCTGGCCACCCTGTTTCATTAATAAGTATTTAACGAAACAAACCCAGAGTACTAGGCCAAAGTACAACTAATAAATTAAATTAAATTAAATTTAAAATTAATTTGTGGCTAACAAATACTATTATTTGATTAGCGACAAATAAATACTACTACTCCATTGACATCAACTTGAGCTAAGAAGAAGGCGGAGGGAAGGGGATGATCGAAATGGGTAAAGAAATATTGTCTCAAACTTTTCTTTTTAAAAATCTCAAATAAATACAACTATTTGATTAGCGACAAATAAATTCTATTAACCTCTTGATCTATGGAATGGGTAAATGAATGTCTTAGGTTTGAGATTTAGGCTAAGAGAAGCCCTTTATTTAAAAATGAAAATGAAAATAAATACCATTATTCAGACATCCGTATTTATTTAATTTCTAGAGATTTTTGTATATATTGTTATCAAGAATATATTCAACTTTTCTTCAAAATTATTACAACGGTACTTTACCTAGTGTCCTGGAACTTTAAGGACAATATATACCCTTGCACGAATATAGAAGGGTGGAGATAAGGATTCTGGTTTGAGGTGTAACCTATAAAAAGCTCTAAATCAAATCTGGCTACAGTGGATCAAATCTTCTCCTGTATTTACCCTGCATTAACTCCAAAATGAATCAAAGTTCCTATGGAAACAACTAAAGTACATCAGTGTCAACTCTACTTGTCCTTGTTTGTGTGGGTGTGTGTGAGAGAGAGAGAGAGAGAATGAGTCCCTTTCATTGCTAAATTTGGTTGAGCAATATAACCTATAACATAAGACTTGGAGAAATGACAGAGAACTAACACTTGATAAACTGCACTTCAATTCACTTTTATCTTGCTTTTGGTGTAAGCAATGAAGGAATGGTTGGTCGGAGCCTTATGATCAGGAAGATCATAAAGGCCATTTAATTAATTAGCTGGCCAAAATTGCAGATAACTATTATAAACTTTGATGTTATGTATAATTTTCTTAAACTTTTTTTATCATAAAAATAAACTTTCTTAAACTTTTATTCTTCGATCTCCAAAGTTGTAACAGTTACGTACTTCAAGTTTTTGTTTAGTTTCAAGAAATATTTAGAGTACCATACAGAACGTACAATTTTTATGAAAAATTATTTTATATTAGGATAGTCATCTTCTTTTTTTATTTTTTTAAAATAAATTTAGGATAGTTATAGAAATATTGAAAATATATAGGATAGTTTTTTTACAATTTAACTTGAAGTTGTCACTCCAGAAAGACGAAACAAAAAGGAGACTAAACTCTTCAAAATTTATTGCCTAGCTATATCAGCCATTGACTTTAAAGATGCATGTTTAGTTGTTATAATCATCTGTTATAATCATCAAGGCTGCTTATTCCTCTAGCCCAGCCTTGCTGCGTTTCGTCTCGCTTAGCATTCTGTGGCTGTTGGCTGTTTTGTGCGTCTGTTATGCTCTTTCTTTGTTGTTTGTGTGCTGTTGTAAATATCTTACTTACTGGTTGGTTTTGCGTTTCTCCATACCTTTTGTATTCAGCGCCTTGTACTACATCTTGTATTACTCCTCTAATTATTGTACTGTTTTGATTTAATATATTTTTGTTCGGGCTAGAGTCGTTCGACTCTATTCTTTTCATTAAAAAAAACACTTGTTCTAAGTTCTAAGTAGTCAAGTTATTTTTATCAAAACAAACTGGTCAGGTCATTATAATTGGCATGATATGTTTCATTAGTTGTTTTTTTAAAACCTAATTAGCAACTTGGTTGTTGTTAATTAATGTTTCGTAATATATATTATAAGTTGTACATGTTTTTTCTACTAGAAAGGATCGGATGGAAGCAAGGATGTGGTTCAATTTCTTGTGTTCATTAATTAATACTCCCTCCGTTTCACTTTAAGTGATATTTAGGAGTTTTGCACACAGATTAAGGAAGGGTGAGATAAACATTTTTTTCCCTCTATACCCTTATTAATTAGTCTCTATGATTTAATTACTAGTAATTCTTTTTTCAATACAGATCCTGATTTCAAGAAATGTAATTAATGTTTTCAAACCCAGATATGAGTACTAATTCTTGTTCCTAATATACACCAGATATGAGTACTTAGATCAGAGGAGGTATCCACTGAGTATATTACGACACTGCAGAATACTCCCTGAGTATCAAACCCATGATTTAATAGACTCAGTGAGTATGTTGTTTGTACATCATGGGAGTATGTTGTTTGTACATCATTTAAGGAGGGAGTATATTACGACACTGAGTATATGCAGTCAGTGGAGGCATCTACAGGAGGGAGTCTTCTTCTTCGAACCATGGTATGGAATTACAAATTGGTATTCTTGAGCCATGGACACTAAAGTACCTTCTCTCTGTTGATTGTAATTTTTTTCTAAGCTGTTAGACATAATGAAGTTTTAGAAGCAGCAATAGTCTTTTTTTTAAAGAGAAAGTAGCAGTACTGTTGTGGACGTAGTAGTAGTAGTATGTGAAGAGTGTAGGAGTAGTACTTTTGATTTGGAGAATATATAGAGTTGCTAGTAGTAGGTGAGGGGGAGTTGGCATTAAATTTTTGGAGAAAATAAAATCTAGAAACTTGAAACGACAATTTCCAAAGAATATTTGATAGGATTAAGATGAGTAATTAAGATAAAACTTCAACATAAATAAGGGTGTTCTTGGAAAAAAATGAAAAAAAATTGAATAATATCACTTATAGTGAAACAAGGAAAAACCCCCTAAATATCACTTAAAGTGGAACGGAGGGAGTAATGTTTTGTGCGTAATCCACCAGTACTTCTGCATTTCTCAAATACAAATTGTTGGGGCCGAGGTATCAAGCTAGCTAATTCCGCATGCATTTTCAATCTAATCATGCCTTCTCTAATATTAGAAATTGAAGTATATATAGCGTGTATATATATATATATAGAGCAAAAGGGATATGAGCAACTTGCTCATTTAGTAAATGAGCAATTGATTATGTGGCATGCATGTGATGCATTGGACAACTAACCCTTTTAAGATTTTTCCAATCACATGTATGTCATATCATCAATTGCTCATTTACTAAATGAGCAAGTTGCTCGTACCCTTTTTTCCCATATATATATCATATATAAAATCGAACATATATATATAATGTTAGAACCTGAATATAAAATACTAAAATCCCAACAGAAATTGTGAAGAAATCAAATACAGAAAGGAAAAACAGTAAACAATAAACTTGTACAGAGTCGAGATTTTGAAGAATCTCTGTCCTTAAAGCTGAATTTGCCCCGTAGTGTGACGGTTACCGGCAAATCGCTTCCCAGGATACAACTGTACCTTCTCTGAAGATGCAGCACCCTTGCTTCAGAGACAACGAACTGCTGTCTGTGTGTACTCTCAGTTGACAGACCCTGGACTCAGAGCAGAGGAAGAAGAAGAGGAAGACTCAAGTGGAAAAATTTTCTGTGTCTGTTTGGGAGCTGATGTCTGGGTATAAGAGTTGGACTGGAGACTGTTCAGCAGCCATTACTCTGTAACAGCAGAGTAATGGGGACTCTTCAGTTTAGTAACTGGTGAGCCATTACTCTGCTGTTACAGAGTAATGGCCTCAGTTACTGAATCTGAAAAGTCTTTTCAGTTCAGTAGGGGAAGAGGCTGTCTGGACAAAAAGGTAAAATAAAATTTTAAGCCAGACCAAACCAAACCAAACCAAACCAAACCGAACCGAACCGAGCCGAGCCGAAGCCGAAGCCGAAGCCGGAGCCGGAGCCGGGCCGGGCCGGGCGCGCGCGCGCGCGTGCGCGTGTGTGTTTGTCATTTTGGCTAAGTCCTCTCTCCACTACACGTTAGTGGTAACCCCCGGGCCACGCCCTCTAGTCCAGTTTTCTAGTATATATACTAGTAACAATCTTTCCCAATTTCCGATATGGGACTATCCATTTGTTAAGTTGGTACCTTTCAAGTACCCAACTTTGGATCAACATTTCTCATTCATACGGAATTCGTTTTTGGCAAGTGAGTATACTACGGAATAGTACTCGACGAGAGGATCGCAATCCACTCATTTTCCGGTGCCGCCGGTGGCCGGAGCTTGCCGGAATCCGGCCCGGAAAACTGCAAAAATTAATTCCAACAATCCCCCACATGAATGGAAATTACCAGACCATGTAATCCAGACACGACAGAAAAAACAAAAAACATGACAGAAAGACTCTGAGAGTACAATCGGAAAATCACTGCATCAGGAATGGTAGTAATTTTTCAACTTTGAACCACCCTTAGTAATTAGCTATCGGATTCACTTGACCAGGTAGTGATCATGATGTCTTGAACTACCCGGACGTTCATGTGAACCTAGACAATAACTATCACACAGTTTCATCTCCTCACAGAACCAAGTTCTCTTGTTGTGTTCATTTTGGCCTTGAACATCCCTGGTTAATCATGAGTGAACTTGGAGAATGTAGCCTCTCTTCATTCTCCTAGAAACGGCCCCATTTCACACTCACAAGGTGATTTCCCATAAGGAGTATCCTGCTATACCCCACTTTTATTTCAAAGCTATGGGAATCATTAAAAGCCAAGCTTAGCCTAACTATTTGCAGGCAGCACTTGTTTTGTCATCCTAAGAATGGGTATGAGATGTTAATCTCTAAGTGCTTTCGTTGATTCAACAAGATTTAGTTGTCCCTTTGAACCTAGATCTTGGGATCTCCAATTTCTAAGTAGGGTTTCCATCAAGTATCCTCTTTCGTCATAGGCTTTAAACCCATTCCTCTTGATGATCTCACAACCTGCTCTCGCGACAGACCTTTAGTAAATGGATCCGCTAGGTTGTCGGCCGATTTTATATATTCTATAGAGATTACTCCATTTGAGAGCAGGTGTCTAATAGTTTTGTGTCCCCTTCTGATATGACGAGACTTACCATTATACATGCAATTCAGTGCCCGTGCTATAGCCGATTGGCTGTCACAGTGTACACATAAGGCAGGCACTGGTTTTTCCCACATAGGAATATCCTCTAAAAAGTTGCGAAGCCATTCTGCTTCTTCTGCCGCTTTGTCTAAAGCAATGAACTCAGATTCCATGGTGGATCTGGCTAATAGCGTTTGTTTAGAGGATTTCCATGACACAACTGCACCACCAAGTGTGAAAACATATCCACTTGTGGATTTTGAGTTCTTTGAGTCTGATATCCAGTTGGCATCACTGTAGCCTTCCAGTACTGCTGGATATCTGGTGTAATGCAGCGCATAACTCTGAGTATGTCGCAAGTAGTTCAATACTCTTGTTATTCCTTTCCAGTGACTTCGTCCTGGATTACTCGTGTATCGGCTCAGTACGTTTACCGAATGTGCTAGGTCCGGTCTTGTACAATTTGTTAGGTACATCAGACTACCAATTACACGTGCATATTCCAGTTGTGATATGCTTTCGCCTGTATTTTTGAACAGGTGAAGACTTGGATCGACGGGACTTTTTGCTGTCCCATTGGAATAATTCTTGAATCTTTCAAGTACTTTCTCAGCATAATGAGCTTGAGACAAAGTAATCCCCTCAGATGTCCTGGAGACTTTGATTCCTAGTATGACATCTGCAACTCCCAAGTCTTTCATGTCAAACTTGCCACTAAGCATGCTCTTAGTTTGTTTGATAATGTCGTTATTGCTTCCAATAATGAGCATGTCGTCTACGTATAGACAGACCAGAATGTATCCATTTGGAGTATCTTTGATGTAGATACATTTATCACATTCATTTATTTTGAAACCATTTGACATCATAACATTGTCAAATTTTGCATGCCATTGCTTTGGAGCTTGTTTCAGGCCGTACAATGATTTTACAAGCCTGCACACTTTATTTTCCTGTCCAGGAACTACGTAACCCTCAAGTTGTTTCATGTATATTTCTTCTTCTAAGTCCCCATTTAGAAATGCAGTTTTAACATCCATTTGATGTATTTCCAGGTTACGTAGAGCTGCAATAGCTATCAACATTCTTATGGATGTTATTCTTGTAACTGGGGAATATGTATCGAAGAAATCTAGGCCCTCTTTTTGCCTAAATCCTTGTACCACAAGTCTAGCCTTATGCTTCTCTATTGAACCATCTGGTTTCAATTTTTGTTTGAAAATCCATTTGCATCCTAGAGCTTTACATCCAGAAGGCAAATCGACTAACTCCCATGTATGATTTTGCATAATGGAGTCTATTTCACTTTTGATTGCTTCCTTCCACATAGGAGCATCAGGCATAGACATGGCTTCCTTGAACGTTCTGGGCTCATTCTCTAACAGAAAGGCCGTCACAAAGTCAGGACCAAACGATTTTGATGTTCTAGCCCGTTTACTTCGTCTAGGCTCATCGGTATCCTGTTCTGGTTCATCAACTGAAGTGCTTGCAGTCCCTTGTTCACGTGTACGTTTAGGGTACGTAGTATCCTTGCACGGAAACACGTGTTCAAAGAATGAAGCATTTCTTGATTCCATTATTGTATTTACATGGATATCCGGTATATCCGATTTGTATACCAAGAACCGATATGCACTACTGTTGTGTGCGTAGCCTATGAATATGCAATCAATCGTCTTAGGTCCGATGGTGACCTGTTTCGGGTTAGGTACTGCCACCTTTGCTAGACACCCCCACACTTTGAGGTATTTGTACGAAGGTAAGTTACCTTTCCACAATTCGTATGGTGTCTTGCCGGTTTTCTTGTGAGGTATTTTGTTGAGAATGTAGTTGGCAGTCAGCAACGCTTCCCCCCACATGTTTTGGGGTAAGCCAGAATTCAACAACAAGGCATTCATCATCTCCTTTAGAGTTCGGTTTTTGCGCTCGGCTGTACCGTTTGATTCGGGTGAGTAGGGAGCAGTTGTCTGATGAACTATTCCATGTTCCGAGCAGAACATGCTAAATGGTGCATCATATTCTCCTCCTCTATCACTTCTAACGATTTTAATCGTTTTGCCAAGTTGATTCTCAACCTCAAGTTTATATTCTTTGAATTTATCCAAAGCCTCATTTTTGCTATGTAACAAATATACATAACAGAATTTTGTGCAATCGTCTATGAAAGTCACAAAGTACTTTTTGCCACCTCTGGTCTGCACATATTTTAAGTCACACAGATCTGTGTGAATGAGACCTAGAGTTTCTGTGTTTCTTTCTACAGAACGTGATGGAGTTTTAGTGAGTTTGGCCTCCGTGCAAACTTCACATTTTTCTGAGTTATCTACCTTAAACTTTGGTAGCAAATTCATGTTAACTAATCTACGCATAGAATTTACATTAACATGGCCTAGTCTTTCATGCCAAACAGAAGAAGACTCAACAACATAGGCAATAGGAGTTATTTCATTAATTTTGGGAACAGCAGGAACAATAGTTTTAGGGATGACTGTCATTACATTAAACTTGAACAGTCCATCCTTTACATATCCTTTACCCAAATATACCCCATTCTTGGACAGTACAAAATTATCAGAAACAAGTACAACTTTGAACCCATTCTTACTTAGCAAAGAACCTGATATCAAGTTCTTTCTAATGTCTGGGACATGCAGCACATTTGTGAGTGTGAGCTCTTTGCCTGAAGTCATTTTCAGCACTATCTTCCCTGTTCCTTCAATTTTGGAGGTGGAAGAGTTTCCCATGAACAGCTGTTCATCTTTGTTGCACTTCTGGTAGGAGGTGAACATTTCCTTGTCCGAGCAGATATGCTTGGTGGCCCCTGTATCGTACCACCATTCACGAGGATTGCTCCCCACAAGATTTACCTCTGAAACAACAGCACAGAGGTCCAGGTCAGAGAGACCAGTGGACAAGTTCTCAGCTATGTGTACATGGGATTTTTCATTTCCTTTTACATGTCCAGATTTTGAATAATTACTGTCCTTGTTACGGCACTCAGAAATTTTGTGCCCCAACTTATCACACTTGTGGCATTTCCCAGCAAACCTCTTTGCAAGAGGTTTTTTGTTGGAGGCCTGTGGCAGAAACTTCCTCTTCTTGCCCTTCTGTTCATGCTCCACCACATTAGCCTTTTCGATGGACTAATTTCCATAGGACCTCTCAGCCTTGCGATTCTCTTCTTCAATCCGCAACCTGATAATTAGATCTTCAAGAGACATCTCCTTTCGTTTGTGTTTGAGATAGTTCTTGAAGTCTTTCCACCCAGGTGGAAGTTTTTCTATGAACGCTGCAACCTGGAAAGGTTCGCACAGCGTCATATTCTCTGCAGCAATGTCGTGCATTATAACCTGCAGTTCTTGGACTTGACTCACCACTGTTTTGGAGTCAATCATCTTATAGTCCAGAAATTTGCCGACAACAAATTTCTTGGACCCGGCGTCTTCAGTTTTGTACTTCTTTTCCAGGGACCCCCACAGGAGTTTGGATGTCTTGAAGACGCAGTAGACGTTGTACAGAGAGTCTACCAGGCCATTCAGGATGTAGTTCCTGCACAGGTAGTCGCCCTGTGTCCACGCGTCAACTGCTGCAACAGAGTGTGCTTCCATTGGCGCCAGCATCGGGGCAGATTCATTGAGGAATCTGTCCAGTTTCAATGTGGTCAGGTAGAACTGCATCTTCCCCTGCCACTTTTTGAACCCAGTTCCATTGAACTTCTCCGGTTTTTCTCCCACGCTTATGTGCGTGGGCAGAACGACCGAATGTGCCGCAACCGATTGTGCAGTCACATTCTGGGTCACCGGAGTTTGGGTACTGATAAGCCCAGCAGCAACTTCAGTTTGTGTGTTTTCCATGTTTTGATTGTGTTCTCTTCTCTTCTCTGAAATTGGTTGAAACAGAGATAGTTAGTCCTATTTTTTTCCGAACAGAACCTGTAAACAAACTTCACAAAAATTGTTAGAATCTGTGAGGAAAAAATTCAGCTTTAAGATTGTTAGAACCTGAATATAAAATACTAAAATCCCAACAGAAATTGTGAAGAAATCAAATACAGAAAGGAAAAACAGTAAACAATAAACTTGTACAGAGTCGAGATTTTGAAGAATCTCTGTCCTTAAAGCTGAATTTGCCCCGTAGTGTGACGGTTACCGGCAAATCGCTTCCCAGGATACAACTGTACCTTCTCTGAAGATGCAGCACCCTTGCTTCAGAGACAACGAACTGCTGTCTGTGTGTACTCTCAGTTGACAGACCCTGGACTCAGAGCAGAGGAAGAAGAAGAGGAAGACTCAAGTGGAAAAATTTTCTGTGTCTGTTTGGGAGCTGATGTCTGGGTATAAGAGTTGGACTGGAGACTGTTTAGCAGCCATTACTCTGTAACAGCAGAGTAATGGGGACTCTTCAGTTTAGTAACTGGTGAGCCATTACTCTGCTGTTACAGAGTAATGGCCTCAGTTACTGAATCTGAAAAGTCTTTTCAGTTCAGTAGGGGAAGAGGCTGTCTGCCGAAGCCGAGGCCGGGGCCGGGGCCGGGGCCGGGGCCGGGGCCGGGGCCGGGGCCGGAGCCGGAGCCGGAGCCGGAGCCGGGCCGGGCGCGCGCGCGCGCGCGTGTGTGTTTGTCATTTTGGCTAAGTCCTCTCTCCACTACACGTTAGTGGTAACCCCCGGGCCACGCCCTCTAGTCCAATTTTCTAGTATATATACTAGTAACAATCTTTCCCAATTTCCGATATGGGACTATCCATTTGTTAAGTTGGTACCTTTCAAGTACCCAACTTTGGATCAACATTTCTCATTCATACGGAATTCGTTTTTGGCAAGTGAGTATACTACGGAATAGTACTCGACGAGAGGATCGCAATCCACTCATTTTCCGGTGGCCGGAGCTTGCCGGAATCCGGCCCGGAAAACTGCAAAAATTAATTCCAACATATAATTCTATAGTAAATCTATCATCTTATTCTTCTCTTGAATTAATTAATACTAGTTTCTTTTTCATGGTCATGACTTATGAATGAAGTGCATGAGCCTAAGAAATGAGGTGGTGTTGTAATTGTTCATCAAGAGAATCGAGGAAGTTCTATAAACATTTATCTTTCTTTCTTTCTTAATTAATTTCTCCGCCATATATAGAATTTTTTCCTTAAATGACCCTTTTTTTTAAAGTTTTTCCACAAACGACCTGTTTTTTTTTTAATTCCATAAACGACCCACTCGCTTTTTCAAAAAGCGAGTCTTGGCATTTTTTGCCCAGCAACACTCGCTTTTTGAAAAAGCGCGGAGAAATATTCCACACTCGCTTTTTCAAAAAGCGAGTGTCAGTTTGATTGTTGCTTTTCCTTGCTCATCCCTCCCCCTCTTCAACCTCCTCATCCACTTCTCCTCCTCCCGCCGCCACCTCTTCTCCACATCCTTCGACCTCTACAAATCCATGCTCCGAAAAACCTCCCCAATCCGCCCCGACCTCACCACCTACAAGCTCCTCCTCTGCGCTGAAGTGGTATAGGGAGATGAAGGGGAAAGGGCTGGTCGCCACAAGCGGATTTGTTGACGTATAGGACCTTGTTGGAAGGGTTGTGTAGGGAAGGGAGAGGGGACGAGGCTTTTCAACTATTGGAGGAGCTGGGGAGGAGGAGGAAAGGGGCCATGGATCCGAGGATGTACGACGAGTTGTTGGATGGGTTGCACTGGTTTCGTCGTCAGTCCACTACTGCCATTTGATTCTTTGTTTCTTGAAGAGGAGAAGATCTTGTTATCAATTGACCATTCTTGGATGGTTCGTTCAGCTGTTTATGTTTGTCGAATATAACATCTGTTTGAACATCGAGCAATGACAAAGATTTGTAGCAACGGACATGACAATAATGACTTGTTAACTTGTGTAATACAGCAAACATTGTGAGAATAAGGGAAGATTTAAATAGTAGTCAGAGAGAACTTGGGATGAGATAATAGAGGGAATTGCCCCCCTGATGGGTATGTTTCAAGTCTGTAAGATTTTGTTTGGATGGTTATGTTTTCCTATTGTAGAAAACAGTATCAGCAAGAATGATATTTATCTCCATTTAAAGATTCTCATTGATTTACCTGCAACATTTGAAGTTTCCTTTGGAGATATAAATAGATCAACTCGGTAGCATCGATGGAGAAAGGTGATCAAAGCTAAAAGTGAGTTCATGTATCTTAGTTAATTAGCATTTGCTTTTCCTTGAATCTATTAACAGGCTGACTTTAGTATCCTCTAGCAAGTAGTAATATCAAGAACCCTGTGAAGACTGGAACTCGAACATGACAGTAGCAACAATCAAACGACACTCGCTTTTTGAAAAAGCGAGTGTGGGATATTTCTCCGCGCTTTTTCAAAAAGCGAGTGTTGCTGGGCAAAAAATGCCAAGACTCGCTTTTTGAAAAAGCGAGTGTGGTATAATTCCCCACGCTTTTTCAAAAAGCGAGTCTTAGGTTTAAATTTTCTGAACCACAAGACTCGCTTTTTGAAAAAGCGTGGGGGATTATACCACACTCGCTTTTTCAAAAAGCGAGTGGGTCGTTTATGGAATTAAAAAAAAAACAGGTCGTTTGTGGAAAAACTTTCATAAAAAGGGTCATTTAGGGAAAAAATTCCCATATATATGGATCTATCTATCCACTTCTCTTTTACAAGCCTGAAGTACCCATGCATAAAATATACTGCTAATAAGCCTGAAGTACCCATGCATAAAATATACGTACTGCTAATAAATCTTTGTCAAACATATATATAATAATATAATAATAATAATAATAATAAAATTTCATACATACACGTACAAAACCACATGCATAATTAATTAATGTGCCGACCAAACTTGATAAAAATACATTATAACCATGATATCGATCTATCAATTTGGTCCGACAAATTAAAGTAGTGAGGGAACATAGTTAGGTTTGCACGGCCGTCGGGGGCAAGATGCAACGGACTCCACGTCAGCATCCTCCATGTCGTGATCATAATATTCTTCTTCTTGAGAACATGTGCAGGTCGAAGAAGAAGAGTCAACTACTTCCTCCTCAAACTGGAACGGAAGTACGGAACGGAACGGGCGGGCGGGGCTGGATTCGACTTAATTAGTTAAGTTAGTTACTAATAAAATAGTACAGTACAAATCTAAGGGTGGTAATTGAAAATGTAATTAGTTAGGTTTAAATGGAATTAATATTTGGCAATTAGCAACTTGGTTGCATGTGGTTTTATTTCAGTGCAAATATTCCCTTTATTTAATGAATTTTTTCCCAAAATGACCCTTTTTTTGAAAGTTTTACCAGAACTGACCCGTTTTTTATAAAATTTCCATAAACGACCCACTCGCTTTTTGAAAAAGCGAGTTTGGTTAAAAATAACTCGCTTTTTCAGAAAGCGAGTGTTAAACTTTTAATTTTCGAAAGGTTAGACTCGCTTTTTGAAAAAGCGAGTTATTTTTAACTAAACCCGCTTTTTCAAAAAGCGCGGATGGTTAGTTTGGTAAATATTTTCGAAAGTGGGTCAGCTTGGTAAATACTTTTAGAAAGTGAGTTAGTTTGGTAAATAATTTCAGCAAGTGGGTCAGTTTGATAATAAGTTCTTTCTATATCACATTGTCACTTCATCTTCTTTAGACTACTATATATGAAATTGTTTCTTTAGACTACTATATATGAAATTGTTTGTCAGGACTTTCTATATCACATTGTCACTTCATCTTCTTTGGTAATGATTTTATAAAGTTAGTAACTGTTTAGCAGTAGTCGAGAATATACATAACTTGACATTATTTCAGTATATACATAATTGATGTGTTTTAAGTTGTCGAGAATGAGCCCATAGATACTGTTGGATCATGTAGGCGAGACAACAAACACTAGAGAGGGGGTGAATAGTGTTAATAAAAAACTGTGGAAATTTTCTTCGGTACAGTCGACTTGTTTGTGAACCAGTCGACTGAAGTGATCAAATAACAGTAAATACAATAACTCGGTGCAGTCGACTTATAACTGTTTAGCAGTAGTCGACTGGGTTGCCATATGAGTCGACTGGTCAGAGTTTGAATAAATTTAAACAGTTTTGTACTTTGTCGACTGTTCGAGTGCTTTTGACCGTTTTCTGTTTTCAAAAATTGATTTTTCAAAATCAAAAGCTAAAGATCCGTTGGTTGACAGTTGGAATAACTGTCCCCCAACGTCCAGGAGATCTAACTCTATAAATAGAGTTCAGATCTCACTGAAAAGATCTTACAACAACTTTTTGAGATCCGAGCACTCTTTGAGAAAATTTTAAGTGAAAAATTTGAGAAAAAGCTTTCAAGTTCAAACTCTTTGGTTTTCTACATTCAGTCCAGTATAACAACGATTCTGTTCTGGACTGGGTATAGAAGTCGACCTTGTTTTTAGCCACGTGCAACAACACAATACACCAACAAGGTTATAGGTTGACTGTAAAGTTTTTCTTGTTCATTTTTCTCTTAGTTGGAGAGTGGTTTTTGACTCTAGGTTGTAGAGTCAGTTTGTTTCACTCTTGGTAGTAGAGTGGGTCTGCTTTCTCTGGTTGAGAGAAAGAACTACGGGTTAGACAAGGTTGTTGTCTTAACGCCGTAGGGTATTCTTGTAAACTTTTTCAAGAATAGTGGAAATCTCAAGTGGGTTGCTTGGGGACTGGATGTAGGTCGGGAGGACCGAACCAGGATATATCTTGTGTACTCTGTGATTGGTTGTCTTGATCTTGCATTTACTTTTGTTTTCATAAGTTCTGTAAAACTTATCTGGACAGTCGACTCCTTGCACTTTCAGACGACTGATCAGTCTCGTATAACTTGTACTATCATTGCATCATCAGTCGCCTGCCTTATCTATAAGTCGACTGCACCGAGTTATTGTATTTACTGTTATTTGATCACTTCAGTCGACTAGTTCACAAACAAGTCGACTGTACCGAAGAAAATTTCCACAGTTTTTTATTAACACTATTCACCCCCTCTCTAGTGTTTGTTGTCTCGCCTACATGATCCAACAGTATCTATGGGCTCATTCTCGACAACTTAAAACACATCAATTATGTATATACTGAAATAATGTCAAGTTATGTATATTCTCGACTACTGCTAAACAGTTACTAACTTTATAAAATCATTACCAAAGAAGATGAAGTGACAATGTGATATAGAAAGTCCTGACAAACGATTTCATATATAGTAGTCTAAAGAAACAATTTCATATATAGTAGTCTAAAGAAGATGAAGTGACAATGTGATATAGAAAGAACTTATTATCAAACTGACCCACTTGCTGAAATTATTTACCAAACTAACTCGCTTTCTAAAAGTATTTACCAAGCTGACCCACTTTCGAAAATATTTACCAAACTAACCATCCGCGCTTTTTGAAAAAGCGGGTTTAGTTAAAAATAACTCGCTTTTTCAAAAAGCGAGTCTAACCTTTCAAAAATTAAAAGTTTAACACTCGCTTTCTGAAAAAGCGAGTTATTTTTAACCAAACTCGCTTTTTCAAAAAGCGGGTGGATCGTTTATGAAAATTTTATAAAAAACAGGTCAGTTCTGGAAAAACTTTCAAAAAGAGGGTCATTTTAGGAAAAAATTCTTATTTAATTAGGTCAGTTCAAAATCGTCAATATATATTTTAAATATGTATGGCATGGTCAAGTATAAATGTGAGAAATTTGTAAAGTAAACAAATAGCACTGTGCAGAGTCTCTGACTCTGCAACGCCGCTCCACTCTTTTGTCAAAAAATCCAAATCATACTTCTTTTGGTCTGTTGGCCACTTTTATAGTAAGTTTTCTTCGGAAATTTAATTCCTAGCTTAGCACTACTCCATAGATGATATATTATTTGACTCACGTTAGGTTACTAATTGCTCTTTCTTCTTCTTCTTCTTCTTCTTCTTCTTCTTCTTCTCTAATACCACCCCATGCGATCCAAATTTAAATTAAATCTGACACGTGGAGGAAAAAGAATTCAATAAAATTTAAATTGCAATGTAGATTTTTAAAATTCAAATTATAGATAGAGAGTATGGAGAGATTATCTTCATGTAATATGAATTTTAAATTACATTTTAATTTGAAATTCAAATTATATTTGTTGAGTGATCGGCTAGTGCAAGCATCACATTTGATAGGCAGTGGTGTTCGTTGGAGGAGAAGTTCATCGATCAGCAGCACCGGCCTGTCAGTTGATAACAACGACTACAGTTGAGGGCTTGATTTGATGCAATCGGAAGATGACATCGCCATGGGGTTGGTTTGGCGGATAGACGACGACAATGTTGTCAGGAGAGGAGTAAACATGCTAGCAAGAGCTGGTGGCTGTGGTTGTTGACAGGGTGAACACTTGGGTGAATGTGGAAAGAGTTTCTCGGGTGGAAAATTATTTGGATGGATTTTGAATTTCAAATTAGATTTTTAAGAATTCAAATTACATCTGGGAGGTTGGGCTAGGATAACAGGATGCAAATGCCTCGTTTACCAGTTTAGCTAGAAAAAGAATTAATTAGGAATATAGGTTTAGCTTTGTACTACTTATTTCGTAAATTATTGATAATAAAGCGGCGTCGGTTTTTTTTTTTTTCTTAAAGAAATGGAAGATAAAAAACATGACAAAAAACCTATATAAATTAAGTAAAGAAATTTTATTAGGAGAATAAGAATTATTTCTGTTGCTTCTTAAGTACATTTTTATCACTATTCATGTTAATACAAAGAACAATTCAATTTCAATTTACTAGAAGAATAAAAAGTACAGAGACAAAAAGAGCGTTTGCGCAGCAAGTTTTATTAACCATCTGCACACTTTATTAACCATCTGTACACTATTCTGACAACTTTCAATAATTAGTAGCTTTTTTTAACACCTAAAATACCCCTGATGCAGGAAATGTGCATCAATTTGATGAGAAACACCTAAAGTTAAAACTTGTATACAAATTCAATTCAGAGTCACTCATAAGAACATCACTAACAATAGACAAGTTAAGATTGAAGGGACTTAAATGTAAAATCTAATATGTAAATAGTAAGAGGGCTATCTACAAAACAGCCATTCTATACGGAACTTTTTACCGTGCTAAATCACTTTGTGAAAGTACAATTTACAGAAGTAAAGAGAAAAAATATTTCTCAAAATATTTCAAAAAAAGGTTACCAAACGCACCCTTTAAAATAGTTCCCAGACTAGAGCATCTGTAGTCTAGGGCTAAATATCTAAAATTTGGAAAAAAATAAAAATAAGATCGCTGCAGTCGTCGTCCAAATACCTAAAATTTAGATGTACGATGAATAGTAGATTGTCAAACATAGCAGACGATTTGGCAAAAGCCAAAATATAGCAATCGGAAAATTTTCTTTCGTCCCTGAAAAGAGACGAAGGATAATATCCCGTCGCTTTAATTTTTTTTTCCCGGACGATGAACAATATCCTGTCCATTATTAAAAAAATAAAAAATAAATAAAAAAAGTGTCGGACGGTGTATTATACACTGTCCCAACAATTTTGAATAAGACAAAATTGGTGGGCCGGTGTATAATCCACCGTCCCACCATTTTTCCTTTTTTTTGTCTTTTAGTGCTCAGAATTTTTTTTTAAAGGTGTGGAACGAGAGATAATCGATCATCCGGCCATATTTTAGCTTTCAACGACTGCAACGCGCAGCCATATTTTCTATTTCCAAAAACCAAATACCCAAAAAATAGCTTAGAACTGAGTCAATGGCAACGTCAACAATCAGTAATTTCATAAATATTGTAGCCGTTAATGAAAATAGCAGCAACAAATTTTATTTATCTCTACTACTATAATGGGAGAAGGCCTTAGTCCTTAACCCAACCCGTACAACGCACGGTGTTGGTAAAATTTTTTTTGACCCTTTTCATTCCCCTACCAAAAAAAAAATTCTCCACGTGCAAATCACGTAATTTTTTCCCCTTCTTATCCCCCCTAAAAAAAAAAATTCCCACATGTTGCATGTGTATAATACTCGTTTATTTACAGCTGCTGCTGTTGACTTGGTAACAAGTGGCACACTGATGGAAATATTTTAGTAATTGTCTTGCTTCTTGCTTCTATAAAATAGTTTTAAAAGGTAGGTTAGAAGGGAAAACATTCATAATTATAAGGGGCTATCTACAAAATAGTCGATTCATAATCAAATCTTACACGTACGATTCTGGGAGGGAGAGACAAAACGAATATATATATATAGAGATCTTTTCGACCCGCCAAAACATACGTGATATAAGGACAATTTTGTAAATTTTCAATGAGTTTCTTCTCCTCGTCTTCTCACAAAATCACCTCCAAACTGAATACCCCAAATCGAGCCTCAAACCTCCTCTTCTTCACTCCGGTGTCTCCCCCGACGCTCCTCCCTGAAGCTCCGCTACCTGCCGCTAGCCTAACCTCCTCGACGCTCCTCCCCGATGAGGCTCCGGTCTCTCCCCCGACGCCCAATGCACCCCGACGCTCCGCTACTCACCGCTAAGCATAACCTCCTCGACGCTCCTCCCCTACACTCCACGTCCTCGCCGTTGATTCCCCTAAATCGCAACCCTAACCTTTTCACTCTCCCCGCCGGTAGAGAGGTTTTTTTTAATGTATTTTATGTATTATAATTTTTGGGAGGTGGAAATGCAATTTGATTTATATTGAAGCAGGAATGTGTGTAGTATTTTGCGTTGAGAAATTTGTCAGAAATATTGTTGGTTTTGTAATTGTATGAGTTTGTATGTAAGTTATTAGTATTCTATCAGCAGGTTCTTAGTAATAATTCAAATTTTAAAGTACGTTTCTTAGTAATAATTCATGTTCCATTAGGTTATTTTGTTTGTTCAGGTTGTTTGCAATAGTTCAGTACGTTTGTGTATATTATTGTGTGCTTGCATGTGTGAAGGGTGTCTTGCATTTGGAGGGAGGATGGAGAAGACGAGCTTGTTGGTTGCTAGAGCCTTGGCCATGAACTGGAAATAACAACAAATTATGCCTTTTATTTATCTTGTAACTTGACCTCTATGACTTCGTTTTTACATTATGTATGCATGTCTTAATTTTTTTTTGGATTATGCCTTGGTTTTTAGATTATGTAACAAGTTTGAGTGATGAAATTCATTCTGTATTATTGAGATAAATATGAGCCGGACATAAGCCTGTCCGAGTTTCTATAATCTTTTGAATTTAATTGTTGTTGCCTGGTATGTTAAAAAATTGAAATTTAAGCAATGTGGCAGCAGTCTGATTATCTCACATTGTAAATCACTTGAAAGAGTTTTATATATATATCCTGTATTGCATAAAATTATGATAACAATTTTTACCTAACTGTACGTTTTTTTCTGCCATTATGCAGTTGTATGTCTGGGACGAAGGTGGACAAGTTCCTCTCATAGTAAAGAACAATGCTGCAGAGATCTTATTGCAAATATTACGTACTGCAAGGAATTAATGTATATAGTAGCTAGCTATCCGGAAGCTAAGAATCAAGGGCCTGCAGATACCAGCATCCCACTTGGAGTTATAAAAAGACAAATGAATATCCTCCAAATCATTTACACCATCGATCAATTGAAGTTTTCATATCCAGATCCTTCAAATTTCAATGTCACAATTAAGTTTGTGTTCATTGTATATTTAAAATGTGCAAACTTAAAACTTCATTTGGCGTGAATCATATTCATCACTAAATCAGTCAAATACATAAACAAAGATAGTCCACAAAAAATTGAAGTTGATAAAAGAGATCAGTTCAATTTTTGTTAGGAAAAAAAAAAGATTACTGAATAGAGAATAGACAGGTTCAAAATACAAAGAAGTTGCCAGTTTGTACAACACTCACGAAGCTAGCATCCAATCATGGATATGTTAAACTACTTCCCAAGCTAGTCAATTACAAAAAGTGGTAGTTTAGAACATGCAGTGCCCTGCAATCAATTTTTTTTTTTTTTTATTTACAGAATCTTAATCCAGAAGAAGGTACGTTATAATCTCTTAATTTTCACTAGTACATACCAACAAGATTGACATACACCAGATTACAGTCAGCTAAGTGGTTTAATTAGTTAGCTGAGCAACAGCTCAAAACATACACCATGGTTTGAGCAACTAAGAAACAAGTTGAAAGCCTAATCGGTTGACAAGCTTAAATAAGCTTCCCAAAGCCGCGACTAAATATATAATGGCTACTTGGTTATTGACAAAGCTCTCAGGGATATGCCACTAGAGCTTGCTGTAGAAATTGGTTGGCTACATAAATCATTTTTTGCATCCATGCCAGTTCTATATATCAACTGCCATGCATATACTCTGTTCAATTACCAACTACCGGATTCACATGGTACATGCTCAACTAGACAGATTCCTAATTACTCCATTACGTACTACCAAATATTATGAGATAAGGTATGATCCATTAATACATGACATCATCCCCTTAATTATTTGGTAACCTTCGGAATAAAAGGCTCAAATAGTAAAACATAAGTTAATGAAAAAGACATTCCAAGTGATTCAAAAGGCCGGCATGCATGTACAACCAGCACAAACAGATACTTGAATTCCTACAATGTGCAGATAAATTGGTGCATATTTTGGCCAACATTTTCCATATTGTACATAATATTCATTATTCAACATAGCTATGTTTTGCACATTACAAGTTGCATTGGTTGCATGTGGTTTTATTTCAGTGCAAATATTCTCTTTATTTAATTAGGTCAGTCCAAAATGGTCAATATTGCAAATATGTATGTACTGCACTACATGAAATGGCATGGTCAAGTATAAATGTGAAACACTTAGGGGGAAATTTGTAAAATAAACAAATAGCACTGTGCAGAGTCTGCAACGCCGCTCCACTTTTTTTTTTTTTTTTTTTTTTTGGTTAAAAAATCAAAATCCTACTTTTTTTTTGTTTTGTAAAATAATACTCATTCCTCTAACATACTCCCACTCACTGTAGCAGAGAGCACACTTACTGCCCTCTTCCTTCCTTCTTCTTCTTCTTCTTCACTGTGGAGAGAGCACACTTACTGCCCTCTTCCTCCTTCTTCTTCTTCTTCTCTAACTCAAAAGCAACTTCTCAGTTACATGCGGCCCTGTCAACCTTGACATCATCATCGCCTCGGTCCACTTCTAAAACTCGATCAACAACCCATTCAAGGTTCTCTTTTTCCCTTTCTTTTTCCTTTCTCTTTTCTTGGTTTTTTAAGATTAAAGAGCTTATTGGTTTTTTTTTTAAAATTTATTTTCTGGGTTTTTTAGGATCAACAACCCATTCAAGCATTTCTATGTTCTCAAGGTTCACTTTATTTTATAAAAAAAAAAAAAAAAAAAAAAGTTCCCAAGGTCTTTTTCTTTTCTGGCACAGCAACAAAATCTAGCATAACAAACAAACCGAAACAGAAACGAAGAAATGCATATGGTAATACAAGTGCAGATAAGAGTATATATAATAGTGAAGAAAAATAATAATCAACAATTACAATATTTTTCATAATGATCAAAAAATTAATCAGTGAATTCATTAACTGATATGAGAGCATAAAGTCACCATCAATAATTACAATATTTTTCGAGTTGTATAACATTTCACAACAATTAATTTGATCCTATATATCCACAAAAAATAAATAAATAAATAAATAAGTAAGCTTACATTTTTAAACAGACATGGCGTACGGTACAAACTGTAAACACAAAAACCTTTTTACGTTTTTTTTTTTTTTTTACCGAACCAAAAATCTTTGTTTATTATAGAAAATTAAAATTGTTATAACTCTGCAATAATTATAATTAACAGAGACGTATTATTAAACTAGTAATTTTAGTTTTTTTTCTTCTTCTTTTGGAATAAAAGGTGACTCGAGCCATCAGATTCATTAAAAAAATATTAACGAACAGTACATTATTACAGTCCACACCTACCATACAATCTCCCCAACCTGGATTAAAACGGTAAATCTAAAAGACTGTTTTAGTTAGTTAGTTAGTTAGTTAGTTAGTTAATGTCCAAATGTTTTGTAATTAGTAACTTGGTTGTGGTTTTATTTCATTGCAAATATTCCCTTCATTTAATTGGGTCAGTCTAAAATCGCCAATATTGCAAATATGTATGTACTACAATACATGAAATGGTGGCCAAGTATAAATGTGAAATATTTAGGGGGAAATTTGTAAAGTGAACAAATAGCACGGGATTTGCTTCTTCTATTATTACAAAAGTGGCCAATTTTACATGAAATGGTGGCCAATTTTAGAATCTGGGTCAGACTTGTATGAGTCCGGCCCAAACTCGGGCCGTTGCCTGCAGCCTTAGTTGATGCTCTGCTCTTTTTGTTGTGTTTGTTTGTGTGTTGAGTTGATGGGCTGCGTTATATAGGAGCTTGCATTAATTAGTTAGGAGCTTGCATTTTCTAGCTGTTTGAAGACAATGTGGGTTGTGTTTGTACTAAGAAACAAAAGTGTAGATATTACAATATTACAGTCCACACCTACCATACAATCACCCTAACCTGGATTAAAACGGTAAATCCAACAGACTGTTTTAGTTAGTTAGTTAGTTAGTTAGGTTAAAATGGAATTTTGGGGGTTAATTAATGTCCAAATGTTTGGTAATTAGTAACTTGGTTGTGGTTTTAATTCAGTGCAAATATTTCCTTGATTTAATTTGATCACTCCTAAAATCCCGAATATTTTTTTTTTTTTTTTTTTTTGAGATAAAAGTCACCGATTTCATTAATGAAAAAATAACGAAACAGAAAGTAACCAATATTACAAGTCTAATCTACTTCAGTTAAGTACATGAAGTAAATACAAAAAATCTCCAGTCTGCCATACATAGAAGACAGATAAACAAGCTCAAAATAACTGAAACCTCCTGCTAGATACGCCAAAAACATAGCTAGGAGGTAAATGTAGTCGTCCTCCCCCTGTCAACTATTCTGCTCCCTCCATACGGAGTCTCTTCCTCGTTCCCACTTAACCTGCCCAAGCATCTATTAGAACCATAATTTTATGCAATAACATATTAAATTTGCATCTAGTATTACGGAAGCAAAACTCATTTCTATCAAGCCATATATATGGTCCACAAAATAGCCCCAAACATAATATCCCACATGAGCCTATAGTCTTTCGTAATGCTTTTGGTTCTCCAGCTACCCCAAAAGTCCTTTATACAGTTTGGTGTTTCTACCGTGTCAAAGCCCAATCCCATGACTTCCCAGGTTAGTCTCGCTCTAGGACATAGAATGAAAATATGGTTAGTATCATCCTCTCCTGTGTTACAGTGCTGACACGTCACATCGGTCGGGATATTGCGCTTCCTAAGGTTCATTTTGGAGATGATAGCATTGTTCACCTTAGAAGGGACTTTCGATTTACAGATGATATTTGCATGAGAATTTCTAATGCCCCCATCATTCAAGAAGCCGTACATAGATCTAACTGAGAAAATACAATTAGAACTTAATCTCCATTCTCTCTCGTCCTCTTCTCTCCTATCCTGACTCCCCACCTCCTCCAACAGTGTTTTGAGTTTCGCCAATTGTTCCTGACCTTCATTAGAAAGGCTTCCTTTGAGTTCAAATCTCAGTCTCTTATTCTTCCAGACGTCCGCAACGAGGGCATCCTCCCTCGTAACATTACTCACAAGCTGAGAAAAAAGTGACTGTAGGGTGTTCTCCCCACACCATTTGTCCTTCCAGAATCTAATTTTTTTACCATTTCCTAGCTTGCACCCGTGTTGGCATGATAAATATCCCCCACCTTAGCAATTCTCTTCCATAGGAATGAAACCTTTCCTTGCTTGCATCTTCCTTTGTATCTAACAATTTTCCTCCTTCGGGGCCTCACCTGCAACATCGCGAATATTGCAAATCTTATGTACTACTACGTGAAATTGTGGTCAAGTATAAATGTGAAACATATAGGGGGTTAATTAATTAGTTAGGAGCTTCCATTAACTAGCTGTTTGAAGACAATGTTGGTTGTGTTTGTACTAAGAAACAAAAGTGTAGATAGGGAGGAGAATTCCTCTTGGTACTGTGGGTGCACTGTAGCAAGGTTTTTTATTTTTGGTGTTTAATTTTCCATGTATTACCAACACTCGTCAAGTTCTTTGTTTTGCCCCATTTATCGTATATGTTATAAACTTTTTTATGCCATTTTGGTTGCTAAGTTGTTTCTTAGTATCGCGGGTGGTAGCACGTTTTGAACATTTGTGGTTTGCTTGCAACTTCCATGTGTTACCGATCGACAGTACTCTTCAAGTTTTTTGCTTTGCCTTATTTGTATCATGTATAAGATAATATCCCAATATTAATGCTTCGACTCATCCAACCGAATCAATGATATTGCTCTTCTGTTCTAAAAAATGATGCAATTCTAGTGTCCACCTGCAGTACAAATACACCCTTATTTTGTATGTCCGTATTCTATCTGATTCCTCCTATTCTTAAATATAAATAAATAAATAAAATTTAAAAAAATGCATGAAGTGTGCAACTGTAGCACATGAGTTAGACCTAATCCTGGTAATGAAAGTGACACTAAGCAACTATGTTATGCATGTTACCAGAATTATGCAGATTTGTTTTGAAAGAAAACTATGTATATATTGTTCAGGTCAAAACAGAGCCAGTCTTAAAATAGAATGAGATTTTTGAGCTTAAACCAAATAGCTGCGTATGTATAATGATGTTGTAAACGGTTTGCTGTATTTGTCCTTCTACTTTTTTTGGAATTATGCAGCTACATTTGTATCGATGAAAGCTGTATTCTCTTGTTCTGTTGTTATCACTCTATTGAAATTAGTTGCTGGTGGATTTTACTTTTTGCAGTTTGCATACTCGTAATTAAAACTTAATCCAAATATTTATCTCTTCCATCACTTTGGCACACTTCAATTTCTTTGTTTTGCCCCATTTTTACAACTGTTTTAGTTTTGGTCAATGTCTGGTGTATATCCAACTCCAAATTTGAGTCAATAGAAGAAGATTTCTTGTTGGTTTAAATTCTCTAAGTTTCCACATCTGAAATCTTAAAAGGTTGACAATTGCCACCCGTGTTTCATTAAAAAAATTTAACAAAACAAACAACAAAAAATAAGGCTTATGAAGTTCAAATCCCAACAGACTGGGTTCTCGAATTCATACACCTCAACCAATAAACAAAAATACAATGAAATCTAGTGCTACTGATCGGCCAATCTACTTCTTTGTTTTGGGTTTGTAATATGTCGTAATTTGTTTCGTTAACGAAACAAGTGACTAGGGTCACTTTTATGTCCAAAAAAAAAAAAAAAAAAACCCGGTGGGAGGAGTTCCGAGATGGAAATTTGGATTGGGAAAAAGTTTTGTGTCTAGGATTTGGAACAAAAGATGATGAAGAAACTCTTATTATCTGTGCTCTTTTGTTACCATGAATTTGCGCTAGCAACGAACAAAGTAAGGCTCACCTTAATGTTACAATGCTATATATTGATCTATATTATAATCTACCCTTTTTGAGAGGCAACACACCCTCAGAATTAATCATCAGTTGCAGCTTTGAACTCCTTATCATTGTTCACAGATTTGAGAATGCAAATAGGAGTCACAGTATAATGATTTTACATTTTTTCTATATATTAATACTGCAGGTCATTTAGAGAGGAGTTTAATTTGTCCACAGACTGAGGATATATATATATATATATATATCTGTGTGTGTGTGTGTGTGTGTGTGTTTTATCTGAGTAAAGTGTATGCATGTTTTATGTAGGCACTTTGGTTCCATGTGTTAGATAGTACATGATTACTTTAGATAATTAGTTCATTGAAATGAATTGATCAAGTAATTGGGAGTGGCCATCATCAGAATTCTCTGTATGATTGTTAATTTGTACCACAAAGTATAGTATATGCATGATAATATATGCCAAGACTGAACATTCACTGAGAGTAAAGTGAGGTGGAGCAGTATGTCCTACTGTCATGAGAATTACTGAACATGATTTAATCTTGCAGGAGGAAGCTTGGATCATGGTCCATTGAGAAGTCACTCTATCAAAAGATAAGACCCAAAAGCATCAGTACGTACGAGTCATAAAAAAACAGTATCTGAATCAGCTACGTACTCTCGGTATGTTGATTCTTCATTTCTAGTTTGTCTGTCTTGTCTTCAAATATACTGAATTACTGATGATATGTGGTTTCATTTTATCCATTTTTTAGCCTCTCTATCTTTGTAGCTAGTCAATAGTTTTGTTTAACATGGAACGTTTTCATGGATCATATCAATTAAAGATATATATATCATTAGCAAGATACAGTTGACATATGCCCAAGGTCAGTGGTGCAGCTAAAGATTGTTACTAAGGATGGCACCCATAGGGCTGCAAACGAGCCGAGTCGAGCTGAGTTTTGTGAGGCTCGAGCTCGGCTCGTTAATCAATCAAGCTCGGTTTCAAGCTCGAGCTCGAGTCGAGCCGAGTTTTGACCGAGCTTTGACCGAGTTCGAGCTGAGTACTCGCGAGCTTAGCCTAATAGTTACAAAACGCCCAAGCTCGAGCTCGGCTCGTTAAGCTATCGAGCTCGATTTCGAGCTCGAGCTCGAGCTCGGCTCGAGCTCGTCTCAGTCGAGCTTAGACCGAGCTTTGACCGAGCTCGAGCCGAGTAGCTCGGATCGGTTCGCAGCCCTAGGCACCCGTAGGTGGAAGTAGTATGGTCAATGTTATGTTAATCCTAACAAAATCCTTTTCTATACTTCAGTTTTTAATTAAGACAAGTCAGACACTACAAAGTAATGAAACTTGAAGCAGAGAGTTGAAGGTCGTGTATGATGAATTTCTAGTACTTAATTTGCATTTGTTGTCTATAAAATAGGTTATTGGATGATGGCTCAACCAATGATGCAAGAATTCCAATTGCAATGGAAAGTGAGAGAATCTCACTATGAGAATCTCATTCAGCTACTTCTACAATATGTAAAGAGTCCAACAAAAGAGCATATGGGCATCCCACTGATCGATATATCTAGAGATGTAAAGCAGCTTTCTGTTTTGAGATTAATAGCTGAAGATGACAATCTAAACCTATATTTTGACCCCAGATATCTTTATCTGTACGGTTATCAGGGTGCAAATGGAATTATATACGAAACAACCACACCCCATGGTCAGGAAAAAAAAATTGATAAATCTGTAAATATCGGATTTGGAGAAAGGTACAGTAGTATAGAAGAAAGGGGACAAAGTTATGACATTTTACCTGGAAGTTTAGTAAATGCGGTACAAAGCCTATCCAAAGGGGAAAACGATACTAGTAAGCGCCGCAAGTATTTTTATCAACTAGTAACGATGTTATGCGAGGGAGTTCGTTTTCCGCATATTCGAAGGAGAGTCCTGACAAGTTTACTTTCTAAAAATCAATATAAACTAAAGTTACCGAATGATGCTCTGAAAAAGTATGTGCAGAAGTGGTCAAAGTTTTCTAAAGAAATTTTTTATACAAAGGAAGATGATAAGAAAATATGTGTTTCGCAAGATACATTTGACACGATTCAGAAATTATGCGAAGCTGAAGATCCGGATAATAAAAAAAAAATTATTGGTAATAAACAGGCTAAACGGCTGAAAAAAATCAAAACCGTTGGAGATATGGTTACATATAGGGATCTCATGAATGGAAATGGCGTAATTGGACTGTTGGTACTAGACCGAGATGAGTGGAAAATGATATCAGAAACAAAAGATGTGGGTACGAGCTACCAAAAGCTTCCAAAAATAAATCCGCCCGAGATGATGGGAAAAGAAAGTAAGTCCAAGCCGGAGTCTACACAGCCCACCACCACCATATCAGGAAATCAACCAGGTCAAAGATCTAACAAATCCTGCAGCACTCTCCTCACCAATGCCACCACCGCATTACCCCAACAAAAAATCCAAGCCAATGCACAAGAGGTCCAAGATTCAAAGAAAGCCCATCCCGAAGACTACAGCTCAGGCCCAATTCAAGAATCCTACCCTTTGGCTACCGCCAAAATTCTAAAACAAAATCTCAAATACCTCGCTCAAAAGAAATCATCTTCATCATCTTCAAAAACCGTGAGCCATTACCTCAACAATTACATCTCAGGCAACAATCTCCGATTCCAAATCTTCAAGAATCATGATCTCATGCAGATTCCCGGCATTCCTGATGTTAAGAGTGTTAAGCTAGTAGAAGAGTGGTGGGAGTTCGTTTTTTTTGAGACATTGGGGGATGAATCAGAGAATAATCTGGTCGTGAATGATGCTGAGAAATCTGAGCTGGCACTGAAAGTTAAGATACCTAAAACTCTTGAAACCATTTATTGGGAAGCTGATTTCGCTCTTTTGTGTGGGGAGATAGTTCAGAAAATCAAACATCCCCTGGTTTCGATGGTAAGTTAGAAGACTCACTTAGGTGTTGTTTTAAGTAGTTAATTCATGCAGATAAAGAGTCTTTGAGTGTTGATTTTGATTTTATTAGTTTTATTCATGTGTTTCCTTTTCAGGTTTGTTTTGTTCCTTATATTTGCTTAACTAGCAAATCTGATCATTTACTTTGGGTCTCATATCATGACGAAACTATAGAAGTAAGCTACTTCAAAGTCCTTTATATATATTGCCTTATGTAATCATATATATCTGATTCAAAATCAACTGTTATTGTATATATGCAGGAGATTGGTTTCTGGGATGATGTGGTCCCTTTAAAATCCCATTTTCTGTCTAGTATCCTCTTCTTTGGGGCTGACAATCAAAATATCAACTGTGAGTATAAACTCGCTAAATTAGCTACCCTTCTGTTCATTTTTACTGGCACAATTCACATGGAACAATAATTATTCTTTGAAATATTGGTTGGTACCCAGATGTTCTCCCAAATTTGTATTTTGCTAATCAATAGCAATCACAGTCAATATCTGATACTGTTAACGAATTTTCTGAACTGTGAACAAATATTAACTAGATTACAGTCAATATCTGAAATAAAGGTTTTTTTTCAAATTTATTTACAAGAGAGTTTATGTGAATAGAAGGTTTTAGTCATGTGATAAGAGTTGCTGCATTCTAACATAATTAATTAGTTGAAGTCTACAAGCATTCAGGTTTTTAATTAAGTACTATTAACGTTCTTTTAATATTTCTGTAGCAACGATAGAAGCCTTGAAAGCAGCGGAATCACCGAGGCAAGTGAACTTGATCAGATCCTCCCTCAGAAATCAGGATCCGTTGCAGCAAGTCTTTGAGATGTCTGAAGCTGAATCTGAAGAGAAGCTTACAGAAGAACATAAGAGTGGCAATAGATCGAGCTTAAGTGAAAGTGACCCTGCTCCGAAAGAGGATGAAAAGGTTTTCCTTGATCAGCATTTTCAATGCTTGTTTATTATCTATTATGTTTATATATATATATATATCTGATTGTGTTTGGTTTCAATTCTGTTAATTTTCATAAACATTAATTTCATAGGTAGGTGATCGGGGTGAGGAGCTTGTATTATTGCAAGATGAGACTTCTGAACTACTTTATCGCAGTCTCTTCTACTTTATAGTGTATGTAGCTTTTTCCTCTTATACCCCATCATATATTCATTCACTACTTTATCGCAGTCTCTTCTAGTTATGCTTGTGTGTTAATCATCTTTCTGTAAACATCTGATGACCATAATACTTGTGGCAGTTCTCCAAATGAAAAAGAAGGGGATCATGGACTTAAAAAGTGCTGGGAGGGGTGGTTGAAAGCAATTTTGGAGAACCTCAAATACAGGTGGACAAAGAGGCAGCAGCACATACCATCTTTCACTCTAATGATTCTCTACATCATGAAAAGGGTCCTGGTGATTCCTACTGCTCCGAAACTCGAAATTAATGCAGGGTATAGGGCTTCCCTCAATTAAAAATTCAATGGATGTAGTAGTACTAGTGTTTTCTTCATCAGCTCAGCTGGGACTCTAAAATTCCATTTACTGTATCTGTTATTTAATTGCTTTATTGAATTGTAAGCATTTTTCTGCATATAAATTGCCTTTCCTCTCTTCTCCTAGTTATTATCAGATATTATAATTGTATATATGGATTAGGAAGTTCATATGTTTTTTGAAAAAAAGTGACTAATGTCACGTGCTTCATTAATGATAAGTTAACGAAACGTACAGATAGATCCAACAGAGAGTACTCTATACTAGTCTATTACAGCACTGATCATTCTCAAAATAAAATATGCGACAATCCATAATAATAATAAAGACAAACTCCCCCACAGTCTGTGCTAAGATATCTCGGCTCCTGCCTGACGACACAAGAGGCCTCCCTTGCTCGTCCCGTGAATCCTCTATTGTTCTCAGTCCATTCTTGGCCTCTTCCACGTACCTGTTTGACCTGCCCAGGTAGGCTACTTGAGATTTTTTTTTTTTTTTGATAATTAGGATAGAATCGCGAGATTCCAGCCAATATATAAATCAGTGAGAGTGATTACAAGAGATACAATTTTAAGAAAAGTAAAACAGTAAGCGACATCAAAAGGAAAAAAACAAAATCGAGAAAGCAATAGAGTACATTGCCTAAGAACCAACACTGACAGAGATAGGCTACTTGAGAACTTTGAGGTGGATGAATGGCAAACAGTAAAAGTGGAGATAAGAATATGATGCATCCTAAGAAATATTGGAGCCAAAACTAGAGTGAGACTAACGTACAGACACTGGAATTGAGACAATTTAGAAGTATTGGTCTGATAGAGGAGATGGTCTTAACAAAGCAGTTTGAGACTATAATTTATGTGCCCAACCTTAATGATTTTGGAGATAAAAGGCTAATATATATATATATATATATATATATATATATATTCTTCACAAGCTCAAAAAACTGTCACCGATGCTTTATCAAGTTCAGTGTCGATGTCTGATCAATAGCAATTTTTTTTTTTTTAAATAAAAGTGACCGTAGTCACCGATCTCGTTAATGAAAGATTAACGGGATTACATCAAAAGTCCTACTACATTACTAAACATCATACAGTGCACATCGGCACTTAATACCATCATTCTTTTACAACATCACTACTATGATAAAGCAAAGTAACAAGCCGTCCTCCAAAATATAGTTGCCATGTCGGTTTACATCTGACTCCTCCATGGTAGATCTCAAAGGTAGTTGTTAATGTTGCCCGGCCCAATCCAATCACTCTGCTCCATCGAGTCTGCTTCTCTTCCTGGAACCTGTGTGACCTGCCCAGTCATGTATCAGGACTACAATTTTGCACAGGAAAATATGAAATTGACATCTAATATTACGAAATCATAAGTCATTTCTATCCCTCCAAATAGCCCACACTATCGCCCCGGCGGTAATATCTCATAGTGTCCTACGTTCTTTCCTAATGTTAAGCTTTCTCTAGGCCCCCCATATGTCTTGTATTCTCTTGGGCGTCTCTACCGTGTTAAAACCCAATCCAAAGATTTCCCATACTAAGGCGGCTCTTGGGCAGTTTATGAATAGATGGTTAATGTCTTCCTCCTCTCGGTTGCCCTGTTGGCATGTTATGTCTATCATGATATTACGCTTCCTTAGGTTTGCTTTGGTCAATATCGCATTGTGGAGTGCAAGCCAAGCGAAAGCTTTCACCTTGCTTGGAACTTGCGACTTCCAGATGATCCTCTCGTGATTATTTCTGATTCCTCCATCGTTAAGCACTCCGTACATAGACAAAACCGTGAACGTCGTGATGTTCCCTCTAATCCACTCTCTCTCGTCCGTGTCCCCTACAATAGACTGATCAACCCCTCTCAACAACTCTTTCAACTCTTCCAGTTGTCTCTGTCCCCTACTGTTAGATTTTCCTCGTCTAGAGGTCTCCAACTTCCATTCCTCCATCTTTCGTTGACAAGGTCATCCCCGTAAGTACTTCGTTACCAAGCTCTAGGAACAACGATTCTAACGTGTTTACCCCACACCATTTATCCTTTCAAAATCTAGTGTTCTTCCCGTTACCTATTTTGCTCAATGTGTTAGAGTGGAAGGCTTCTCCCAATCTTTCAATCCCTTTCCATAGAAAAGATGTCTTGCCATGTATGCTCCTTCCTCCAAATCTGAAGATTTTATGCCTTCTATACCTCATGAATGAATTGCTCCACCACGCTTTCCTTTGTTTGTGCATCTTCCACCACCATTTGGATAGAAGAGCCTTATTCATATCTCTTAGGTTAACAATCCTCATTCCTCCAAACTCCTTCTTCTTGCACACTTGGTCCCATTTCATCGATGGGATCCCCATCCCATCCCCGTTTCCTTTCCATAGGAATCGCCGTCTGCACCTATCAATTCTTTTAATCACCCAGGTTGGGATCTCATATATGGACATGAGGTAAGTTGGCAGGCAACTGAGAACCAAGTTGATTAGAGTGATCCTACCTCCCAATGAGAGGAACTTTCCTTTCCATCCGGCCATTTTCTTCTCCACTTGTTCAATTAGTGGTTCCCAATCCTCCTTTTTCATCTTACCCGGTCGTATCGGTGTTCCTAGGTATCGCAATGAGTATTCTCCCTGTCCGCACCCTATTAGAGATGAGGTGACCTCAATCGAGTTCGCTCTGTTGTCGCTCAGACACACCACACAACTCTTTTGTAGATTTACTGCCAATCCCGACCAGTACTCAACAATTCAGCAGAATTCTAATCGACGAAATTTCCTCCACTTTGGAAACTTTGAACAATAAGGTGTCGTATGAGTACTGCAAGATTGATAGTGGTACCTCTATCCCTTTCACTTTGACCCCCTTGATTATGCCTCTTTCTATTCCCCTTTTATTCATCTCCGTCAGACCATGGACTACGATCGAAAAAATGAGAGGCGACAATGGGTCACCCTGCCTGAGGCCCCTCTTGCATCTAATTTCTGTTACAAAATTCTTTATATAATTTCTTTTACAATAAAAGGTTTGAGAGGCACAGACAATAGAGAAGAGAACAGAAGAGAATGAAAACCGAAAGAAACGAAAATGAAAAATTAAATAAACAACTTACAAGAACAATACAGGATTACAAGTGGAGAGGTCGAGGCCTGTGTATCACACAGTGTCCTTAAAACAGATTGCGCCTCTTCCGGTTGCTGCTGTAACGGCAGACAAGGCTGTTAATGCCTTCATTGTAACGACAGATAACCAATTGAATGCCGACACTGTAACGGCAGACATCATTCACTGCCTTCAGTGTAACTGTCACGCCCCGCTTCCCGGAATACGGAAACACAGGCACGTGACTGAGGCCCAGCGAATGATACAAGTACGCCAACTCATATCATCCATAAGCTGTACCAGTCTTAACTCAACAATATAAGAAAAATGAATCACAACCACGCAGAAAAACATAATCACATAAACGATAATGAAATTCAATAACCAAATCTGGAATACAAGAACTTACCCAAATAGCTCGATAGGCTCCAGCTCCAATCGTAGAGAACTGCTCACCAATGTCTTCTGAAGATTCTCCTTGTACACCTGTTACTTGTTCATCTAAAAAGAAAGAATAATTTGTCCTTAGAGCAAGTCGTGGACATGCAAGTGGAGAAACAGTGAAACAATGGCAATAAAGGTATAACAATGAATTCAAATGAACGATGAAGTCGATAGTATTGAACAGTGTAAAACAGATAACAATATAATATGCATTAAATACGATTTACCACAATAACGATAAACAATACCAATAAGGGCAATAATAATGATAACATTGTTCATTGAGGTAACAATATACAATGATAATGTGGTGGGGCCTTAAGTCTATTATTCATTTTTAAATCCTAGCTAATGCACGTACTACTGCATCCCATACTACAGGTTCCATGCATACAATCAATTTCGTTTAGACTAAGGTGGTAGATTCTATAGTTCATGTACTCGGGAACATTATTCAATAATGACCGATGATCGAATCAATCGAGATACTGTAGTCAGTAATCTGCAATTAACCGATAACCGATATAACCAATAACCAATAACCAATAACCAATATACCGATAGTTAGGGAAACACGGGCCCCTCTTCCGAGTACAGTCACTATGTCATCAACTACCCTAATCCACCCTTAACCCCGGCTTGCTTTACTTTCTTTACTCAATTATCATACAATAATGCAATTAATAAGGGACGCTAGAGAAGGTGTCAAAACAATCCTAAGATCATGCAATACACTATATACAATTAAATACACTAAATATAACATTATAAACACAATTGTACATTATAAAGCATAGAATCCCAAATCTGGCTGGGTGTAGATGTTGTCTAATTTTATTTATAAAGGCAGTAAATAAATATTATAAAAATCAGTAAAAATACTTTTTAACACCCTAAACATGTTATTTTCAAATCTGAAATTTATCTTGGCTATATATGATTAATGGTTCACTTAATTCATTAGCCTAACTTGTTATGTACGTGAATCTGAAATTTCAGCGCAGCTGTGGTAAAAGGTTCATAACTGGAGCTGTACAACTCCGAATTCGAAAGTTTTGGTGTCTATCGACATCTAGACAGATAAGGCTACGATTTACTTTCAGGGAGTTTCTGATTTTAATGAAGTTTTCCAGGTCTAAACAGCATGTTAAGGTTCAGATAGGCGTAATTTTCTGAATAGTCTATAGGTTCATTTTAAGGAAAATGATAAAAATAAAATTTAATAATAGTAAATTGGAGTTTAATTAATCTTAATCGCAGCGAATCAACCTTAGGTGAACATGGTATAAATGTAGGTGATGTCTAACATTTTTATAATCACAATCCAATAAATTAGCAATAACATTCACATTAACAATCAACTAATTTTCTACAATCTACTATAACCATTTGTCATTTAATTTCATGATATGAAATGTGTCTACAATTCCTTATTTTTATAATCAATAACTATAACTATATGATGTATGAACATTTTTTTATATTTTAGAGGCAAAAGATGGCACGATGTCGAGACTACCACTTGGATTCGCTCGTGTAAATCCGTGGCATCTCGACGATTGACACAATGATATTTTACGATTTTGAATAAGATCCACTTGCTGAATTTCAACAATATTTATCGAATATGATACAAAAAAAATACATTCGATAAGAGTGACTTGCCTTTTACTTTGTAGACGGTTCGAAATATTTAGGAATAACGGGATCAGTATCCCGGGGATCAATCCCAAGAGTGCGTGCGAAGACCGTGTGAAGAAAGCTAGTAGATAGCAATAATTCTCCCACACCCGATCAGCCAAAACAGCAAAACAGCGATCTGGATCTGGCGCGACAGAACACGGGACAGCAAATAACAGCCAATCAGAAACAACTCCCACACCAGATCTGGGCCAAACACAGAACACAGACTTCGGATCTGCTGCGGGCGAACACCAAACACGGATCTGATCAGACCAAGAGAGCACGGATCTTGATGCGAATCCAAAGGCTGAGACCCAATCCCGCCCAACAGTTCTTCTTCTTCTTCCTTGTTTCGACAGCGAGCGGGAGAGAGAGGGCGACGGCGACTTGGCGGCGTGCGACGATGGGGCGTGGTCGGAGTTCGACTGAGGAGCAATCGAAGACGGTAATGGGGTGGTGACGGCGGAGCTTGCGACGAAGAAAAGGCGTGCTCTGTTCTTCGCGATCGAACAGGGAAGTGATGACGGGGGGGAACTGCTCGGAGTTCGACGACGGTGCGGGGAGGCGCGACGGCGAAGCTAGAGGGTTTGGGGTGAGGTTGATGGGTTCGAAGTTGGGTAATGGTGGAGAAGACGATGGATGGTGGTTGGGTTCGATGGCTTGCGGTCGACGGCGGGCGGCTGAGGTGGAGTTGACGATGGTGTTGGAGAGACGGGGATGTCGACGAGGCGAAGGTGATGGTCGATGGCTGGAGTTTGGGGAGTTCGACAATGGGGAAGATGAGAGAGCGGAAGGATGAGGGAGACGATGACTGCGGGTTGTTTGTTTGTTTTTGGATTTGTTTTGTTTGTTTGGGTTTAAATCAGAGGAGGGAGAGAGAGAGAGAGATTAGGGGGATTATTAATATAATAATAATAATATAGCAATAGGGAGGGGGTTACGGGATACAATAAGAAGGGAATCAATAGCTGATAATTAGGGATAGTGAGATTGTGGTTATGGGGAGTGATTGGGAGAAATCATAGGATTAGCCGTTAGTGAGAGATTGGGGGATTGATTGGGTTATTGGGTTTGGGTGAGAGATGTATTTGGATCCAATAAGAGATGGGTCTTGATTTTGGGCTTCAAACCAATTAATTAAATAATGTAACATATATCAAAAATTGATGGGCTTTAATCAATAATAATAATAATAATAGAAATGATAATGATAATGATAATAATATATATATTAGAATCTGAGACTAACAATTTATTAAAATTCAAACCGTAATAATATAACAAATAAATAATCTATCAATTAAAAATAGAAAATTACATTGTTGTTCAAAGTATATACAATCGTCTAGTAGAAAATACTTAGTACAAGACCCGAAATCAGTTGAGCACAAAACAAGTTTATAAAAATCAAAATACGGAAAAATATTTAGAAATACGTATTTACGGAAACAGGGGTTACAGTAACGGGAGACAGAACGTTAAATACAGCACTGAAACGGCAGACAGAACCGTTTTTGCATTCATTTCAGCCGTTACAAAAAGAAAAAACCAAAACTGTAGCAAAAAGTGGCTCTGCACGGGGTGGGGTCAAGTCGGTCCGGCATTCGTGTCCGCAGGTCGTGCGGGCACACACAAGTCGTATGTAATCCGGTCCGAGATTTGCACCCCCCCTACGCGCGCGAGAGAGAGCCTCTCTTCTAGCTATCTTACAATGATAAGAAGGAGGTTGCTATATATCCTCTTCTATTTCCTTTGATTTTTCCAATGTGGGACTATGTTCCCTTAACCCATTTCAAGAATGAAAACTACTCACTTTGAGAGACGATTTCTCATTCACCCCTTAACCGATTTTAGCAAACCAATATATGATTTTGATCTACTCATGAAGGAGAACACAAATCAATCAAGATCTCTCAATAATTCATTGAGGATCTTACTCAAAAAATTGCTCAAAAATTGGTCCGTAAATGGTGTATAAAACACTCATTTTCTAACAATCCCCACATGAATGAAAATTGACGACCACAGACAGGACAGACTGACACGACAGACTTGGTGATAGAATTCAACGATTGATTCCTGCTTAGGATAGGTAGGTGTTACCCTTTGAACCTCCCCTTATGAAAATATGTTTACTTTACTAACTAAACAGTAGACGCGGTGTCTTTGAACTGTTCTGTCATTTGTGTAAACGATGACATATCTCACACAGAAATCTTTCTAACGCATTTTCAGTTCTCACTGTTATGTTCGTTTTAGCCATGAACATACGCCTGATTCTGTAAGAGTTTAACAGGAATATTGCCCTATATTATTCCCTTGGAAGCGGCCCTTCTTCCCTCTTACATAGGTGATTTCTTACCTAAGAGTAACCCGCATTACTCTGCTCGGATATCCGACGCATAAGAATCATTAAAAGCCTAGCTTAACCTGTTACCTTGCGGGTATCACTGTTTCATCATGGGAATGGACATGGGAAAATCCCCACAGTGATTCAACTTGGTCTTTACAATTTAGTTGTCCCTTTGAACCTAGATCTTGGGATCTCCAGTCAGCTAGGTTGGGTTTCCATTGTATCGACTTATTCTTTCATGGGCTTTAGTCTCATTCCCCTCGATGATTTATCAACTAACTCTCTATTTAACCTTTTGGTTAGTGGATCCGCAATGTTATCTTTTGACTTTACATAGTCCACAGAGATAACCCCAGTAGAGAGTAGTTGTCTAATGGTATTATGTCTTCGACGAATATGTCTAGATTTGCCATTATACATATTGCTCTGTTCTCTACAAATTGCAGATTGACTATCTGAATGTATGCAGATTGGAGGCACAGGCTTCGTCCACCTTGGAATATTCTCAAGGAAGTGGCGTAACCATTCAGCCTCTTCCCCATATTTGTCTAATGCAATAAATTCTGATTCCATCGTGGATTTAGCAATCACTGTTTGTTTCGAGGATTTTCAAGAAACTGTTGCACCACCTAGTGTAAACACATAGCCACTAGTTGATTTTGAATTATCACCCGATATCCAGTTTGCATCACTGTATCCTTCAAGTAAAGCCGGGTATCTCGTATAGTGCAGCCTGTAGTTACGAGTAAAATGCGAGTACTTCAGTACTCTTATAATTGCTTGCCAATGCTCGCTTCCAGGATTACTCGTGTATCTACTTAGTTTACTCACTGCATAGGCTATGTCTGGTCTTGTACAACTCATTAAGTACATTAGTGTAATACCCTGACTTTTATATGGAAGATCATTTATTTTATATGGTATACTTGTGCAATATTATTGACTAGTATTTTTCAACATCGTTTTATAAAGCATTAATTTACTTATTTTTACAAAATAACTAGTTTTGCCCAAATTGGTTTTAAGCCCATGAATTTAAACCATCTTACTATTTTCTACAACTTGTATTGTAGCATTTCTTACTCCTTTTTATTCCCGGGTATTTAAGGTACATATTGTAGTGTGGCTTGTGCCTACACGTGCACTTTATGTACACGTGCAATGAGCACACTTCTTGACCGGATTGTGGAGTGATGGGTGAGATCATGGGTGGTTACATCTTGAGGTATGGGTAGTTTCTAAACTTCCGATTTAATCTCAGCCATTGTTTCTCCAACTCCCAAATAGATCTCAACCCTTCATTCTATCTATCTTCTAGTATAAATACCCCTTCTAATCCCTATCTTTTTACACTAAAATTCCCTGAGATTGTAAGAGTATCTGAGAGTGTGTGGGAGCTTTTCTGTGGAGGCAAGCAGCATTGCTGAGGAGTCGGAGTGGAACCAAGGAACAAGAAGTGCTGCGCTATATTGAAGGACTTGCGGGATTTCGTTATTTTCTTCACAAAAGGTGGGTGTTTCTCAGGACTTCTAATGTAGGAATAATGCTATATTTGTCATGAAGTGTTACCATGTGGCAAAAGTGAATTGAATGCGGTAGAAATTGCTTGAACATGCTATTTAAATTCGAGACAAGACTGGCGGTACAGTCGACTGCCATATGAGCCAGTCGACTGATACGAGATATTTACTTTCATAATGTGCTGATAAAATGTGTGTGAATAGCCATGATGGTGTGATCATAAAATGTATGTCTTTCCTTATGACACATATGATGGAGGGAAGGTAAACAAACAAAAAGAACTAGAGGAGATAAACATCTGAAGTTGTCGGCTCAGTCGACTGACTTGGGGTTAAGTCGACTGATGCTCGTTCTGAAAGTGACTGTTTGATAGTTCCCCGAATAAAGATATTCTAGTTGTGTAGACTCATGATGATGACTTGAAATTTATATCCCCATTGTCGTATGTAAGTATGAGCAATGTGAATACAGGTTTAGAGTAGTAGTTCCTCTAAAGAGCATGTTAATAACTGGGAAAATTGTGTTGTGAATGCTACTGAGCAAGGGATACTATGTTTATGAAACATGAATTGGTATATACTGTTAATTGATATCATGATGCAAGTATATGTAAGAAACTGTAAGTAAATTCCCAAATTAAAATGGATCTGTCCAGTCGACCGATGCATGTGGCAAGTCGACTGATCTGGATTTAGAAATGTTGCTGTTGAAATCTCCAGGACAGACGACTGATGTGTGAACAGTCGACTGTCATGTGATTAATATTGTGAACATGGAAGTTGCGGGACAGGCGACTGGTGGTGTACACAGTCGACTAACCCGAACATTATGATAACCCTATATGACTGTATAAGTCGACTGGTGTTCTTCCAAGTCGACTGTACAGAGTGAACTTTGATATACTGGAATTCATGTTATTTTGCTGTTAGTAATGGTGAACCTTGTGATTTAAGTCAATGAACTCTGTTATGGATGCATGAATTGTGTAAATAAATCATGGATGAGAATTGAGAATTAAATGAAATTATGAAATGTGAAATCATGATGAGAAAGTCTGAGAGACTCTAAAATGAATTATGAGCTGATGATGCTCCATTGGGTATTGTGAATTTGAAATTGAACAAAGAGTAGCTAAGTCTCCCCGGCAGTGAATAAAATAATATTGAAGACCAGGTTGGTCAAGTAAAATGAAATGATAAGTCCGGTTGATGGAGAGGCTAACTCTAGAGCTTGATTTTATTCATGATTCTAATGTAACTTAAATACATAGTGTGGAGGTGATGAAGGTGAGAGAAAAACATGAGTATGAGAGCTAGGGTACGGTGCGGGTGTGTGAGCCGCAGAATGCATGCTTGATGAGTCAAGACATGGCGCGGGCACAACTCAGTAATGATCGGACTCTAGTCACGCTTGTGGGATGTTTTGGTGACTGCAAGAGGAGTGTGTTCAGGGAGGAGGCTGAATTGTCGCAGAATGCATGCTTGACGAGTCAAGACATGGCGCGAAATTCTACTCCAGGGACCAGGATACATGCTTGTACTCATAGATTCATCTAGGATACTCATTGGAATTACAGTAGTAGAATAAGTCATGGCGGGGGATTGAACCCTACTAAAATGAAGATCGTTTAAGAGACTTGCACTCGAACCTATGTAGTATGGGATGCATAGAATTCGAACAAGTATGCATTAGTGTCATAATTAATTAAGTAATTTGCATTAAGGATTTAAGTGCACAATCACGACACGACATCATTAAAAGTTCCCCTATTTTGCATGCTTATGTTGAACCAGCTTGTGATTTGTAAGAAATGAGATTCATTATACTGTTTCTGGCATAGAGAGGATGGCCATGTATAATTATCGTCAGTTGAATAAACTGACGTACCCACAGTGTTTTATGCAGGATAAAATTTCATGTAAGAAGAATGGATGCTTAAAGAGTTGATCATGTTGTTGTCCATTTATGTAAATATTGTATATTTTGCTTCCGCTGTGAAAATTCAAATGTAACATGTTGTAACTCTGATGGAAAAGTAAAGTTATTTTAAATTCCTTATAAAATTGTATGTGAAGAAAGCGAAAAGATCCTGAAGAACATCTCGAATTCAGTAAATTGGGATTCGGGGCGTTACAAAGTGGTATCAGAGCCAGGTTTTCTATGCTTTCACACTCGTACAAATTTATAAGGAACGACACCCTAGAAGTGGACATTAGAGTGTGTGTTTAGATTTAGAGATTTAAATGTAAGTAACTTACATTTGTGTTGCTCTATGATTTATGCTTCTTCCTCTCTATTCTAAGATGGCTGATCACTTCGACCCTGCTGGAGGCGACGACTGGCACATTATTGAGGAAGAGTACCATCCTGGACAGGCTGATTCTGAGGACGAATATCACCCCGGGCAAGCTGATTCTGATGATGAGGAGTACCCTGAATCTCGAGAGATCACCCCACCGCCGAACTCACCTGATGATTCTTCTTCTTCCGATGAAGAAAAGGGACCAGCTCTGGGTAACGCTGTAGCTTCTCTGCAGAGGCAAGTGGATACCTTGAAGTATAGAGTTGGAGTTTTGGAGGCTCAGCTGGAGAAGCGGAATGCTGACTATTCTGTTCTTAGCCATCGGATTTGGGAACTTGAGAAGAAAAAGAACCTAACTGATGTGCTGAAGGATGAGGTGGATGAACTGCGGGATGAACTTCGAGCAGCGAAGAGGACCCGTAGAGATTAGATTGTCCTAGTTTCTCTTTTCTTCTGCTCTGATGTTAAAATGTTTTTTTTTAAATTCGAATGTATAAACTTTGAAATTCAATGAAATGAAAGTTGGTTTAAATTCTTGTTTCATACTTCGAATTTAATGGATCTTTTGCATCAGAATATGGCGAGAAGGGGAGCCAGGAATGGTGAAGGTTTGGACCTGGATGCCGAGTTTGCAAGGGTTTACCAGACGCTGAATGCAGTGGCTGCAAACCAAGGTAGGGGGCCGGTGAATCCAGTACCCGAGGCAATCAAGCTAGTGGAATCGTTCAAGAGAATGAAACCACCAGTGTTCGAGGGAAAGTCCGACCCGGATGCGGCCGATAACTGGGTTCGGCAAGTGGAGACAATCTTCGAGGTGTTGGAAACACCGGAGGGCAGCAAGGTCAAGTTGGCGACTTTGCAGTTGGAGAAAGATGCGGCTGTTTGGTGGCAGTCGATGAAGAGGACTATGGGCGGCTTGTTGCTTGGCTGGGAGGAATTTTTGGAGGAATTCCGCAGCCATTATTTCCCCTCCGACGTCCAGGAGAAAAAGGCCATGGAGTTTCTGTCACTTCAGCAAGGCAGCATGTCAGTAAGGGAGTATGAGACTAAGTTCACTCAACTCTCCAGGTATGCTCCAGAACTAGTGATGGATGAGGCGAAGAAGGCTCGCAAGTTCGAGCATGGTCTGAGGCCGAGCTTGAGATCTCGTATGATACCCCTTGGTATCAGGAGATTCGATAAGCTGGTGAAGAGGGCGGCAGCAACGGAGGCGGATATGGAGCAGTTCCATGTTGCTCAGCACCAGAGGAGCAACTGGCAGTCTGGGAAGAGGCCCGCGCCATCGGGGAGTTTCAAGGGGCAACCATCTGCACGGAAGTTCAAACCGACAGGGGCGAATGCCGTCAGTGTAGCTGGGAGACCCGGAAACGATGCAGGGAGACCTTCTGCAGTCACTTGCTTTAACTGTGGTGAAGTGGGACATTACCAATCTCGGTGTCTCAAACCACGGACTGGCAATCACAATGTGCCAATACAGCAGACTGGGAAGAGGCCGTACCAATCAGGGCGAGTATTTGCTTTGACAGAAGCTGATGCTGAGAAAGCAGATCAGGTTATCTCTGGTACGAGGGCTGATGTTTAGTGTGATTTCTTTTTTCATTTCTTCTTCCCGATCATAGTGTAAAACTGTTATGTAATGATGTATGTTATGTAACAGGAGAACTCTATATTAATGGATAGGGAGCTGTGGTGTTGTTTGATACTGGATCCTCTCATACTTTTGTGTCTCCTAGATTTGCTAAAGTGTTGGGAGTTGAACCGAAGATTTTCCCAGGCAAGATCTTAGCAGTAGCTACTCCGTCAGGGGAAACTTTAACCACTGATCGGTATTATGCTGATTGCGAGATAATGATTGGGGATCGAATCTTTGGCATTGATCTGATCGAGCTGACTATCTTGGGGGTCGATGTTATCATTGGCATTGATTGGATGTCGGTGTACAGTGCAAGCATCGAGTGTAAGGCCAAGACGGTGACAGTGAAGGCTCCAGGTGGACCTGAAGTCACTTTCCAAGGGAAGTTGAAGTGTTCTAAGCTGGTGGCAACTATCCGCAAGGAAGAGACTCCTGTGGAATTGCAAGGGATTCCTGTGGTTCGGGACTATCCGACTGTGTTCTTGGAAGATTTTCCTGGGTTACCTCCGCATCGTGATGTAGAGTTCAGCATCACTGTTCAACCGGGAAGTGCACCCATTTCTAAGGCACCTTATAGGATGGCTCCAGTGGAACAGGATGAAGTGAAACGGCAGATTGAGGAACTATTGGGAAAAGGCTTTATTCAACCTAGTGCGTCACCTTGGGGAGCACCAGTGCTTTTGGTAAAGAAGAAGGATGGATCGATGAGGATGTGTATCGATTACCGGGAGCTGAATAAGGTCACTGTTCAGAATAAGTATCCGATTCCTCGAATTGATGACTTGTTCGATCGTCTACAAGGAGCAGCTGTATTCTCCAAAATAGATCTTCGATCAGGATATCACCAAGTGCGAGTGAAAGCTGAAGATGTGCATAAAACTGCATTTAGAACTCGGCATGGGCATTACGAATTCTTAGTTATGCCATTCGGAGTGACGAATGCACCCGCAATCTTCATGGACTTGATGAACAGAGTTCTGAGGCCGTTTATTGATTCTTTCGTCGTGGTGTTTATCGACGATATTCTCGTGTACTCCAAGTCTGAGGAGGAGCACACTGAGCATCTGGCAGCAGTTTTGCAGAAGTTGGAAGAGCAGAGGTTGTATGCCAAGTTATCCAAGTGTGATTTCTGGAGATCTGAAGTGGCATTCCTAGGTCACATCCTTTCTAAGGAGGGAGTGGTAACTGACCCTCAGAAGATAGAGGCAGTGAGAGTTTGGGCTAGGCCTACTACAGTGAAGGAAGTCAGAAGTTTCCTTGGGATGACTGGGTATTATCGGAGATTCATTCAAGGTTATGCTCAGATAGCTGTGCCGCTTACCGAGTTGACCAAGAAGAATGTGAGCTTCAAGTGGACCGAGCAATGTGAGGCGAGTTTTCAGGAGTTGAAGGATAGACTGACTACTGCACCTATTTTGGCTTTGCCTAGAGCAGGAGTTGAGTATGACGTCTATAGCGATGCTTCACATCGGGGGCTTGGTTGTGTCTTAATGCAAGAAGGTAAAGTGATCGCATATGGGTCTAGGCAACTACGACCGCATGAGAAGAATTATCCAACTCATGATCTAGAGCTGGCTGCGATTATCTTTGCTTTGAAGCAGTGGAGGCACTACGTGTATGGTGAGAAGCTGAACATGTACACGGATCATAAGAGCTTGAAGTATATCTACCAGCAGAGGGATCTCAATCTGAGACAGCGGAGATGGCTGGAAGTGCTCGAGGATATGCGACCTGAGATCAAGTATCATCCTGGAAAGGCTAATGTTGTTGCTGATGCACTTAGTCACAAGAGCAGTTTGGCCAGTTTGATTACGACTCAGAGGCATCTGATTGAGGAATTGGATCGAGCAGGTATTGAAGTTGTCTTGCAAGGATTGGGAGCATCTTTATCTCAGTTGAAGCTTCAGCCTACTCTGAATGCAAGGATCATTGCAAGTCAAGAAGTTGATGCTGATATTCTGGAGATGAAGGAGCAGGTTGGTGCTGGCAGGTTGCCCGGTTTTCAGACCAGGGATGGAGTGCTGTGGTTCGGAGATAGGCTATGTGTTCCAGATCAGGCGGACCTGAAAGAGAGTATTCTTCAGGAGGCACATGCTACTCTTTTGTCAGTACATCCTGGGAGTACTAAGATGTACAAAGACATCAAACAGCATTTCTGGTGGTCAGGTTTGAAGCGGGATGTGGCCGAATTTGTCGCGAGATGTGAGGTTTGTCAGCAAGTCAAAGCCGAAAATCAGAGACCCGGAGGTCTATTACAGCCGTTACCTATTCCGGAATGGAAATGGGATAACATCAGTATGGATTTCATCACGGGTTTGCCTAAGAGTTCTAAAGGCAACGATGCTATTTGGGTTATAGTCGATCGACTTACCAAGTCCGCTCACTTTTTGGCGATGAAACTCACAGCTTCGATGGACAAGTTGGCTGATATGTATGTTGGTGAGATTGTCCGACTTCATGGCGTTCCTTCGACTATTGTGTCTGATCGAGATGCGCGGTTTACTTCGCATTTCTGGAGGAGTCTTCAGGCAGCTTTGGGTACCAAGACAGATTTCAGCACTGCTTTTCATCCACAGACCGATGGGCAGACCGAGAGAGTCAACCGTATTCTTGAGGATATGCTTCGGTGTTGTATACTAGACTTCGGAGGCAGTTGGGAAAGGCATTTACCTTTGGTGGAGTTTGCCTACAACAACAGTTTTCAGGCTAGCATCGGGATGGCGCCGTATGAAGCTTTGTATGGCAGGAAGTGCAGGACTCCTGTGTGTTGGTTGGGGAGCGTCAGTTGTTTGGTCCTGAGCTTGTGCAGCTGACTTCTGAGAAGATTGATCTGATCAGGAAAAGGTTGGTGGAAGCTCAGAGCAGGCAGAAAAGCTATGCAGACAACCGGAGGAGGGACCTTGAGTTTGAGGTTGGTGACTTCGTCTTCCTGAAGGTATCACCCAGTAAAGGTGTGGTTCGGTTTGGCAAAGGCGGGAAGTTAGCCCCGAGATTTATAGGCCCATATAAGATATTGAAAAGGATCGGGAAAACTGCTTACCGGCTTGAATTACCGGAAGAGTTGTCTCAGGTGCACAATGTCTTCCATGTGTCTATGTTGAGAGGTTATATTCCAGATCCGAGTCATCATTTGCCTGAAGTGCCGGAAGGTTTGCAGTTAGACCTGAATTACATCGAGACTCCTGTTGAGATTGTTGACCGTAGGGAGAAGGTCTTGAGGAATAAGACGATACCGATGGTCAAGGTAGTCTGGAGAAACCACTTGGTTGAAGAGGCTACTTGGGAATCTGAGGAGAAGATGTTGAAGGACTATCCTGAGCTTTTTGCTTGATTGTTTGTTGTATCTGTGTATTTTGTATCTCTTGCTGTTGCGTTTTTTTTTTGTGTCTCGTTCTTGGCTGTAGTTCCGGGGACGGAACTATTCTAAGGAGGGAGTGATGTAATACCCTGACTTTTATATGGAAGATCATTTATTTTATATGGTATACTTGTGCAATATTATTGACTAGTATTTTTCAACATCGTTTTATAAAGCATTAATTTACTTATTTTTACAAAATAACTAGTTTTGCCCAAATTGGTTTTAAGCCCATGAATTTAAACCATCTTACTATTTTCTACAACTTGTATTGTAGCATTTCTTACTCCTTTTTATTCCCGGGTATTTAAGGTACATATTGTAGTGTGGCTTGTGCCTACACGTGCACTTTATGTACACGTGCAATGAGCACACTTCTTGACCGGATTGTGGAGTGATGGGTGAGATCATGGGTGGTTACATCTTGAGGTATGGGTAGTTTCTAAACTTCCGATTTAATCTCAGCCATTGTTTCTCCAACTCCCAAATAGATCTCAACCCTTCATTCTATCTATCTTCTAGTATAAATACCCCTTCTAATCCCTATCTTTTTACACTAAAATTCCCTGAGATTGTAAGAGTATCTGAGAGTGTGTGGGAGCTTTTCTGTGGAGGCAAGCAGCATTGCTGAGGAGTCGGAGTGGAACCAAGGAACAAGAAGTGCTGCGCTATATTGAAGGACTTGCGGGATTTCGTTATTTTCTTCACAAAAGGTGGGTGTTTCTCAGGACTTCTAATGTAGGAATAATGCTATATTTGTCATGAAGTGTTACCATGTGGCAAAAGTGAATTGAATGCGGTAGAAATTGCTTGAACATGCTATTTAAATTCGAGACAAGACTGGCGGTACAGTCGACTGCCATATGAGCCAGTCGACTGATACGAGATATTTACTTTCATAATGTGCTGATAAAATGTGTGTGAATAGCCATGATGGTGTGATCATAAAATGTATGTCTTTCCCTATGACACATATGATGGAGGGAAGGTAAACAAACAAAAAGAACTAGAGGAGATAAACATCTGAAGTTGTCGGCTCAGTCGACTGACTTGGGGTTAAGTCGACTGATGCTCGTTCTGAAAGTGACTGTTTGATAGTTCCCCGAATAAAGATATTCTAGTTGTGTAGACTCATGATGATGACTTGAAATTTATATCCCCATTGTCGTATGTAAGTATGAGCAATGTGAATACAGGTTTAGAGTAGTAGTTCCTCTAAAGAGCATGTTAATAACTGGGAAAATTGTGTTGTGAATGCTACTGAGCAAGGGATACTATGTTTATGAAACATGAATTGGTATATACTGTTAATTGATATCATGATGCAAGTATATGTAAGAAACTGTAAGTAAATTCCCAAATTAAAATGGATCTGTCCAGTCGACCGATGCATGTGGCAAGTCGACTGATCTGGATTTAGAAATGTTGCTGTTGAAATCTCCAGGACAGACGACTGATGTGTGAACAGTCGACTGTCATGTGATTAATATTGTGAACATGGAAGTTGCGGGACAGGCGACTGGTGGTGTACACAGTCGACTAACCCGAACATTATGATAACCCTATATGACTGTATAAGTCGACTGGTGTTCTTCCAAGTCGACTGTACAGAGTGAACTTTGGTATACTGAAATTCATGTTATTTTGCTGTTAGTAATGGTGAACCTTGTGATTTAAGTCAATGAACTCTGTTATGGATGCATGAATTGTGTAAATAAATCATGGATGAGAATTGAGAATTAAATGAAATTATGAAATGTGAAATCATGATGAGAAAGTCTGAGAGACTCTAAAATGAATTATGAGCTGATGATGCTCCATTGGGTATTGTGAATTTGAAATTGAACAAAGAGTAGCTAAGTCTCCCCGGCAGTGAATAAAATGATATTGAAGACCAGGTTGGTCAAGTGAAATGAAATGATAAGTCCGGTTGATGGAGAGGCTAACTCTAGAGCTTGATTTTATTCATGATTCTAATGTAACTTAAATACATAGTGTGGAGGTGATGAAGGTGAGAGAAAAACATGAGTATGAGAGCTAGGGTACGGTGCGTGTGTGTGAGCCGCAGAATGCATGCTTGATGAGTCAAGACATGGCGCGGGCACAACTCAGTAATGATCGGACTCTAGTCACGCTTGTGGGATGTTTTGGTGACTGCAAGAGGAGTGTGTTCAGGGAGGAGGCTGAATTGTCGCAGAATGCATGCTTGACGAGTCAAGACATGGCGCGAAATTCTACTCCAGGGGCCAGGATACATGCTTGTACTCATAGATTCATCTAGGATACTCATTGGAATTACAGTAGTAGAATAAGTCATGGCGGGGGATTGAACCCTACTAAAATGAAGATCGTTTAAGAGACTTGCACTCGAACCTATGTAGTATGGGATGCATAGAATTCGAACAAGTATGCATTAGTGTCATAATTAATTAAGTAATTTGCATTAAGGATTTAAGTGCACAATCACGACACGACATCATTAAAAGTTCCCCTATTTTGCATGCTTATGTTGAACCAGTTTGTGATTTGTAAGAAATGAGATTCATTATACTGTTTCTGGCATAGAGAGGATGGCCATGTATAATTATCGTCAGTTGAATAAACTGACGTACCCACAGTGTTTTATGCAGGATAAAATTTCATGTAAGAAGAATGGATGCTTAAAGAGTTGATCATGTTGTTGTCCATTTATGTAAATATTGTATATTTTGCTTCCGCTGTGAAAATTCAAATGTAACATGTTGTAACTCTGATGGAAAAGTAAAGTTATTTTAAATTCCTTGTAAAATTGTATGTGAAGAAAGCGAAAAGATCCTGAAGAACATCTCGAATTCAGTAAATTGGGATTCGGGGCGTTACAATTAGACTGCCTATGATTCTAGAGTACTCTATTTGAGAAATACTCTCCCCTTTATTGTTGGATAAATGTAAAGTTAGATCTATTGGTGTTCTGGCAATTCCAGAATTATCTTTATCAAATTTTCCAAGAATATTGTCAACATAATGTGATTGGCTTAAAATAAGCTCGTCTGATGTTCTTGTGATTTTAATTCCCAATATAACATCAGTTAGTCCCATATCTTTCATGTCAAACCTCGAGTTTAACATGTTTTTAACAGATTTAATTATCTGATCATTGCTTCCAATAATAAGCATGTCATCTACATACAAACATATAATGACATATCCATATTCTGTGTCTTTGATATATACGCATTTGTCACATTCATTGATCTTGAAGCCATTTGTCATCATGACATTGTCAAATTTTTCATGCCACTGCTTTGGAGCTTGTTTCAAGCCATATAATGACTTCACCAGTTTACACACTTTCTTTTCATGTCCTGGAGCTGAAAAACCCTCAGGTTGTTCCATGTAGATTTCTTCATTTAAATCTCCATTAAGAAAAGTTATTTTTACATCCATTTGATGTACTTCAAAATTGCGTAGAGCTACTACGGCAAGTACCATCCTAATAGAATTTATTCTCGTCACAGGAGAATATGTATCAAAGTAATCAAGACCTTCCTTTTGTTTATAACCTTTAATTACAAGTCTTGCCTTGTATTTATCATTTGATCCATCAGGTTTCATTTTTCTCTTGAAGATCCATTTGGTACCTAAAGGTTTACTATCCAGTGGAAGATCCACTAGTTCCCAATTATGATTTTGCAAGATATAATCAATTTCACTCTTGATGGCTTCTTTCCATTGAGGAGCATCACTAGAGTTCACCGCTTCCTTGAAGGTTTGGGGTTCTCCTTCAAGCATAAAAGTCAAGAAATCCGGACCAAAAGATTTTTCCGTTCTTGTTCTTTTACTGCGTCGAGGTTCCTCCTCAACTTCTACATCTTGGTCTTCACTATCTTCACTGATAGTCTCACGTATTCGTTTGGAGGAACTTGGTTCCTCCTTTGACTTACATGGAAATACATCTTCAAAGAACGATGCATTTCTAGATTCCATTATCGTGTTCTTTGATATCTCAGTGATATCGAATTTGTACACCAAGAACCGATAGGCACTACAGTTAATCGCATAGCCAATGAAAATACAATCAACCGTTTTTGGTCCTATTTTCACTTTCTTAGGTGAAGGTACTGCCACTTTGGCAAGACATCCCCACATTCGCAAGTAATTGTAGGATGACTTTCTTCCTTTCCATAATTCATATGGAGTTTTCTCTTCTTTCTTTTTGGGCACCTTATTCAAAAGTTAGTTAGCTGAAAGAATAGCTTCTCCCCACAAGTTTGGCGGCAAACCAGAACTTATTAACATTGCATTCATCATTTCTTTCAATGTACGATTCTTTCTCTCAGCAATACCGTTGGACTGAGGAGAATAAGGCGCTGTCGTTTCATGTATAATCCCATGCTTAGCACACGTGTCAGTAAATGGCGATTCACACTCTCCACCTAGGTCGCTTCTTAGCGCCTTAATTTTCTTATTGAGTTGGTTTTCAACCTCATTTTTATAGAGAACAAATTTCTCTATAGCTTCATCATTGCTTTTAAGCAAGTACACATAGCAATATTTTGTGCTATCATCAATGAAGGTAATAAAATATTTATTACCACCTCTTGTTTGTATCATTTTCAAATAACAAATATCAGTGTGAATTAGATCAAGTGGTTCGGTGTTTCTTTCAACACTTTTAAACGATGATCTTGTTAGTTTTGCCTCAACACAAGTTTCACATTTGTGTTTGGAATCAATTTGGAATGTTGGTATGTGATTCAAGTTAATTAGTCTTCACAAAGTATCATAATTAACATGTCCTAGTCTACCATGCCATAAATTGGAAGACTCAAGCAAATAAGTAGAAGAGCTAGCTTTATTCATATTCTTGACCATGGTCATTACATTGAGTTTGAACATTCCACCACTCATATATCCTCTACCAACACACATTCCACTTTTTGACAAAATAAATTTGTTCGACTCGAACACTAAACGAAAACCGTGGTTATTAAGCAACGAACCAGATACCAGGTTCTTACGGATTTCAGGAACATATGCAACATTGTTCAGAGTCAGTTTCTTTCCAGAAGTCATCTTCAAGATCACCTTGCCTTGGCCCTTTATTTTTGAAGTAGCCGAGTTTCCCATAAACATTTTCTCCCCATTCTCTAATGGTTCGAAAGTGGAGAACATACTTCTATTGGAGCACACATGTCGAGTAGCTCCAGTGTCAATCCACCATTCCTTCGGGTTTGAACCTAACATATTCACCTCTGATATCACAGCTGAGAGGTTGATATCGGAAACATCTTGAGCAATCTCTTGAATCAAGTTTGCTTCTCTGTTCCTGTTCTTCTTGGGAAGTCTGCATTCAGTAGACTTGGTACCCATTTTGTCACAATTGAAGCACTTGCCTTGAAATTTCGGCTTCTTGGAGATCCCTCCCTTGGGCCCCAACTTGGGACCTTTGTTGTGCTTGTTAGAACGTTGTTTATGTTCCATTACATTTGTCTTAGCTGCATGACTGACGAGTCCAACCTTTTCAGATCCTTTATTGTCTTCTTCAATGCGAAGCCTGACAATGAGATCTTCAATGCCCATTTATTTTCGCTTATGCTTTAGGTAATTCTTAAAGTCTTTATAACCTTGTGGTAATTTCTCAATTATACATGCCACTTGGAAACTTTCACTTAAGTTCATACCTTCAGCATGAATCTCATGCAAGATCAGTTGTAGTTCTTGAACTTGACTGATCACTGTTTTAGAATCTACCATTTTATAGTCTAGGAAGCGGCCCACAATGAATTTCTTGGCGCCGACATCCTCAGTTTTATACTTATGGTCTAGTGATTCCCAAAGTTCTTTAGCTGTTCTTTTGTCAATGTATGCATTATACAAAGAATCGGCCAATCCGTTCATTATGTAATTCCTACACAAGTAATCAGCATTTTTCCAAGCATCCACAGTGGCAATGACTTGGTTATCTTGCTCATCTTTCTTAAGATTTGGAGCATCTTCGTTCAAGAATATTGCAAGATTCAGTGTGGTCAGATATAACATCATCTTCTGTTGCCACCTTTTAAAGTTCTGCCCGTTGAACTTCTCAGATTTCTCCCCATGGGAGACTGAGACAGGTACAACGATGGGCATTGGCACTCGTGCCGCAGCAGCATTCGGTTCTTGCATCGTATCAGCAACGGGCACGTAGACTATTTCAGACACAGAAGCATTGTCCGATACAGTAGTCATTTTGATTCTGAAATTTACACAACACGAGTGTAAGTTTTCCAGATTAAATAAAAAAAAAAAAAAACCGTGCCTCAAAACCGGAAATGAAGAAAATCCAAAAATCTATTTTAAGTTTGTTACAAAATTCTTTATATAATTTCTTTTACAATAAAAGGTTTGAGAGGCACAGAAAACAGAGAAGAGAACAGAAGAGAATGAAAACCGAAAGAAACGAAAATGAAAAATTAAATAAACAACTTACAAGAACAATAGGATTACAAGTGGAGAGGTCGAGGCATGTGTATCACACAGTGTCCTTAAAACAGATTACGCCTCTTCCAGTTGCTGGAATGAACGAAGGCGTCTGTCTCCCAGGATGCAACGACCGGAGTGATCCCATAGGCACCACGTAGCACTCCCGAATTGAGTAGCAGCGTTTGAACTCTATCATCGACTGACCAATAAAAACCAGAACCGAAGAACAGAATAAAACAGTACTCAGAGAAGGAGAGAAAGATGATCTGTTGTGTAGGGAAGAAAGTAGAGGGGAGGGCTCTATTTATAGAGCTCTGGGTTAAAACTGTAACGGCAGACAAGGCTGTTAACGCCTTCATTGTAACGACAGACAACCAATTGAATGCCGACACTGTAACGGCAGACATCATTCACTGCCTTCAGTGTAACGGGAGACAGAACGTTAAATACAACACTGAAACGGCAGACAGAACCGTTTCTGCATTCATTTCAGCCGTTACAAAAAGAAAAAACCGAAACTGTAGCAAAAAGTGGTTCTGCACGGGGTGGGGTCAAGTCGGTCCGGCATTTGTGTCCGCAGGTCGTGCGGGCGCACACAAGTCGTATGTAATCCGGTCCGAGATTTGCACCCCCCCTGCGCGCGCGAGAGAGAGCCTCTCTTCTAGCTATCTTACAACGATAAAGAGGTTGTTATATATCCTTTTCTATTTCCTTTGATTTTTCCGATGTGGGACTATGTTCCCTTAACCCATTTCAAGAATGAAAACTACTCACTTTGAGAGACAATTTCTCATTCACCCCTTAACCGATTTTAGCAAACCAATATATGATTTTGATCTACTCACGAAGGAGAACACAAATCAATCAAGATCTCTCAATAATTCATTGAGGATCTTACTCAAAAAATTGCTCAAAACTCGGTTCGTAAATGGTGTATAAAACACTCATTTTCTAACAATTTCCGCCCCACTCTCTCCGTTAACCTGGATAAAAGATTTTCCGTTCCTCACACACATCTTCATCCATCTCCTCCATTCATCGCCAAACCCTTTAAGGTGGAATGCTTCATCGACACAGTCCCACTCCACCGTATCATATGCCTTTTCGAAGTATAGTTTCAACACGAAGCCATCTATTTTGTCCTTGTTTCCTCGGAACACCAATTTAGGAGCTGACGTAATACTGTCCGTAATATCTCTTCCTTTGACAAATTCGCTTTGCGACTCATCTACTATGTCCACCAAGTGTGGTGCTAGCCTGTTGGCCAACACTTTAGTGATGATTTTGAACGACCCATTAAGAAGACTAATCGGTCGTAGGTCCGTGACCCTAAGGACCACTGCCTATTTTCGGGATGAGCACAAAATTTGCGTAGTTTAGCCGTTCAATCTGAGTCTCATGGTCGTGGACTTCTTGGAAAATATCTATGAACTCTTTCCTGATGATTGGCCAGTAGCATTTGTAGAAGAAGATTGGAAATCCATCGGGCCCCAGCGCCTTGTCTTGCCCCAGGCTCTTGATAGCCCTTAAGATTTATTCTTCATCGAAAGGTCCCTCCAAACCCTCGCATCCTTCAATTCTCGATTTGGTCCACATATCGCTATCGAGTTAGCCCATGCTCCTTCTTTTCTTTCCCATTACCTCTTTGTATGATGCTTCTATATGACTTCTAATTGCCGCATTGTCCTCCGTCCACTCTTCTCCTACCATTAATCCCCCTATATGATTGTGGCGCCTTCTCCCGTTAGCCACCTTGTGGAAGAAGGCCGTGTTCGCGTCCCCCTCCCTTAGCCACTGTACTCTGGATCTTTGTTTCCAGTAGCATTCCTTCCTTTCCCCAATAAGATGAAGTTTGGCTCTACAAGACGCCAGCTCTCGAATTCCACCTGTTGCAAGACTCTTTCTTCCTCCATGGATTCCAATTCCTGTGCTCTTATAACCAGCCACTCCTTTCTTCTCATGTTCTCCTCGTTATCTTTTCTTGCCCAAATTCGCAGGCATTTCCGAAGCCTTTTAATCTTTAATATCCAGTTAGATATTGCGTCGCTTGCGGCGGTCGATTCTTCCCACGACCTCTGAATAGTGTTCCTGAGCTCCGCATTGAAAGACCATGCTTTCTCAAATCTAAAATGTCGTGTTTGTCCTCTCGTCTCTCTTCCCCCCTCCAAGATTAGCGGAATATGATCTGATGTGGATCTAGGGCCTGACCTCACTAATGCCAGTGGGAAGATGTCCTCCCAATCCGTTGACACCAGAATGCGATCTAGCTTGGCCAAAGTTGGGTTAGCCTGCATGTTCGACCGAGTAAATCTTCTGACGTTCCCCTGGATATCAATAAGATTAAGGTCGTCGATGGTGTGGTTAAATCGTTGTCTGTCTCTATCCTCCGGTCCCCTCCCTCTATGTTCGCTTCTAAATCTCGTTAGGTTGAAATCTCCCCCAATCACCCATGGGCCAGCCCATGAGTGTCTGATACCCCGAATCTCCTCCCATAAATCTTCTCTTCAGTTAGAGTTGCATGGGTCGTATACGGCCGTGACCATATGCTCCCACCCATCCCTTTTACGTCTAATCGTAATTGTGACCGAGAAGTTCCCCACGTTTTCCTGTAACAAATCAAAATAATTGGAGTCTACTCCCAGCGCTATCCCTCCCGACATACCTACTGAAGTTTGATCAATAGCAATTACAATGTCAATGTCTAATGTCTGATCCTGACAACAAGTTTTATGAGCTATGAACAAGTATTTAATTAACTTGATTGCATGCAATATCTAAATCATTTCTTTATTCATTGATAAGAATAAGATATGTTTATTTGAAATAAAGCTCTTTAGTCATATATATGACAAGAGATGCTGCTTTCAACATAATTAGTAGTTCACGTCCAGAAGCAGCAGCATTTCAGGTCTTTTAGTATGAACATTCTTTTATTATTTCTCTAGCAATGGTAGAAGCATTGAAAGCAGCCGAATCACCATGGCTGGGCTAGTGAATTTGTGGGATGAACTCGAGCAATGCCAGACAAAATTCTCCATAGAGATCAAGATCCCTCGCAGTCGGCACTTAATTCAGGGGAAACCAAATGGTCACTCACACCTCCACCACGAAAGACTTTTGGGCGTTCGAAGATGAAGAAGTTGTTGCCCTCCATCTTGTAAACGGAATGTAGAAGTCGTCGCCCTCCAATCCCCCCATAGTTGACACCTTCCTCACTTTTTTTTTTGGTTGTGAAATTAAAGGTGACCGCATCACCGCTTAATTAATGATAAATTAACGAAGCAAAGTAGGACTAATTACAAAGTACTAAACTACAATCATTTCTAACACTCAAAAGACGAATACAGATACATTCACCACTGCCAACTCGTGCTTTGCGTACACTCTCTCTTCAGTGCCTACTCTACTCTTCGTATTTGCTTGACTAGCCCACGCTGGAATGGTCGCAAAATTTTTATGCATCAAGACCGGAAATCTGCTATTTTGCCTACCTCTCTCTTCTGTTTTGAAGTGAACCTAAAAAGCATCTTGGTTTATTCTTTGAACCACCCACTCCCAATCTGAGTTGGAGCTGGTACTTTTATGAGTAGTTTTGTGATCGCAACAACTGAGAGATTTCCAGTGTTTGCCTTAATCACCATGCACATTTTGGAACTGACTCTCAAATACAGATATCCACAAGAATTTATAATATTTTTTTTAAATTTATATATATATATTTAATTGCATAAGATATAATAGTTTGTGGGCTGATAGAAGTTATTGCGCTAAATCAAGTAGAATGTAAAATCAGGTTTCATGTAGGTGAACCCAACTAGCTGAGAGAAAAAAAGCTTTGTTGTTGTTGTTGTATATATTTATATACATAATATAACATTATAGCTTGTATTAATATATACTAGTAATTTACACGTGTGTTGCACGCACGTCTTAATAAATATATATTTTTTAAAAGTAAAAAACTTTAGCATAGTCTGGCCTTGAACCTAATCTCTTTTTTTTATTAGATATGCACGGACGATGCACGCGGTTATTTGTCTACAAATATTTGCATTTGTTAGATTTAATTTGAACGTATATTGTACGGATTTGTTTGGTTACAAAGTTAGGGTTTGTTTGATTACTAACCCCAACTCTCATATTAAACAAGTTGAGAGAGATTAAGTATATACTATAGACTAATTAAAGACTTAAATAATTAACAATTGAACACTTAACATTAACGTGAATTTTTTTTTGATTAATACATTAACGTGAATTAGTTAGTTAATATAGGTGCAGTACATCCTATTCATAACCCAGAACCTTAATTAACTCCAATCTATACCAATCACAGAGAGAGAGAGAGAGAGAGAGAGAGAAGGAGACAGCAGCCGCCGCCAGCCCCTTCTTCCTCGATCCGCACGTCATCCCAACCGACCCGACGCTGTCCTTCCGCTGCCGCCCTCGCCACTCGTTGTCGCCGGCCACTCGTTGTCGACGAGCCCGAATCCTCCGACCCTGTTGGTATTGGTCCTTCATCCCCTATCTCTTTACTTGTACATACTTTTATTACTTGGATATTTGAGAAGTTGAAACTTGAAATATTTATGCCATTGATTTTGAATTGATTTAGATTGATAATAGTTGTTTAAATCATGTGATAAGTGATTGAAATTTTAGTATGGATTGAAAGCTTTTGAGTTCTTAAACTATGATTTCCGTTGACTGCTTATGATGGAAGATGACAAGGCACGTGCACTGCACGTGCCAGATTTGTTCATCCAATCTTTTTAGTGAGTTTTCTAGTAATATATGCATGCTAATAACATCAATAACAAAAAAACATATTTCTTCGATTTGATTGATTAAAAAATAGAAATATCTGATTGATCCATGCATGATAATTGGTAGATTTTTGTGTAAATCCATCCTTATGCATCTTAGAATTGATTGAACATTTTTTTTGTATAAACGGATAGAGCCCTAAGACCCCAACCAATAAATTTATTATATATAAAAGAAAATTACAAAATACAGTATACACATTTCAATTTACAAGAAGTAAGACCGAAGAAAGTACAAAACAAGAAGGAACTCGAGAGGCCATGCACCAGCTTCCGTCGTTGATAAGGACACAGTCGTTTGTCTCTTGCTACACCAAGAAATCGTTCCAGATCCAAGGGTAAACATATACCCAGTTGTTGATTTGCGAGTATCGTAATCTCCTGCATAGTCAGCATCACAGTAGCCAACTAGCTCGCAATTTTCACCTTTCTTGTACAAAAGACCATAGTCTATTGTACTCTTCACATATCTGAGTATTCGCCGAACCACTTCTAAATGAGACTTCTTTGGATTTTACATATATCGACTCATTACACCAAAGGCATATGAAATATCAGGTCGAGTCAAGGTCAAGTAGTCTTTCTATATCCGCCTTTTGAGTTCTTAAACCCTCCCTGCTGACTTTTTTGTCTTGTCACTAGTCTTACTATATCCGCCTTTGTTGTGTTGTTTTGAACCCCCTTTGCTTTGGTTGGTGTAAAGCGCTTCTTCCTCACTCTTCGGCGAGACTCCTCCCATTTGCTTAGCCATAACTTCTTGATCGGCCAGCAAATTCTCAAACTCAACAAGAGATGGTTGTGTCAGCCATCCTTGTATTGCAACAACAAAGCCTCAGTATTCAGGTATCCAGCCATGGACGATTATTCTTTTTCACCTAGCTTCCCCAATAGCAGCTGTTGGATCTAACTCTGAAATTTCGTCACATATCGGCTTCACCTTGTGAAAGTATTAGGCAACCGTCATGTCTCGTTGCGCCATCGATAGCAGTTCGTTCTCGAGAAGTTGCAATTTTGTATCGTTCTTCTTTGAAAAGAGTGTAGTGAATGTGTCCCACGCTTCTTTCGGTGTTTTAGCATCCTGAATGTGCTCTAACATTTCTTCTTTTATTGTGGTCTTTAAAGCAAACATCGCTTTGCCTGCTTTAATTTTCCACTTCCGCAAGATGCCGTTGGCATCTTCTGCTGCCAATTGTGTACTTCACTACAACCGACAACTTCCCACAAGTCTTGACCTTGTAAGTAAGACTTTATACACGTTGCCCACGTGTTGTAGTTTTGGTTGTTGAGCTTCTTGATTCCTCCAACGACTTGAAGATCACCCATCGTACCGGCAAGACTTTGACTACACCGAACCAACTTGAGTGACAAACTTGCAGAGTACTAATTTACTCTCAACACAAAGAAGCTCCACAAGGTTTGTAATAACCCCGACAATAATCTCAAGAAATCTTTTCTGATGTGGAGGATCAGTTAAAAACAGCAACCACAGAGCATACTTGGAATTTCAAAAGACCTTGCAATCAAAGCTCTGATACCAAATGTTGAATAAATAGAGTATAAAACTCTAATTTATCAAGCAGAAGAAAACCACTCTTTAGAAGAACCTCGCAAAATAGAAAAGAAGAAGAACACTTGGGAAAGTTTTCAAGGCTTATTATTAAGCTTTTATTCTTGGAAGATAAACTCAAATACAAGGGGGGTATTTATAGGTTACAAGAAGCAATCTACACCACACAATGAGCTTGAAGTGCATCAGTCATAGTTGACACAGCTATGCCTATGAATCTAATTCCAAGTAGGGGAGAGTGAATTCAGTTTCATGTTTCTTGAGGACTTAAAGGACACTATTATTTGATGATCTAATTCCTTCTTTTTCTCTCTTTTTGAGAAGAGAGGGCGCTGATTTCAGGATAATTTGGGGGAAGCAATCTTTGATGAAGTGTTGGACTGGATATGATGCTGCGGTCGAGGGCGAATTATCTATAGTTTATTGTGTAGTTATATAATAACTTGCATGAGGCTTGCCACTTAATTTTTTGACCTAGTCAAGGTCTAATGAAAATTTAGCGTATTGACCTTATTGATGTAGTCGTGTTGGTTATTGAGCTATACCAACCAAATCTCATTACTTGGTGTCTTGTTTATCTATCAGTTTGCTGCATACTTCAAATTGTTTGGTAATCTATAGCTTATGAAGATTTATTAGAAATTGAAATCCTTAAAATATATAAATGAGGTAAGAAAATCAAATAATGGTTAGGATTTGTTTAAAAGGAAACCCGTTAATGAGAATTTGATGAGGAGGAGCTAGTCAAGTTAGGTGTTTAGGTATATGTCTTGCAAATCTTTTTCCTGAACTTTTTGAAGAAACAAAAAATGAGGATGCCTCGGTCAACGACTAGGTAATTTCCAAATAGGATGAGGTAAAGTTTAGAAGCAACTTAGAAGGTTTTTTTAGTTTGTAACTGGAGGAAATGTAGGTGTATTTATTCTTACTACTGGTAGTATATTATTGATAGAAATTTGTCTATTGTTAGTAGGACGCTCTCTTATGTAAATATATCTGATCAGTATAAGTATCCGTATCCAAATGTTTATGTGGATTCAGATTTGGATTTGGATCCGGATTTGGTTACCCAACTGATTTTTTTTGGGGTTCCGCATTTAAAGTTGGATACTTATGAGATATTCAGATCGGATTCTGATATCCGTCACATAATAAATATATAAATTTATGGTCGCTAGTTTACGTGAGTTCATTTGTAGACCATTGGTTCTCCACATAGGTGGGACCTAGTTGTGTTTGGTTTGATGTGTTCATTTGTCTTTTTATGCTGATATCCAATCCGAAGCATCTCATATCCAATCCGTATCCGATCCGAAAGCAATAAAGCATCCCCATTTTTTAATAATAATAATAGGGATACAAAGTATTTCTCAGTCAAATCAATGTTTGAGCTATAAATTCTTTAAAATTGTACTCTTCCTTCTATTCTCATTGTTGGAAACTCTCATGTTTTCATCCAATTAAATAGGCAACAAAGAAACACTAAAGAATGACATAAAATTCCATGTAAGAGAGAACCAGAAATGTTCATGCTCTTTGCACACACGGTTGTTGGGTTTTTTTTCTTGAATCAATGGTTGTTGGGGTATTGCCTAAGGAATGGTGAATTTAGTTGGTGACAGTGATCTAGATAAACTTTCACATTCAAGGTGTCTATGGTATGTTGTCAAACATTTCTACCTTAAAAGCAAAACAATGTATAAGAAGAATATGGTTTTTTGTTCTGTTTGTAGTGAATGGTAAATTGTATTTGCTTTCAGTTCATGATGAGCTCGCGGTGACGTCCACCCAAATCAGACATCTGAACAACATAAATAACTACCACCTCCACCAGCACTACCACCTGCATTGGTTTTTTGTTCTGTTTGAAATATTTTATCTATTTTTTGTAGTTTTAAAATATGGATCTGTGGTATATAAGTAAATTTACCTTCTTGATTAATCACTTTACCCTGAGTAGACACTATACAAATTCGTGGTGAAGCCCCAATCTTTATTAATGTTTGTTATCGAGGGAAAGGTTGTGGATATATATGAAATATATGTGATATATATAGTAATATTAGTAGTGTTTATCTGTGCCGAAACACCTAGTACCATATTATACTGGCAACACTTTCATGAGATGATGCCAAATGCATGGGAAATATTTACCTTAATTATTTGCAGTTCCCAAATTAGCTGGATAACTGCAAATGGAACCTTTGTTAATTTTTATCCATAAATTTTCTTAACTTTAGTTTAAATATAACTTACCAAAGTTAGCATACGTTGTAGCTCCAAAATTAACATAACGTTGGCTATCTAAACTTTGTTTTCAAACATGGTCTAAAAGTCCAAAAACTCTTCCTTAAGTCATGTGGGTCCGCATGGACCATTTGAGCTGATAGATGAGGGTTTATAACTATAGGGGAGTTCGTGCAAAACGGGAAAACCCCAGGGGTTTTAGTGAAGTTTATCCTTATATTTTTCTTGGTGTCTAAAAGAGTAGAGAGAAATCCACATGTCTATCTTAAAGAGATTGTATATTTCTTTTGTTGATTCTCATCTGATACAAAGATTCTATTTAAAGATACAAAGAGAGAGTCTGAATGCTAATGTTTAGGAGAGAAAACCTCAATCACTAATAGCACAAATGGAAACAGATTAATAGCTGGCTAATTTGGTGTAATCCGATATGGTAACAGATTAATATGGAAACAGATTAATAGCTGGCTGGTTTGGTGTGATTTGATATGGTAACAGATTAATATGGAAACAGATTAATAGCTGGCTAATTTGGTGTAATCTGATATGGTAACAGATTCGATTTCTATCTATTACGCCCCCTCAAGATAGGGTCGCAATCCAGGACACCTATCTTGTCTCTTAACCATGTGAACCGGGCTTTGGGTAATGGTTTAGTGAGTACATCAGCTAGCTGATCCTTGGTAGATAAGTGAGCTACTCGAAGGTGACCCATTGGTACAAGTTGACGCACATAGTGATAATCAAGGGCAATATGCTTCATTTTTGAGTGAAGGACAGGGTTAGAGCATAGATATGTAGCCCCCATGTTGTCACAGAATAAGGATGGAGTGTTTGGCTTGATTCCAAGTTCACCAAGTAAATGAACTAACCACATAACTTCTGCTGCAGTGTGTGCTACTGAGCGATACACAGCCTCCGTTGATGAGCATGCAACTGTGCGTTGTCTTTTAAAAAGCCAGGAAATTGGATTGCCTCCAAGAAAAATAACATATGCGGAAGTGGAAGTGCGATCATTAAGATTACCTCCCCAATCTGCATCACTAAAGGCTTGGAGTTGTAAGTTTGGTGATTTCTTGAGCATTAGGCCATGATTGATGGTGTGCTTTAAGTACCTTAGAACCCATTTCAGCTGCTGTAAATGAATGTGTGTTGGTTGATGCATAAACTGGGACAACTTATTGATGGCAAATGAGAGATCAGGACGAGTGAGGGTGACATATTGCAGAGCACCAATGATACTGTAGCGCCCCAAATTTCTAATATGAGAGCTTAGAAAATAAGTGGCGAAATCCCAGCAATCCACTTCAATACAACAATAAACACCAACAACACCACTAATATTTTTCTTTCTTTATTACAACAATTATTACGATTACAGCGGAAGTCTAAACATCTCGACACAAATTAATCGTTTATTTACAACTCAAAAACAACTCAAATAAGTCTTTACAATTTTACACAAAACACTAAATAATCCAATTATCTCAAACTGCCCACTCAAGCATCCAACCTCCAACTAAGCAATAACCTGCAACCAGTGAGGCTAGAGTTGAACCCTAACCCCCAAACTACGGGGTCAGCCATAAATGGTGTGAGTGGTAACAAATCAACAAATAACATAAATGAACTCAAAACATAATATCCAACGAATAACGATCAAACACTAAAGTATGAAATAACAACAAAAGAATAACGGGTGATACCGAAACCAAAAGCCGAGTGTGTGTAAAAACAGGAAATCCAAATGCATAAAAGTGATTCAAGTAAACATCATGACTACATGCTGACAACGATGACTACTAAGAGATGAAGATAAACTATGATAATTTGCCCATGCTTGATCATTCCGGAGATTGATCCCACATCACAGGTATTTTCCCTGGATAATTCAGGAGATCATCTCACATCTAAACATAGACTCATAATCACAAGAATACCCCAAAAGCGTCGCCTCGACTCCGATCATTCCGTAGTTCAATCCCACATCTCAAGATAATTACTTGGATAATTCCGGAGAAATACCTCACATCTCAGGTTAACTACCTGGATAATTCCGGAGATAAATCACACATCACAAGTTAACTACTTGGATAATTCAGGAGATTAAATCCTACATCAAAAGCCATACTGAGGTGCATAACTCAAGTTCCCATTCGTCATGACACTACTAATGCCTGTCCTTATTAATTTGGGTTACTGAACAAATCTCCTAGAGTAGTGTACCCTACCGGACTAAAAATCTGAATAACTGAAAATGTGCCTCGATGGGCCTCAACAAATAACTGATCAAACACCGGTATACTAGGGTCACCTACCTCTAGAGACTCAAAAACAAATATCTGAACAAATTCCACTTAACAAGTGGCTCAACAAAATATCTCAAAATCATGTTCTTAACTGAACATCTCAAAAACCAATACTTAACTGAACTTCTTAAAATCAAACACTGAACAATTATCTCAACATCAAACACTGAACAATATCTCAGAATCAAGTACTGAACAAATGTCTCAAAATCAAACACTAAACAAAATATCTCAAATCAAATACAAGATCCTACAGGACCAGTCGACTGCTTGATGGACCAGTCGACTGTCCAGAGGACATATCCCAACATTTTACAAAAATAATCTAAGGCATGACCAGTCGACTTGACAAGTCATCAGTCGACCGTCCCGAAAGAACTGAACAAAAATACAACCAGAGGACCAGTCGACTGACCTCAGTTCAGGTCGACTGTCCCGAACAAATCGCAAGACTCAAAAATACACAGTAGGCACGTACCAGTCGACTGCTCTGTAGGCCAGTCGACTGTCGGCTACAGATTTACAAAAAGTATAGATCTGAACACAAATCAAACGGGAGTATTCTAAAGATTCATCGATCATAAAATTAATTTATATTCAGGCAATAAACAATTCTCAACAATCTCCATCATGGTTATATTACTCAATCAATCAATTTCTCCAATCTCATATTCTCATGATCTTAATTCTTTAATTCTCCCATTAGGGTTTTTCTTCAACAAAAAGTCTTCCATAACTTAATCCAAATCTGATTTACAATCATAAGGTCCAGGTGTTTACCATCTAATCACAACAAAATTAATTCTTAATATGTCTCTCAACAATACGATCAACATACCCTCAATAAATCTTAATATTTCTCATACATGATCCAAATATCAACAAAAGTTCTCATCCTCCATCTCAAATTAAAGATCCAAATCATATTTACAATGAGACTAACAAAATAATGGCATAATGATCACAACAAGCATAACAAAGATCTTACGTCATCTACCAATCAAAACAAACAAGCAAAGCAAAACAAAACAAACCAACTCACCTTGTTTTGAAGAAAATCCACGAAATAGCTCTTCTCCTTGCTAGATCCAAAAAGCCTCTTCTTGTTCCTCAAACAAATCTCAAAAGCCTCAATATTGTAAATGACGGCTGGGAATAAGAAATCCCTCATATATGCCGGAGTAAAATATTAGGGTTTTATTCCCTCTTTGCAAGATAATCCTTTCCAAAAATACTTTTACATATATAATTCTTTTCTTTGAAAAATAAACCAAATATCATTTAAATTAGGATCTAATAGAAAAGTATATTTTTAAACCTCAATAAGTACTGATCGGAAAGTCCAGAAAACATCTTTTGCACTTCAACCCTCAAAATTGTCAATTTTGCAAATAAGTCCTTCTTTTCTCAAAAATTGCAAATAGTACAAATTAATTTCAGAAAAATCTGGAAAAATACTAAATAATTCTCAAATAATAAACAATGATTTTTCATAAAGAAAACTTAATTTTCCAAACTTCTAAAAAGTCATTTGCACGTGTTTTGCACGTGTACAAAAGATAATTCTTTTGGAAAATATTTATTAAATACTCAAAATCATTTAAAATTCATTTTCAAATAATTAAAATAATATTTGAAAATACGGGGTTCTACATCACTCCCTCCTTAGAAGAGTTCTGTCCTCAGAACTACTACTAATGAGTTCAAGCACATACTAACAAAAGGAAACAATACTTCATATATAGAACAAAATCCAACAATTCCATATAACATCACAATCAAAATAAAAGGATACATCGTATATCATTCAATGGTTCAATCATTCAAAGAATTACAATCACACAAAAGAAATACATTCATTCAAACAATTCAGGAAAATCATTCAGCATGCGACCCTCTGGCTCCCAAGTAGCCTCCTCGAACTGTTGATTCCTCCACAATACCTTGACCATAGGTATCACCTTGCTTCTAAGGACTTTCTCCCTACGATCAACGATCTCAACAGGCTGTTCCTTGTAGCTCAAGTTCACCTGTAGATCTTCAGGAACTTCTACCAACTGATGCTTCCGATCGGCCACATACTTCCTTAATAATGATACATGAAACACATCATGCACCTGAGCCAACTCCTCTGGAAGTTTCAATTTGTATGCGGTCTTGCCAATCCTCTCCACGATCCTATACGGTCCAATGTACCTCGGCGCCAACTTGCCACCCTTACCAAATCTGATCACTCCTTTGGTCGGAGAAACCTTGAGAAAAACTGCATCCCCAACCTCAAACTCCAAATCTCTTCGTCGAGTGTCAGCATAACTCTTCTGCCGACTCTGAGCCTCAACTAATCTCTTGCGAATCAGCTCAATCTGTTCGGATGTCTGCTGTACGATCTCAGGACCATACATCTGCCTCTCACCAACCTCATACCAATAAACAGGTGTCCTGCACCTCCGCCCGTACAAAGCCTCATACGGTGCCATCCCAATACTTGCATGGTAACTATTGTTATAGGCAAACTCAACCAATGCCAAGTATCTCTCCCAACTACCACCAAAGTCCATAACACAAGCTCTCAACATATCTTCCAGCACTCGATTCACCCTTTCCGTCTGACCATCTGTCTGCGGATGAAAAGCTGTACTGAAATCAGTCCTGGTGCCCAAAGCTGCTTGTAAACTCTTCCAAAACCTCGAAGTAAACCTTGCATCTCTGTCAGACACAATCGAAACAGGAACTCCATGAAGTCTCACAATCTCTCCAATGTATAACTCAGCCAATTTCTCCATCGACCAAGTAATCTTCATGGCTAGAAAATGTGCCGACTTAGTCAATCGGTCCACAACAACCCAAATCGAGTCATTGCCCTTCGAACTCCTAGGCAAACCCGTGATAAAGTCCATGCTGATATTCTCCCACTTCCACTCCGGAATGGGTAATGGCTGTAACAAACCTCCAGGTCTCTGATTCTCTGCCTTGATCTGCTGACAAGTCAGACACCTTGCCACGAAATCTGCTACATCTCGCTTCATGCCAGACCACCAAAAGTGTGATTTGATGTCCCTGTACATCTTCGTACCTCCTGGATGAACTGATAACAATGTGCTGTGTGCCTCCTGCAAGATACTCTCTCTCAACTCTGCATCATCTGGGACACACAACCTCTCACCCAACCAAAGAACTCCATCTTGGACATGAAATTCTGATAACTTGCCTTCTGAAACCTGCTGCAACATCTTTTGGATTTCTGAATCTGATCTCTGACCTTCCACAATCTTCTCTCTCAAAGACGGCTGCAGCCTTAACTGAGCCAAAGATGCCCCTAAACCTCGCAGTACCACCTCGATACCTGCCTGATCGAACTCTGCTGCCAACTCCCTTCGAGTAGTGATCAACCTTGCCAAACTACTCTTCCTGCTAAGTCCATCAGCCACTACATTCGCCTTGCCCGGATGATACTTGATCTCAGGACGAATGTCTTCCAATACCTCCAACCATCTTCTCTGACGAAGATTCAAATCCCTCTGCTGATAGATATACTTCAGGCTCTTGTGGTCAGTGTACATATTGACCTTCTCACCATAAACATAATGCCTCCATAGCTTCAAGGCATATATGATAGCTGCTAACTCCAAGTCATGCGTCGGATAATTCTTCTCATGCGGACGCAACTGTCTCGAACCATATGCAATGACCTTGCCTTCTTGCATCAAGACACATCCCAAACCTCTGAGAGATGCATCACTGAAGATATCATAATCCTTCCCTGCTTGCGGCAATGCTAATATGGGTGCGGTAGTCAACCTTTCCTTTAGCTCAAGGAAACTCTCCTCGCACTTATCTGTCCACACAAAAGCCACATTCTTCCAGGTCAAACCTGTCATCGGAACTGCAATCTGAGAATACCCCTGAATAAACCTCCTGTAGTAACCAGCTAATCCCAAGAAGCTTCTCACTTCCTTCACTGACGTCGGCCTGGGCCAATCCTTCACTGCTTCCACTTTCTGAGGGTCAGTAGCCACTCCCTCCTTAGAAAGAATGTGACCAAGGAAAGCCACCTCAGACTTCCAGAATTCACACTTCGACAATTTGGCATACAAGCTGTGCTCCTGCAATGTCTGTAATACCGCTGTCAAGTGCTTAGAATGATCCTCTTCCGACTTCGAATACACCAAGATATCATCGATGAAGACCACCACGAAGGAATCAATGAATGGCCTCAACACCCGATTCATCATATCCATGAACACTGCTGGCGCATTCGTCAACCCGAATGGCATCACCAAGAATTCATACAACCCATGACGAGTCCTGAAAGCTGTCTTGCTCACATCTTCCTCCTTGACTCGCACCTGATGATACCCCGACCTCAAGTCAATCTTCGAAAATACCGCTGCTCCTCGAAGTCTGTCGAACAAATCATCTATCCGCGGCAGTGGGTACTTGTTCTGAATAGTCATCCTATTCAACTTCCTGTAGTCAATGCACATCCTCATCGACCCATCCTTCTTCTTGACCAACAACACTGGCGCTCCCCACGGAGATGAACTCGGTCTGATAAGCCCTTTGCTCAAAAGCTCTTCAATCTGCTTCTTCACTTCATCCTGCTCTACAGGTGCCATCCTGTACGGAGCCTTGGAAATCGGTGCACTCCCCGGCTGAACATTGATGCAAAACTCCACATCTCTCTGCGGCGGTAACTCTGGAAAGTCATCCAAGAACACCTGAGGAAACTTTCGAACCACCGGAATGCCCTTGACTTCATCTGCAATAGACTTCTTAGATACCATTGCAGCCACCTGCGGGATCTTCTTCTTCCCTTGGAAAGTTACTGCAGGTCCACCTGGTGCTTTCACCAACACCTCCTTCTGCTTGCAATCAATTGTGGCATCATAAATAGCCATCCAATCGATGCCGACAATGACATCCACTCCCAACACTTGTAGCTCGATCAAGTCGATGCCGAACATCCTTCCACCGATCTCGATATCACAGCCCTCGTAATATCGATCTGCTACAAGCTCTTCACCTGACGGCGTTGCCACCGACAAAATTCTGCCTGGAAAAAGCTTAGGTTCCAAACCTAAGATCTTGGCAAAACTTGGCGATACAAATGTATGCGATGAACCAGTGTCAAACAAAACCTTTGCTTTAATTCCATTTATTAAAACAACTCCTGTTACAATAAGAATGATACTCAATCTTAAATTATTCTGAAACAAAAGCTTTTATTCATTACACTGATTCAAAAATGAAAGAAATCAAAATTCCTGCATACCCTGTATTACATCTTCCGAGTTCTTCGCATCCTCCTCGGTCAATGCAAATACTCGCCCTTGCCTCTTCGGGACTTTGCTTCCACCCGAACCATCTTTCTTCAGTTGTGGACAATGGGGCCTTGAGTGTCCTGTCTGCCCACACTGAGAACAAACATGCTCTGCCAACTTCGGACATGCTGACCTGTAATGTCCTACTTCCTTGCAGTAGTAGCAGGTCACTTCCTGAGCTCCAGATGCCTTCTGCACCGGTCCACTGAACTTCGCCTGCTTCGCGGGGAATCCCTTCCCACTCTGGCCTGATGCTGGCCTCTTGTTCCGGTTCCATGATTCCTGCTTCTTCTGAAACAGTTCCATATCTTCTTCAGTCATAGCGACCCTCCTGACCAGCTTGTCGAATCTTCGGATACCCAATGGAACCATTCTTGACCTCAAGTTCGGCCTCAAGCCCTGCTCAAACTTTTTGGCCTTCTTTGCTTCATCTATGACCAATTCTGGTGCATACCTCGAAAGTTGAGCGAACTTCGTCTCATACTCCCGAACAGTCATGCTCCCCTGCTGAAGGTTCATGAACTCAGTCGCCTTCTTCTCCTGAACATCAAGAGGAAAGAAACGATCTCTGAACTCCTCCAGAAAGGCTTCCCATGTCAAAGGCTGATCTCCCAGAGTCCTCTTCAGTGACTCCCACCAGACACCAGCATCTTTCTCGAGCTGCATCGAAGCTAACTTCACCTTACTAGCTGCTGGAGTCTCCGATACTTCGAAGATCGTCTGCATCTTCCTGATCCAGTCATCTGCTGCTGTTGGATCAGCCTGCCCCTCAAAGACTGGCGGCCTCATCCTCTTAAAGGATTCGATCTGCTTGATGGGGTCGGCATTCACCAATCCATGCCCAGCTCCATGATTCGGCGGCGGGTTCTGCTGCTGCGCTTGCTGCTGCGCCACGTTGAATGCCATCAATGTATTCAAGGTCTGATAGACCTTAGCAAACTCAGCCTCTAGGTCAATTCCCGTTCCTCGAGAACTACCCGAACCATCCTCATTGTTGCCACCATTTCTACCTCTGGGTGCAACCATTGTGATTACTGCAAAACGAGGGTAAAGTTAGAGCACACATACAATTCAAACTCAAATCATTACCCTATGGCAAAGCCATAACCATACCCCAAACCATAATTTCAAACCAAACATCATAATTTAATTCTATGTGATACTCACACTATGATGTCCACACCCAGGTACTCACTCTCTAGTGTCCACACCTAGGTTGGTTGTCATACTAAGTCTATTATTACATTGAAGCAGAGCTCTGATACCAATCTCTGTAGCGCCCCAAATTTCTAATATGAGAGCTTAGAAAATAAGTGGCGAAATCCCAGCAATCCACTTCAATACAACAATAAACACCAACAACACCACTAATATTTTTCTTTCTTTATTACAACAATTATTACGATTACAGCGGAAGTCTAAACATCTCGACACAAATTAATCGTTTATTTACAACTCAAAAACAACTCAAATAAGTCTTTACAATTTTACACAAAACACTAAATAATCCAATTATCTCAAACTGCCCACTCAAGCATCCAACCTCCAACTAAGCAATAACCTGCAACCAGTGAGGCTAGAGTTGAACCCTAACCCCCAAACTACGGGGTCAGCCATAAATGGTGTGAGTGGTAACAAATCAACAAATAACATAAATGAACTCAAAACATAATATCCAACGAATAACGATCAAACACTAAAGTATGAAATAACAACAAAAGAATAACGGGTGATACCAAAACCAAAAGCCGAGTGTGTGTAAAAACAGGAAATCCAAATGCATAAAAGTGATTCAAGAAAACATCATGACTACATGCTGACAACGATGACTACTAAGAGATGAAGATAAACTATGATAATTTGCCCATGCTTGATCATTCCGGAGATTGATCCCACATCACAGGTATTTTCCCTGGATAATTCAGGAGATCATCTCACATCTAAACATAGACTCATAATCACAAGAATACCCCAAAAGCGTCGCCTCGACTCCGATCATTCCGTAGTTCAATCCCACATCTCAAGATAATTACTTGGATAATTCCGGAGAAATACCTCACATCTCAGGTTAACTACCTGGATAATTCCGGAGATAAATCACACATCACAAGTTAACTACTTGGATAATTCAGGAGATTAAATCCTACATCAAAAGCCATACTGAGGTGCATAACTCAAGTTCCCATTCGTCATGACACTACTAATGCCTGTCCTTATTAATTTGGATTACTGAACAAATCTCCTAGAGTAGTGTACCCTACCGGACTAAAAATCTGAATAACTGAAAATGTGCCTCGATGGGCCTCAACAAATAACTGATCAAACACCGGTATACTAGGGTCACCTACCTCTAGAGACTCAAAAACAAATATCTGAACAAATTCCACTTAACAAGTGGCTCAACAAAATATCTCAAAATCATGTTCTTAACTGAACATCTCAAAAACCAATACTTAACTGAACTTCTTAAAATCAAACACTGAACAATTATCTCAACATCAAACACTGAACAATATCTCAGAATCAAGTACTGAACAAATGTCTCAAAATCAAACACTAAACAAAATATCTCAAATCAAATACAAGATCCTACAGGACCAGTCGACTGCTTGATGGACCAGTCGACTGTCCAGAGGACATATCCCAACATTTTACAAAAATAATCTAAGGCATGACCAGTCGACTTGACAAGTCATCAGTCGACCGTCCCGAAAGAACTGAACAAAAATACAACCAGAGGACCAGTCGACTGACCTCAGTTCAGGTCGACTGTCCCGAACAAATCGCAAGACTCAAAAATACACAGTAGGCACGTACCAGTCGACTGCTCTGTAGGCCAGTCGACTGTCGGCTACAGATTTACAAAAAGTATAGATCTGAACACAAATCAAACGGGAGTATTCTAAAGATTCATCGATCATAAAATTAATTTATATTCAGGCAATAAACAATTCTCAACAATCTCCATCATGGTTATATTACTCAATCAATCAATTTCTCCAATCTCATATTCTCATGATCTTAATTCTTTAATTCTCCCATTAGGGTTTTTCTTCAACAAAAAGTCTTCCATAACTTAATCCAAATCTGATTTACAATCATAAGGTCCAGGTGTTTACCATCTAATCACAACAAAATTAATTCTTAATATGTCTCTCAACAATACGATCAACATACCCTCAATAAATCTTAATATTTCTCATACATGATCCAAATATCAACAAAAGTTCTCATCCTCCATCTCAAATTAAAGATCCAAATCATATTTACAATGAGACTAACAAAATAATGGCATAATGATCACAACAAGCATAACAAAGATCTTACGTCATCTACCAATCAAAACAAACAAGCAAAGCAAAACAAAACAAACCAACTCACCTTGTTTTGAAGAAAATCCACGAAATAGCTCTTCTCCTTGCTAGATCCAAAAAGCCTCTTCTTGTTCCTCAAACAAATCTCAAAAGCCTCAATATTGTAAATGACGGCTGGGAATAAGAAATCCCTCATATATGCCGGAGTAAAATATTAGGGTTTTATTCCCTCTTTGCAAGATAATCCTTTCCAAAAATACTTTTACATATATAATTCTTTTCTTTGAAAAATAAACCAAATATCATTTAAATTAGGATCTAATAGAAAAGTATATTTTTAAACCTCAATAAGTACTGATCGGAAAGTCCAGAAAACATCTTTTGCACTTCAACCCTCAAAATTGTCAATTTTGCAAATAAGTCCTTCTTTTCTCAAAAATTGTAAATAGTACAAATTAATTTCAGAAAAATCTGGAAAAATACTAAATAATTCTCAAATAATAAACAATGATTTTTCATAAAGAAAACTTAATTTTCCAAACTTCTAAAAAGTCATTTGCACGTGTTTTGCACGTGTACAAAAGATAATTCTTTTGGAAAATATTTATTAAATACTCAAAATCATTTAAAATTCATTTTCAAATAATTAAAATAATATTTGAAAATACGGGGTTCTACAGATACTCCGAAATGTTTTGGGGTCAGCAGATGCCGAACCATCCAATAGTTTTAAGGGAGTGGAGGTGCATAATGGTGTTCTTGTTGGTTTGGCCCTAGCCATATTGACTTTGTCCAATAATTCCCTTATGTGCCCATGTTGTGAAAGAAGGATGTCGTCCCTAGTTGGAATGAGCTCAATGCCTAGAAAATAATGAGGGTAGCCAAGATGTTTGAGTGAGAACCTATTTGAAAGTTCTGTCATGAAAGTATTAAGGAATTTCATGTGGCTCCCTGTCAATATCAAGTCATCAACATACACTAATAAAAGAGCGTGCACTGCACCTTTGTGGTAGATGAATAGGAAAGAGTCACTTAGACTAGTAGTGAAGCCATAGTCAAGAACAAAGGCTTTTAGAGCATCATGCCACGCTCTTGGTGCTTGGCGCAAACCATAAATGGCTTTCTTGAGTTTGCAGACATGATGAGGAAATTCAGAGTGTGTAAACCCCGGTGGCTGTTGCATGTAAACATCTTCACTAAGTTTACCTTGTAGAAAAGCATTGTTCACATCCATTTGATGCATAGACCAACCATGTGCAAGTGCCAAGGTGAGTACCACTTTGATAGTTTGAGGTTTAACAACTGGGGCGAAAGTTTCCTTTAAATCGAGGCCAGGTGTCTGAGTGTAGCCTTTTGCAACCAATCTGGCTTTATACCTTGCAATGCTACCATCCGGATTTCTCTTGATACGGAATATCCATCTGCATCCTACCAAATTTTTGGCTTCATTTTTTGGTACTAGAGTCCAAGTGCCATTGTTAAGAAGTGCATCAAATTCTTCAGAGCACGCCTTTCTCCAAAGAGGACTCTTGAGGGCCTGTGTCACTATTGATGGTTCAAGATTTTTTGGCAAAGCATGTTTAGTGGCAGCAAAAACTTGCTTTGGTATGAATATGTTATTTTGAGACCTGGTAACCAAATGGTGACTGCGAGTTGTGTTAGAATGGTCTAAAATGGGTGAAGGAGGTGAAGGAGAATTGTTACCTGACTGTGTTGCCATGGAGACATGAGACTGCTGGTTCGGTTCTACTGCACAGACCAGAGAAGGTTCAGTCACATGGGTTTGTTGTGCAGGCATGATAGTGGTTGCTACTGGGGCATGTGTGGGAGGGGCTTGGGCTGGGATGACAGTATGCAGAGTGGACTCGGTTGGAGAAATAATGGTACTTGCTGTAGATGATTGTGTGAGAGTTTCATAAGGAAATGAATCTTCGATGAAATTTACGTGTCGTGAGATATATATTCTGTTGGATAAAGGTTCAAGACATAGGAAGGCATGTTGGGACAATGGGTGGCCAAGGAAATTGCATGGAAGGGATCGGTTTTGTAGTTTGTGTTTAGTGTAGGGCCTTAACCATGGGAAACAGAGGCAGCCAAAGGAATGCAATTTAGTGTAATCAGGTGGTTTTTGAAATAGTACCTCAAATGGTGACTTCATTTTGATGGTTGGTGATGGCATCTTGTTTATGAGGTATGCGGCTGCGGTGAAGTCAAAAGTCCAGAATTTTGGAGGTAGATTAGCATGGTGCAGGAGGGTTCTACCGGTTTCCACAATATGTCTATATCTTCGTTCGGCTGTACCATTTACTTTTGGTGTATGGGGAGGTGTAGTTAGATCGCTAATTCCATGCTTGGCCAAAAAAGGTTTGAGTTTTATGAACTCACCTCCATTATCCGAGAAGAGAGATAGGATAGGCAAATTGAAATATTTTTCAACAATGTTCTTAAATTGAATAAAGAGGGAAAATACAGCTGACTTGTTTTTCATAGGATACAGCCAGACATATTTTGAAAAATGATCAACAAAGATCAAGTAGTATAAGTAGCCATCTAATGACTTTATTGGGGCTGGTCCCCAAACATCCGTGTAAATGAGTTCCAAAGGTCTGCTGCTGGAGAGATGATGATTTGAGAAGGGCAGCTTGTGACTTTTAGCACAGTGACAGGAGCTACATTCATGAGATGTGGGCGACTTTATTGGAATATGATGACCGTCAGCCAAATGTTTGATTATTTTAGGAGAGGGATGACCAAGCTTGTGATGCCACGTGGAGATGGTTTGGATGCTGGTGTTGAGAGCATGAGGTTGTGGAGATGTGGTGGATATGATTGGTAGGTGGTAGAGATCTTGCTTAATTGGGCCTTGCAGCAGAGCCTGACCCGAGTTCAAGTCCTTCACAACAAAACAGTGAGGAAAAAATTCAACAGAACAATTGTTAGTTTGACACAATTTTGAGACTGATAACAAATTAGATTTAATATGTGACACTCGTAACACTTTGGTGAGATGCAGAGATTTAACAGGAGTATGAAGAGAGGTGTGTCCTATGTGTGTGATATTCAAACCTGTGCCATCGCCAACTACGACTTTATCTGATCCCGGGTAAGGATTTGCTAAGGTGAGTTGTTCAAGATCCTGAGTGATATGGTGAGAGGCCCCTGTGTCCATGATCCAACTTGTGTTTTGCATTGCAGGTTGAAAGGAAGCTGTGTTGGCTGAAGGTCAGCCACCGTTACGTTTGGGATAGCCTCTGATCTTGTAGCAATTCCTTGCAGTGTGGCCAGGCTTATTGCAATATTGACACACTACCTTGTGATCTGAAGATGGTGCAGGTGATGAGAAGTTGTGATGCGCTGGAATTTTTAATTGATGATATCCTCTATTGCGGGCTGCTGCATGAGCTGTTGCAATGAAAGAATCATTGCTTGTTGGTCCAACACGGTGCATGAGGGTGTCAAAGTCCATGAGCTTCTCATGGAGTTCAGCAAAATTGATGGGGGTTTCCCTACTACGAAGGGCTGCTGAGATCTCACGATAGTCCGTGCTCAAGCCATTTAAGGTGTGGATGACCTGATCAGTATCATCTAGGGGGTGATCAATGATAGAAAGTTCATCAGAGATAGCCTTAATACCTTGAAGATAGGCAGCCATAGTCTGAGTACCCTTTGAGAAGGTGGATATGCGCTGCTTGAGGGCCATGATGCGGACTCTGGATCTGCCGGCATACATGGTTTGAAGGATGTCCCAAGCTTGTTTGGCGGTTTTGACAGTACCAAGGTGGGTGACCACTGTTGCAGCTACAGAGGAGACAATGCCATGGAGAATAAGTTGATCCTGTCGGATCCAGAGGGTGAATTCTGGGTTGATAGTTGCAGTATCAGTCCCAAGGTATTTTGATGGACACTGTTTTGTGCCATCTATGTAGCTCATGAGGTCAAATCCTGTTAGCAGTGCCAGGAATTGGATACGCCATGCCGGGTAGTTGTCTCCATCGAGTTTGATGTATAGCTGAGAGCCAGCATTGAGAACAACTAGCTTTTTGTCATCTGATGAGATCAATGTTGAAGATTGGTCAGTTTGGGAGTTGGTGGAAGACATGATTTCGATCGAGAAAAAAAATGCTGTGAAGCTAGACAACTCTGATACCATAAAGAGATTGTATATTTCTTTTGTTGATTTTTCATCTGATACAAAGATGCTATTTAAAGATACAAAGAGAGAGGCTGAATGCTAATGTTTACGAGAGAAAAACCTTAATCACTAATAGCACAAATGGAAACAGATTAATAGCTGGCTCATTTGGTGTAATCTGATATATTAACAGATTAATATGGAAACAGATTAATAGCTGGCTGATTTGGTGTAATCTGATATGGTAACAGATTCGATTTCTATCTATTATATCTTACATACTTCAATGATTTATTTGATCAGAAGAGAAGCCTAAAATCGACATTAGAGGCTACGGTTGGAGTTGGAAGGTAGCAACAATAGCTGGCTTGGCAAACTTGGCGCTGGGGAGGTTCGTTCTCGATCCTTTTCTGTCTTATAGCTTCCAATTTTTCTTTTATGATTTTCATCCTTAATTAATATGCTTGAGTTTAATCTTTTTTTTTTCCTCTTCCATTTTATCTTCTGTGATATCTCAGCATACCAATAATGGCTAACGTTGTAGAGGTGATGGTGTTCAATGTTGAAGAAGCAAAAAAAATCGATGGAGTTGGTGATTGGGCCAGTTATTATGTGCACTTCACTGATCTCATCCGCACCAAATACTTCTCTCCTATTGAGGATATTGATGACCGCTATAGAGATGAGTATTTGGACATTGTACTGCAAACGCATTCTCATCAGTCCATGGTGAGGATTTACATGCGTTATATCAATTTAATAGGCTACCAGATGGGTGAAAATGGTAAGTGGCTTGAGTCTGGGCATCACCATACCTGGAGAAGAAATCTCCCACCCCATAGGATTCCTGGATCCACCTTCTTGGAGTTTACTTGCTCCTACGATAACTTGCTCCATCTTGTTGGAGATGGTCAAACTCTCTATACTTTTCTCTTTGGCCAATGTCAGCTCACCACAGCAGTAAATCTACTTGCTACCTCCTCAACTAAGACTGAACGGGCATGGGCTTTGTTTGTTGTGGGAGTTATGATATGTGAGACCATTAGAATCCCTTCTCTTTCTTGCTACTTTGCTTCCGCATCCTCCCTTGGTCTTACACTCTCTAAATGGAGGGCCCCTCGTTTTCATACGCGCGAGAGAAACCGGCTTCTATCCGGGTTTTCCACCCCCTACTGCCTGGATAGTGAACCTTATCGAGAGGTGGATGCCAAGAGACCTGGGGAACAACAGTTGTTGGAAGTGTTTTCTCTGCGTATCATTAACATCAATGGAGGAAAAGGCCCAAGTAATTTCTTCGGAACTGTATATTTTAAAGAATCTTGGTATGGTGAACCCATCTACAACGGAGGAAGAGTGGAGGATACAGTACTCGTTTCTTCCGGTGACAGTCTATTACTTACTGGTCCAAGACATTGCATTCCCTCCGAGTACATTGACCTGGGCTTCAAGTTTGTGATCTTCGATAAGATATTACCTTTTGATACTGAGATTTTCTATTCATGGCCCTCATTACCGCACGATGTGCCCTTGTATTCTGAGTTTGCCACCGATGATTGTTCGTTGATGATGGGTTTGATAGTTTTAAATAGTGCCGTGCAAGCCACAGTGGAGGTCACCATCAATGCTGTCAGTAAAGTTTATGTTTACGGGAGTATATCTGCCATGTTTGATGACTATGAAGTCGTGCTTTTTCAAAAGATTCACAAGGAGCATTTGGGAGTTTGCCCTGGCGAGCACCTTTCCTTGTCAAGATCTTCAGTGGCCGTGCCATCAGAGTCATTCATCTTGATTCATGTGGACTTGTATGATTATGATGAAGAGTTCTGTTTTCTTAATGGCTTCGTGGAGTTCCCTGCCCAACTCTCTGGTTCATCTCAAAAAATCATTCATGGAGATTCTTGCAGTGAGATCGTAATCAACGTCACCTGGACATGAGTTATATCAACAGTAGAAGGGATAATGGTAAAATTTGCTACACTTGTAATTTACCTTAACCTGTGTCGTTCTGTAGTTATTTATACTTTTTGTCTCGTTTGGTTATACTAAATTCTGCTAATAGAGATTTTATCAAAAAAGTGAATTGAAAATGCTCAATTACTTATCCACTGGTTTGCTGAGATGATTCAATTGAATTGGACTCCCCTCCCCCCACTACCATTTAGAGCAATTCAGTTGTCATATATCATGTTACCGTTTTATTATACAGTTGTTCTGATTGAATCTGCTGATTTAGCTCCTACTTTTGTTTCAATAGTTATAGAGGTAGAAGATACGTAAGTTATCAGTACTGCCTAAAATATAATGCAACATTATGCAGACTAAGGTTGCTTTTTATTTTCTTTTGTTTTTGGTTTAATTTGGTATAAGCCACAAAATTTTGTTGAATCAAAATTTCAAAATTTGGCATAAGCCACATAATTCGGTTGCAATTTTACAGTGTGTTGGATAGTAGATGCTACCAGGTGGGCTAAGATCATTAACGCTCGTAGATATAAGGAGTTGGATAGGAATACGCTCAACGAGTAGCAATTTTTCAAGTTAGTTGAATTTAAAGAAAATCAAGATGACGATGACGAGGAAGAAAATATGGTGCTCAATGAGTTTTATTCCAACTAAATAAATGTGGCAATTCAATGCTTTTTCATATCACACATAATTGAATCAAACGATAATGTTTCATCCTTTTGTACACAGAGGATGATTTTAGCATATACGAATTTTACTGAAACTTGCAGTTCAAAACCTTGTAAATGCTGGAGATGTTTTTGATTTATTGAGTAGGTTGGTTTTTACCATGCCAGAGTCCATCCATCAATCATCTTGTTGGTACTGTTTGGCACACATCTTACATGGATAACATCTGACATGTAATGAAATAATACATTATACATTCTAGCCATTATGAGAAGTTGAGGCAAAACTCTACTCTCTCTTTTACCTTGTTGGTTCATCCATTCTCTTTGTGGAACCAATACTTTTTCTCGCTGGTGTCTTTACTTTGCTGTATCTCTTTTTGCCCTCATGTACTATATTGTTCCTAAGATACTGAATGCTCATTCATTCATCTTACCATTTAACAGTTCATATTCAAATCTAGCTAAACAAATGATCAGTTTATAGTGTTTTGCTTTCTTGCAAGTAACTTTCACTTATGCAGTATCGTTTTGATTGAATGATCGATGCAGTTGTGCCAAACTGGATGATGGAGGTGAAACCTGTAATCGATTTTGGTTAAAACAGTATTTGGGCATGGTAAATATATGGGCAGCAGTTCAAAGAGTCCTGCTACTATACACTTGAAGAGAAGAGAAAAGAGTTGTCGTTTTCTTTTAACTAAACACAAAAGTTTTTTTGTTATGTAACTGAGTGATGATTAACATCTGGCTTTGCTTTTGGATACTCACTTCAAATGGTTTACTCCAAGTAAAATTTCTCGATTAATTATTTGTTTATTTGTTAATCTTTTTGGGAAGAATTTGTTGCTTGTTCAGTTGTTTGTAATGCTATGCTCTTCACCACTGTTCCATTGAATAAGTGTGCATCCCTAACGAGGATCCCTATAGTGTTGTCATGTGTACCAACCATGACCGCGCCCAAGCTCATCTGAATGAAAAATGCCGACCATGATTTCAGTTCCCTTTCCGATCACGATTGACCACCCTAGTACATTCTTTTGCAGGGGTGATTATGGTCTCTTCTTCGGAAGATAGGTTGAACATCATCCTTCATTAGCTGCATTCTGTGATCCTGGTTTGTTTACAAGTTCTTATTTTTATTTGATAGGGACTTCTTACGTTTTCTTGCCTCGATTTTTTTTTTTTGAAATCGATTGAATATACGTACTTAATTACACTTGTTTGCAACAATCAAGTGAAAGCCATTTAAAAAAATTAATAGAAAATTAGTATACCCCTAACGCAACAATCTATGGGCTTCATTTAGGATTGGAGTTAATCTATATGGATGATTCTTTTAACATGTTATACCTAAGGGTGATCATCTCTACCATACCTATCACAGGAAAGAAAAAAGGTCATACCGGAATTTTGGTGGAAACGAAATAAAATGCAAGTATTGGATTTGACAATGGAGCAACGGAATTTGGCTGACCTGAGGGAGATTTCAGGGAGAGTTGGTGAAGGCATAGGGATGGCAACCAGGTTGGGTCAACCTGTGACCCACCCACTTTCAACCTTACACGTGACCCACCCACTTTCAACCTTACACGCTTTGACCTTGTCTGGGTTTGGGTCAAACCCGTAACCCTAACCAGGTCGAACCGGGTGGCAAAATTTCCCCAAAAAACTAATGTAACCTAGCCCGTCAAACCTGTTAACCGATCTAATCCAACCCGAACCCGACCCACAACCCGGCGGGTTGCCAACCCGGGGGCTATAAAAACTCCATAAATTTACTCAATTTTTTTCACATGCACACTCTACTCTCCATCTATCAACTCTCCACTACTACTACTATTCTCAATCTACTTCAACAAAGAAGCAACAACAAAGTGAACAAGTTCAATCATGTCGAATTCGTGTCGAAGCGACTACGTCTACACCAACTCTCTCTACTACTCAAATTCTTGTCGAAACTCACCCTCTCTCTCTACGACTCTACTACATATTTTCTCAAGTGAAGATGGTCAGTCGTTTGATTTCTTGTCGTCTACTCAGCTGTCTTCATTATTTTCTCTCTCAACTTTATATTCGATTATTACAGTATCAAAATTTTCCAAGATTCCATCAGTCTCTTCTCCAGCTCTGTTCCCAAACCCTCACTTCGTTGAAGCTCAATTATCTATGTTTTACCAAACTCCATTGTGATTTTTTAGATGTTCCGTTTCTGAAAATGTTGGATCTGAGATTTGTTCTATTCGCAAATTCTGATGCACTTTCGCAGTTGTTGTGCTTCTTTTTACCTTCACTAGTTATTGACAAATCTCGGTGGGTTCCGAATGTTACTCTGTCAACACCAACTATTTTTCCGAACATGTTGCAGCTCAGGTTTGTTGATTGCGTGGATCCAACACTAGAATACCGCAATATCGCAGAGCCTCCCAACATGACGTATTATACCTCTCCACAGAATCTCAACATCGAGGTTCCAAACCTTAGGTATTTATATTTCAGCGGTGCACAAATAGCAAAATCAAATTCAACTTATTCACCTAAGATCGGCAGACCTCCTATCCTCTTCCCATTTCCTTCTCTCTCCTTCCTCATACGACCCCCTTCTCCTCCTTCACCTCTGGTATCCCTCCCTTCCTCCACACCCGACCACCCCCTCCTCCCTCTTTTCTTCCCCCTCACCAGCCAAACCACCCTCCTCCGCGCCTCCTCTCTCCCTCCCTCCAGAATCTCCTCCAAACCCCAACCCCCATCTTTCTTCCTCCCTCCTCGGTCGGATTCCCCACTAAGTGAGGAGTTGGGGAGGGGAGGAGGTCGTTGGCTCCTCCCTTCTCCCCTCCCCCCATCAATTTGTTTTTTCTAATATCGAAATTACAACCAATTTACAATTATCAAGAAAACGAATCCTAGTTGGTGTGGGGGTGATGGTAGTCAAGCAAATCAATAGTTTGACTCAACTTTGAACTATTCGGGTCAAAGTGAGGGGGTGTTTAGGGTCTCTCCTATCAGGGGGCTTGGAGTGGGCATTTGCGTTATCATTGGGGGCGATAGTTTTTTATGGTTGGTGTAGTCATGTTGCGATTGTGGGTAACAGTAGACCATGGACAAGCTAGGCAGTGAGAAATTGGCCTAATATTGATCTAGTTAGGTCGTATTGGAAGGATGCATGTGGTTTCTCATGTATCTATAGGCTTGAGGTGGCGTTTGTGGTATCGTTGGGGGTAACGATAATTCGCATTGTGATGTGGCAGGGATAGTAAACGGTGGTCAAGCTAGAGGATGAGAACGAGATTTCATTTTGGACATTGGTATGTCAGAGTGGTGGGTGCCTATGATGTCTCTCGTATGGTATTTGAAGTTGTCACGCCCCGCTTCCCAAAATGAGGGAATACAAGTCCATGACTAAGGCCCAGCGAATGATGCGAACACACCATTCATGAGCTGTACAAGTAACTCAACAACAAGATAACAAAATAAACCACGCAGGCATGTAAAATCACAATATGATATTGAAAGTTTATGACATAGTCCATAACATAACCAACCACTGGGAAATACAAATAATTACGGGTTAAACAAGCCCGAATTACAATAAAGAGTTGCATGAAATAAAAAACAAACTAAAGATAACATGATAAACAATAAGGCTAAAATACTTGATCAGCGACACCTTCTGGTAATTCTCCATTTGGGCCTGCAAGTACATTATTACAAAAGGAGGAAAAGAAGACAAGAAGACACCCGTTAATACAAGTCACGGGCCGCATGTGGCACAAGCTAAGGGGACATGTACAAAACAAAATAAAAAGAAAACAGGAAAAAGAGCAAGGAATCGAGAGTCATGCAATATGTAAACATAATTATGAACAAGGTATTATGGAACAAGTAGCATGTAAAACAAGTTATCAAGTAAACAAATATCAAGTCAACATGAACATGCAACATATAATTGGATCTTGCAAGTACACGTGTTAATCTTATGTCTAATGTTTGATTCTATCTAGGTAGCACTTCATGCATCCATCTTTTTACTACATGGTTGCTACATACAATTCAGTTACGTTTAGACTTAGTGTTGGATTTTATAGGTCACGTACTCGGAAAAAACATGTACATTCAATATTGTATCGAGATACGTGCGATGTGAAATATGTAGTGTGTAAACTTGTAACGTGAAACATGTAAACTTGTAATTTGCAAACTTGCAACTTGCATTGGGAAACCACGAGCTCCCGTCCGAGTACGCTCTTCTATATTTCCCACAACTTAAATCTTTCCCTTATACCCCGGCTTGTTACTTTTATTTCAGTTTAACATGATCATAATGTAATGAGAACGATGTCAAGATATGGACAGGGAACATCAAGGAATTATGCATGAAATATGTTCTAAGTCATGAGATGCAAAAACATGTAGCCTTAAAATGTCATACTTGGGTCTAATTTTTATTTGAAATATGGGTCAACAGTATTTTAGGGTAGTATAAAACAATATTGCAACTACAAAGTGATCGATGACATGTATAAAACTTAATCAAGAATTATAAGACATTATAACAACATTCAAACTATTAACATGGGTAAAATAATCATTCACACTATCATGTATAACCCTAAAAGTACATATATTTGTATCATCGTGTTTGTGTAATGCTTATGACAATAAAATATTCACGATCATATGTAATTATAGGATCGACGGATTAAGTATAGCAACAGGTATCAATTCGACTTATGAATGCGAATTAGAATCAAGAAATATACTTACGGTATTTATGCAAAGAAAGCTTGTACTAGAACAAACGAATTTGTACAAAAGATACTTGCCTGAATTGATGATGATTGATACTGAATACCAGAATAACGGGATCAGAATTCCGGGTAGCGACGCACGTGGAAGATACGTGACAACAACTCCAAAAGAGCAAACTCCAAAACAACAAAACTCCTCAAATTCTTCTCCACAACATCAAACACACCACACAATCCACTTCACAACACCAAATACTAATCAATCCAATCCCCTACTTCACAAAACACCACACAGTAAGTGGCTCCCTTTTATTCTCCAAAACAGCGAAATACAACAAACAACCACTTCACTGGATCTAATCCCAACTCCAACACAACACCCACACACTAATAAAATCAATCTCTCCGTTCTGTTCTCCTCCTCCACCTTTTCCCAATTTACCAGAGAAAGAGAGAGAGGGCGATGGCGCAAAAGAGAGGGAGCTGCGAGGCGCGTGGGAGAGATTGGCGGCGAGGTCGCTAGGGGGGGTCTGCGACGGCTGTAGGGAGGATGAGGGACGTCGACGAGGTGGATGAGGGGTGCAGGCGAAGCGTCACGACTGAGGTCGAGCGGCGAGGAGGATGAGCGACGGGGGCGACTGGGGGCAATGGGTCAAAGACGAGTGGCGGATGGGAGTCGACTGGAGCTATTGCCGCGGCTGTATGAGGGTGAAGAGGAGGCATGGAGGCTGCCGAGGGGAGGGGATGGTGGTCTGGCGATGGTGGAGCGGCGACGTGAGACTGTGGAGGAAGACGATGTGAAATGGGTTCTGAGGGGCTCGATGGGGTGCAGTCGCAAGGGAGAGGAGGTCCTCCGGTGGTGATGGTGTCGAGGGAAGCTAGGCGGGAAAGAAAGACAGGAGGTGATAGCACGGCGAGACAAGGCTGTGACGGGGCTCAGGTGCTCGAGCGGCATGTCGACGGAGGGAGAAGGCGGAGGATTGAGATGGGTTTTCTGTTTTTGGGATCAACAATGGGGATGAGCGGGAGGAAGGAGGAAGATGAGTTGGCGAAGATGACGAAGGGAATGGGGTTCTGTGATTTTGGTTGGGAACTAGAGGAGTAAGGTATTGTTCTTTTTTTTTCCTCTTATAAGAGATTTACAGTAAGAGCCTCTTGTAAGAGTCTCTTTTTGAGATATTCTTTTTATATAAAAATAACCTCTTATAAGAGCCTCTTATAAGAGATTTCTGTTCTTTTTTCACCTCTTACAATAGCTCATATTACCCCAAGTCTATATTACCCCAAAGTATAAAAATAGTGAGATGAAGGACAAGAAAAGATAAGTTCAAATTACTAATATATAAACTAGTTTAATGGCAAATTAAATTCACAAATCAGTGTAAATCATCAATTATAATTCCGGGCTACTATAAACTCTTAATTAGTATGAAAAGTAGTATGTATAAATATAAATAATAATAATTTGTTTCAAAGAAGTTGGATTAAAAAAAGGGATATTTTAGCAAATGCCCCCATTCAAAATGTGTAAACTAGCATATACCCCCACTATTTTTAAAAACTAAGAAATACCCCTAGTTTGGATGGAATGGTTAAAATTCCGTTAAGTTAACTTACGTGCATCACATGTAACACAGTAAAATAACCAAAATACCCCCACTAAAATTATTTTAGCAAATACCCCTATTCAAAATCTAAAAACTAGCATATACCCCCACTATTTTAAAAAAAGAGATATTTTAGCAAATGCCCCCGTTCAAAATATGGAAACTAGCATATACCCCCACTATTTTTAAAAACTAAGAAATACCCTTAGTTTGGACAGAATCGTTAAAATTCTGTTAAGTTAACTTACGTGCATCACACGTGACACAATAAAATGACCAAAATACCCACTACATAAAGTAAGGGTTTCTTGAAGCAAATTTGAAAAGAGAATGAACCGTCTCCTTTCCGCTTTGCAAGTCCGTATAATTTTTTCTCTGATGGCCATCTACCCCACCTTGTTATATTAGGGTTTTTAAAGAAGAAATACCCCAACCCTAATCAGTCATTCTCATTGTAAGCATCTTCTCCACCTTGTTATATTAGGGTTTTTGATAGATTATGTTTGTTTGATCGTTTCAACTTGATCAATTTTGTGATGTTTTTTTTCTGAATTATTTTTTAAGGAAAATTGGTTGTAGGAAGAGCCATGAATTTGAGAAGGTTCGCATCTGAATCTTTGTTCTATTATTTTGTTTATATTTTTATTATTCGGATGCGAACCTTCAAAAATTCATGGCTCTTCCTACAACCAATTTTCCTTAAAAAAGAATTCAGAAAAAAATATCACAAAATTGATCAAGTTGAAACGATCAAACAAACATAATTTATGAAAAACCCTAATATAACAAGGTGGAGAAGATGCTTACAATAAGTCACTGACTGATTAGGGTTAGGGTATTTCTTCTTTAAAAACCCTAATATAACAAGGTGGGGTAGATGGCCATCGGAGAAAAAATCATATGGATCTGCAAAGCGCAAAGGAGACGGTTCATTCTCTTTTCAGATTTGCTTCAAGAAACCCTTACTTTATGTAATGGGTATTTTGGTTATTTTACCGTGTCATGTGTGATGCACGTAAGTTAACTTAACAGAATTTTAACGATTCCGTCCAAACGAAGGGTATTTCTTAGTTTTTAAAAATAGTGGGGGTATATGCTAGTTTCCATTTTTTGAACGGGGGCATTTGCTAAAATATTCCTTTTTTTAAATAGAGGGGGTATATGCTAGTTTTTAGATTCTGAATAGGGGTATTTGCTAAAATAAATTTATTGGGGGTATTTTGGTCATTTTACTATGTTACATGTGATGCACGTAAGTTAACTTAACGGAATTTGAACGATTCCATCCAAACTAGGGGTATTTCTTAGTTTTTAAAAATAGTGGGGGTATATGCTAGATTTCACATTTTGAATGGGGGCATTTGCTAAAATATCCCTTAAAAAAATTTAAGGTCAATGGGCTAATATAAATTCTCCCTTAGCTGTAAATAAATTATAAAAAAAAAATTAATTAAAAAAAAAAAACCTGACCGGCTGCAGGATTTGGACATGGTGGCATCATAACAGGACAAATCAACTAGCCACAACTCAAGTAATGTACTTACTAGACGTAAATATATATATCTTTAAATAAATCAGTGTTTCGACAGCATCCCTAACATAATTGTTCGAGATTGTGAAGAATGAATTCCCACACTTTTTCTAGGATAACATATTACAGTCAACTACGTATATGATTACACTTTTTCTAGGATAGCATATTCCGGGCTACTATAGACTAATATATAAACTAGTTTAATTAGTAACAATTATAATATATACTTTGAGGTAATATAGACTTTTTAAGTGATAGAAGTCTTCTAAGAATTTGAAAGAAGCTATTAGAAGTCTTTTAGGCTTATAAGATATTTTGAGAAAAATGTCTTATAAGAGGTAAAAAAAAAGAACACTAAAAAAACTCTTGTAAGAGGGGGACCAACTCTTACAAGAGGTAAATCTCTTATAAGAGGAGAAAAAGAACACTACCTAAGAGTACGGGAGAGAGAGAGATTATAATATAATAAATATATAATAATATAATAATAATAAAGAGGGGGAGAGATTATAGGGAGGATCGATGGGTTACGGAAATCAATGACTGATTATGGAGGAGAATTAAAGGAAATAAAATTTGTTATTAACAGCCATATAATGAGGAGGGATTATAGGGCTGAAAACTTGGGATTCAATTTTCAAACTTTTGGGGATTTGATTGTGGAGTAGATTTGATTCGGTCAACTTAGATCTGATCTGTGTCATTGCTGGGGGCAACGACGATTGCGGTTGCGAGTTCGGGTGAAGACAAATAGTATACAAGCAAGGGAATGAGAGAGAGGAAAGGATAAGTGTATATTAGAAGATGTCACTGCTAATTTACTTGCTCGTATTCTACCTAAAAAATCCTAGAGTAAATTGGTCATTTTATTTTTGTCGTGAAAAACTTAACCGGAACTAACATTGAAAGTTATTATTTTGTCATATATATAAATACTTTGGATATTATTATGAAAATATAGAAACTTGGGATGTTATTTTGAAAATATATACGAAGGTCAAAAAGTCAAGTGCAAACCGGAAGGTAAAAGTTTATTTATATTTTGGAAATAAATAATAATATATTTATGATTGGTTATATATATAAAATCTTGTAAGAGGCAGAATCAGAAACCCTAGAACCAGCCAACCCTAACCCTTAAAAAAAACAACACCATGGCCGATGATCATGACAGTAAGGAAGAAGAAGAAGAAGAAGAATGGCAATGGCATATTAATCTCAACGATCTACCTGACAAAACCCTAATCCACATCATCTCCTTCCTCCCAACCACCCGAACCCGCATCCGAACCAGCCTCATCTCAAAGCGATGGCGCCACCTCTACCTCTCCGTCCCCTCCATCGATCTCCCCGACTACGACTACCCCCTCCTCATCATGGATCGGATCCTCTCCCTCTACCCGCACCCGACCCTCACCCGCCTCGCCGTCTCCGCCCGACCAGCCAACAACAACAACAACAACAACAACAACCTGCTTACCCGCTGCTCCAACGACCACCTCCGCAACATCCGCAACACCCCCCTCCCCCACTTGGACCGCTGGATCCGCTTCGCCGCTTCAAGATCCGTTACCGAAATCGAACTGAATTTTCATCACCCGTTTCCCTATTCCTTCAACCACCCAAGAATCCCTCAGTCACTTGTCCAACTCTGTTCCCAAACCCTAACTTCATTGAGGCTCAGTTGTCTATGTTTTCCCAAACTCCCTGGTGATTTTTTAGGTTTTCCGTTTCTGAAAACGCTGGTTCTGAGATTGGTTCTGTTCGCAAATTCCGATGCACTTTCGCAGTTGTTGTGCTCCTCCTTTCTACCTTCACTGGAGTATCTGGTTATTGACAAATCTCGGTGGGTTCCAAATGTTACTCCGACATCACCAACTACTACTTTTCCGAACCTGTTGAAGCTCAAGTTTGTTGATTGCGTGGATCCAGAACTAGAAAACCGCAATATCGCAGAGCCTCCCAACGTGAGGTGTTATACCTCTCCACAGAATTTCAACATGGAGGCACCAAACCTTAGGTATTTATATTTCAGCGGTGCAATTGAATGTTTTCATCTTACTAATTATTGTCCTCGATTGCGTGGAGCTCATATCAATTGCTCTGGGGCCGGAGCGCTTTCTTGCCGGAGAGTGGTTGACATCGCAAAGGTTCTAAGCAATGTGGAGGTTCTAGTTGTGGGCTCTTGGTTCTTTCCGGTATTTTATTTATTTATTTATTTATTTATTTATATTTTTTTTGATAACGAGGATAGAGTCTTGCGACTGCAGCCAAAATCTTTGTTCTTTTTTTAATTTGTATGTACGTATCTTCTTAATTTGTAGCATTCGCGAGTCTGCAGAGATCAACCTCCGTGCATTGGCTATAATTATTCGCTTCCTTTGTTTGAGAACCTCAAGGAATTCCATTGCCATGGATACCTTCCCAGTTTCGACAATTTGCCTTGTTACCTCTTCTTTCTGTGCAAGTGCCGCTCACTCGAGAAGCTTTGCATAAATGTACGTAAGTCCTTCTTATTCTTATACCGTATGTTTGTATTTTTTACTTGTACGCAACTATTTATACCTTCGATCTCAAAAATCTCTCAAATTTAGATAGAAATTTTAACACATGTTTCTTTAACCCTTCCTTCACAATATATATATGTACTAGATTTGCCCGTGGACACGCTTTAGAACGATACAGCATATGAAAAGCATTATAAACAGTAAACCAACAATTATAAAGCTCAAGTTTGAATAGTATGACAATAATTAGTTGTAAGTAAAAGTCTATGATTTCATTAGTATATGTTAAAAAATAATTATAAATTGGGGTATAAAAGTCCATATTTCCATATATATATATATGTGTGTGTGTGTGTGTGTGGTTTTTAACACGTATACCCCTAACAAATATGCTAATATCATATATACCCTTCAAAAATGTATGTTTTCATATATGCCCTTAACAATATGAGCTCATTTCTTATTTACCCCCAAAAGTTACCTCAAACTACGTGTATTTGAAACTTATAAGATTAGTGGCGAATTTGGATATAAAACAGGATGAAGATGATGAAATTATAAAGATGTACTGTAAATTTGTCCATTTATTAAGAAAACTGAAGAAAATTTGAGAATGGCTGATGTGTTTCAATCAGTTTTATAGACTTTTTAGTTTATAAAAAGTAATAAGAATAAGGTTAACTAGTAGAGGAAGAGTATTTCAGTCATTTTACAAAAAATCTATTAAACATAACTGTATATTTCATACATTTTTATGTTTTTAAATTAGTTTTAAGTTAAGGGGTAACTAGAGGTTGGATATACATTGTTAGGGGTAAATGTGAAAATACATATTTGTGAGGGGTCTACGTGATATTCACATATTTGTTAGGGACATATATGCTAAAAACCCATATATATATATATATATATAGGGGTCGGTTCGGGTGAGAACCAACCCTGGGGTGAGAACCAACCCTGGGGTGAGAACCTAAGGGCCTATCCCAGCCATTCATCTGTATAATCTTAACGGTCAACATTTTTTAAAATTAAACAATAAGATTAATTAATTTTTGCATTAAGATGTCAATCCCTTTAATTAAGAGATGGGGACCGCGTAATAAAAGGAATAATTATAAATTGCCTTTTTTTGTGTGCGACGGTTAAGGCAAATTTGGTCAAACTGGAGAGAGAAATAATTTATTCCCGTAAAATATTGGAGAAGATTTTCTTTCCCAAATTAATAGCGACTGCGGAATCATTCACCATTTCGTTCCTTACAGTTACTGTTTATTGCAGTTGCTATTTATAATTATTACAGTTGCTGTTTAAGTGGTCAGGTATTGCTGTATAATTATTTCAGTTGCTATTTATAATTATTTCAGTTGCTATTTATAATTATTACAGTTGCTATTCGAGAAGATTTTGTATCCCAACTTAATAGCAACTTCAAAATCATCACCAATTCGTTCCTTCACCAATTCGTTCACTATATAGCAACTGACTGTATTGTAAGTAGATACAACAGCAACTTCAGTTGCTATTTATAATTTTAACTTCAGTTGCTATTTATAGTATTCCTTCACAAATTTCAGTTGCTATTTATAATTATTTCAGTTGCTATTTATAATTATTACAGTTGCTATTCGAGAAGATTTTGTATCCCAACTTAATAGCAACTTCAGAATCATCACCAATTCGTTCCTTCACCAATTCGTTCACTATATAGCAACTGACTGTATTGTAAGTAGATACAATAGCAACTTCAGTTGCTATTTATAATTTTAACTTCAGTTGCTATTTATAGTATTCCTTCACAAATTTCAGTTGCTATTTATAATTATTTCAGTTGCTATTTATAATTATTACAGTTGCTATTTATAATTATTACAGTTGCTATTCGAGAAGATTTTGTATCCCAACTTAATAGCAACTTCAGAATCATCACCAATTCGTTCCTTCACCAATTCGTTCACTATATAGCAACTGACTGTATTGTAAGTAGATACAATAGCAACTTCAGTTGCTATTTATAATTTTAACTTCAGTTGCTATTTATAGTATTCCTTCACCAATTTCAGTTGCTATTTATAATTATTTCAGTTGCTATTTATAATTATTACAGTTGCTATTCGAGAAGATTTTGTATCCCAACTTAATAGCAACTTCAGAATCATCACCAATTCGTTCATTCCTTTTATAAAATTAAAGAAGACTTTTTTATTTGGTTTTTGGCACACACATTAGCTCACTCTAATTGGTTTTATAACATTTCTTCGTTATTTTTATAGGGTGAACTAGTTTGTATACGAGTTTTGGTTAAACAGGGTGGGATTCTTCATCCTTTTTTATCTAGGGTTTATACTATTGCAATTATAAAATGAAAACAATATTTGGTCAAATTTGTTATAATTTTAGTAAATGATATGATATAGTTGATAAGTGTAGTCATCTGTCTAATATTGATCGAAAAAATATTGACCGAAAAATCTGTCTAATATCTTCATTCCTTTTATTATGCGGTCCCCAACGCTTAATTAAAGGGATTGACATCTAAAATCAAAAATTAATTAATCTAATTAATTATAACGGATAACATCTAGACCGTTAATATTAGTCAGATGAATGGCTGGGATAGGCCCTTAGGTTCTCACCCCAGGGAATGGTTCTCACCCGAACCTTCCTATATATATATATATATATATATATATATATATAGAGAGAGAGAGAGAGAGAGAGAGAGAGAGAGAGAGAGAGAGTGGTGGAATAGGAGGAAATTTCTTCCTAGCTATGATACCTTAAAAAGTCATACCCGGCCCTCCTCCTAAATTCATGATCCGCATCGTTAAGAGTATTCAGCATGTCATAAATTATAGGAGAATATCAAATTTGAATGTGTTTTATGTATTTTAATGATGACAATATTTGTATTGTTGAAAAATCGTTTATTTTGTAACCTCATGATGAATGGTCAAAACATATAGTAATATTTGTCGATGGAATTGGTCTTGCAGCTTGACTTTTACAAACCTGGATTTGCAGAGGTCAATGATGCCAATAAAAGTACGATTGGTTGGTATTGGAAAAATGAGCAGGAGATTCTGGATCATTATGACTATCTATCAAGATGGTTTGATCAGGAGGAGTTTTGGAACGTTAAGGTTGATGCTATAAATAGAATAGCTGAAGAAAAGGAACTACTTTGTTGTCGTAAGGACACTCTACCTACGCTCAAGGTTGTCACTGTAACCCAATTATCAAACTATCACGAATACAAGCGAATGCACAAGTTTATACTGGAGAAGTCGCCTGCTCTGGAGTTACTGCAGGTGAACTTTATACAGCAGCAGCAGCAGCATGTAGAGCTGGAACAGCTCCATGAGCAGTTTTCTTGCATTCCACATGCATCTCCTTTTGTGAAGATCCAAGTAACAGAGACAGAGGCATCAGATTATGATTCACGTTGCCGAGGTAAATGTTCTCCACTTAATCATTTGTGGAGTACTCACTGAACTGATCACATTGGTGGTTGGGTGGTTGATTTATTTAATTGTGTTTCCATGATCTCTAAGAATTTTGATCAATATTCAGCACAAATCTAATTGTTGCTTGAAACAAAATGGTAAAAGAACGAAGAATTTAGCCAAAGTCAAGTTGGATTTTTTTTTTTTGATAATAAGATGACCTCTGTCATCGTTTCATTAATGAGAATTAAAGAAACATAGTAGTACGGGTTACATAAACCAAAAGTGGGAACCTGAGCCCCAGAATCGCCTACAATCCTTAGAAACAATCTAATCGCAGTCAGGCGATAAAAGTACAAGCTAAATCAAAGAACATCACAATACATCAAATTACATATAGATACCCCTCTGAGCCTACGCCATCTCTGCGGAAGGTGCCTGGCTACTACTCCTCTTCGGCTAACCTGATCTTCTTCGCTTGACCCACATTACCTGCCCATTCATGAATTAGAAGAAATATGTTATGCATTGAAGAATTAAATCTATTGTGAATGTTTCTAAAACAAGAGTCATTTCGGTCTAGCCATAGTCTCTACAAAGTAGCCGCTACTGCTAAATCCCAAGCCCCTCTGTCCTGTGTTTTAATGTATTCTTCTCTCCAAATGCCCCATATCTCCGAAGTGGAGTTAGGGAACCGTGTGCAGCCAAAACCTCTACAGACAATTTCCCATGTTTGGGCCGCCTTAGGGCACGTGAAAAATAAATGATTCGTGTCTTCATCCGCTTGGAGGCATTGCACGCATCTAACATCGACCTGAATGTTTCTTCTCCTAATATTTATTTTTGTTAGAATCGCGTCGTTATGAACCAGCCAGCTGAACACTTTAACTTTTAGTGGTGCTTGCGTTGCCCAAATCCTACTCTCCACGTCGCTCCTTATCCCCCCATCATTGATCCAAGAATACATTGACGCGACTGAGAATGATGGTGAACCTTGGAGGTTCCACCACCTCTCGTCTGGCTCGTTAGTCGTATGGCCCCCCTCCGCCTGAATTAATCTATTGAGCTCTTCAAATTGTGAGATGCTCTCCTGTGTCAAACCTTCTGTCATCGTGAAGTTGAGTTTGTTATTTCTCCATACATCTGCCACTAGAGAGTCAAGGTTGACTACAACCTCTGCGGCTTGCAGGAATAAATTTCTTAGAGTTCTGTCTCCGCACCATTTATCATTCCAGAATCTCGTGCCTTTACCATCCCCTACTCTGCATCTCGTGTTTGTGTTGAAGAACTCCCCTTGCTTGGCGATCCCTTTCCATAGACAAGATACCCTCCCTCCCGCGCTTCGTCCCCCGAACCTATATTTTTTTCTTCTTCGATAAAGATCAAAGGAGTCGGACCACCACCCACGCTTTCTATTGCTGATCTTCCACCACCATTTGCTTAGCAGTGCCCGGTTCATTTCGTGGAGGTTGATGATTCCCAACCCTCCGAACTCTCTCTTCTTACAAACTCTGCCCCACTTATTGAGATGGCATCCTTTGTTGCCTTCGCCGGATCCCTATAAGAAGCATCTTCTCATTTTATCTATCTTATGAATAACCCACTTGGGTACCTCATAAATAGACATAAGGTACAACGGAATGGCGTTAAGGACCGAATTAAGCAGGGTAATCCTTCCTCCTAGCGTTAGGAATCTACTCTTCCACCCTCCTACCTTTTGTCCTTGTTTAGAAATTTCGCATATTACTATGGTCTCTTATTAGCAATCAATATTGTTTTGCATCAGCATCGATCATGCACATGGTATATATAGAGTCATTTTTTTTTGATTAAAAGATGACTAAGATCATCGCTTCATTAAAGAGTAATTAACGAAACAGTCAAAGCAGTTACATAAAGTGCCCGAAGGCGATCAACATCAAAAGATACGTGAGAAAGAGGCTACAGCCCGGGCAAAATACATCTAAATCGGAATACATCAACAAAACCAAAAACTGTGATGGCTCAATCGCTGTGAGCTAGTGACCCCCTGCTTGAGAACTACTCCTGATCTTCTTCTAAGCGCATCTTTTTCCTGGATCTGAGGAGCCCTGCCCATTCATAACAACAGAAGTAAATTTTTTGCGTCAAAGAAGAAAGATTATGATTAACGCTATTGAAACAATAATCATTTCGATCTAGCCACAGGTTCCACATAATTGAAGCGACTGCCAATTTCCAATCTAATCTTACTTCCTTTCTAATCCTGGTCGATTACCGACGTATATAGAGTCAATTACCGACGTATTTAGATATAATAAAGTGAGGACGATTTAGCCAACCCTTATGATCAGAAAAAAATAAAGTGAGGACGATATGCAGTGTCTAGTTCCTGTCACACAAACTAAAAAGAGAGTAAATTCGTCGTTTTAAATATTACCCTTCTTTTTCATCTCCGACATATATATATACAATAAGCTAGCAAAACTGACATAGTCCTAAAATCATGAAAAATCTCCTGTGAAACCTACTAAAAAGGGTTAGATGAGAAATGAGAAACTTATTGACAGTTTGATTTTCTTAAAGTGAGAGGTCACGTTGTATGCTCAAACAAATAGTCTGACATCGATTTTCTCCTTTGTAATATCACAGTAATTTAAGATGATATTTCACAGAAGAAGTTGAAACACCAAAAACCTAGCTATATTTTAGTTTAGGCACACACACAATATATATATATATATATATATATATATATATATATATATATATATATTTAAATTAATCGATGGTTTGTTTTAGTGGCCCTTGATAGCTTTAATTAAATATTCTAAGTTGAATGACCCAAACCATCGTATATGCTGTATATAATTGGAGTTTAAACTAGTACTTAGGTCCAAGTAAACCCTAACCTTCCTCTAAAATGACTTCACTTTAAGCCTAAGTCAAGTATCTATAATGACTTTTTGCCATGTTGGGGGTGTAGAATGAGATAATTTCTTTTGGGGAGATGGGTGGTGATGCTAGTGTTGGAATTAATTTTTGCAGTTTTCCGGACCGGATTCCGGCAAGCTCCGGCCACCGGCGGCACCGGAAAATGAGTGGATTGCGATCCTCTCGTCGAGTACTATTCCGTAGTATACTCACTTGCCAAAAACGAATTCCGTATGAATGAGAAATGTTGATCCAAAGTTGGGTACTTGAAAGGTACCAACTTAACAAATGGATAGTCCCATATCGGAAATTGGAAAAGATTTATACTAGTATATATACTAGAAAACTGGACTAGAGGGCGTGGCCCGGGGGTTACCACTAACGTGTAGTGGAGAGAGGACTTAGCCAAAATGACAAACACACACGCGCGCGCCCGGCCCGGCCCCGGCTTCGGCTCGGCTTGGTCTGGCTTAAATTTTTATTTTACTTTTTGCCCAGACAGCCTTTTCCCCTACTGAACTGAAAAGACCTTTCAGATTCAGTAACTGAGGCCATTACTCTGTAACAGCAGAGTAATGGCTCACCAGTTACTCAACTGAAGAGTCCCCATTACTCTGCTGTTACAGAGTAATGGCTGCTGAACAGTCTCAGTCCCAGTTAATAAAACCAGACTGAAATCTTCAGAGTATAGACAGAATTTTGACATTTTTTACTCTCTTCTTCCTCTGCTCTGAGTCATCTTCTTCCTCTGCTCTGAGTCAGTGTCTATCAACTGAGAGTACACACAGACAGCAGTTCGTTGTCTCTGAAGCAAGGGTGCTGCATCTTCAGAAAATGTACAGTTGTATCCTGGGAAGCGATTTGCCGGTAACTGTCACACTACGGGGCAAATTCTGCTTTAAGGACAGAGATTCTTAAAAATCTCGACTCTGTACAACTTCATTGTTTACTTGTTTACTGTTTTCCTTTCTGTATTTGATTTCTTCACAACTTTGTTGGAATTTCTTATTCAGGCTCTAACAATCTTAAAGCAGAATTTTTCCTCACAGATTCTAACAATTTTTGTGAAGTTTTGTTTACAGGTTCTGTTCGGAAAAATAACTAATAGTTTCTGTTTCAACCAATTTCAGAGAAGAGAACAAAATCAAAACATGGAAAACACACAAACTGAAGTTGCTGCTGGCCTTATCAGTACCCAAACTCCGGTGACCCAGAATGTGACTGCACAAACGGTTGCGGCACATTCGGTCGTTCTGCCCACGCACATAAGCGTGGGAGAAAAACCGAAGAAGTTCAATGGAACTGGGTTCAAAAAGTGGCAGGGGAAGATGCAGTTCTACCTGACCACATTGAAGCTGGACAGATTCCTCAATGAATCTGCCCCGATGCTGGCGCCAATGGAAGCACACTCTGTTGCAGCAGTTGACGCGTGGACACAGGGCGACTACCTGTGCAGGAACTACATCCTGAATGGCCTGGTAGACTCTCTGTACAACGTCTACTGCGTCTTCAAGACATCCAAACTCCTGTGGGGGTCCCTGAAAAAGAAGTACAAAACTGAAGACGCCGGGTCCAAGAAATTTGTTGTCGGCAAATTTCTGGACTATAAGATGATTGACTCCAAAACAGTGGTGAGTCAAGTCCAAGAACTGCAGGTTATAATGCACGACATTGCTGCAGAGAATATGACGCTGTGCGAACCTTTCCAGGTTGCAGCGTTCATAGAAAAACTTCCACCTGGGTGGAAAGACTTCAAGAACTATCTCAAACACAAACGAAAGGAGATGTCTCTTGAAGATCTAATTATCAGGTTGCGGATTGAAGAAGAGAATCGCAAGGCTGAGAGGTCCTATGGAAATCAGTCCATAGAAAAGGCTAATGTGGTGGAGCATGAACAGAAGGGCAAGAAGAGGAAGTTTCTGCCACAGGCCTCCAACAAAAAACCTCTTGCAAAGAGGTTTGCTGGGAAATGCCACAAGTGTGGTAAGTTGGGGCACAAAATTTCTGAGTGCCGTAGTAAGGACAGTAATTATTCAAAATCTGGACATGTAAAAGGAAATGAAAAATCCCATGTACACATAGCTGAGAACTTGTCCACTGGTCTCTCTGACCTGGACCTCTGTGCTGTTGTTTCAGAGGTAAATCTTGTGGGGAGCAATCCTCGTGAATGGTGGTACGATACAGGGGCCACCAAGCATATATGCTCGGACAAGGAAATGTTCACCTCCTACCAGAAGTGCAACAAAGATGAACAACTGTTCATGGGAAACTCTTCCACCTCCAAAATTCAAGAAACAGGGAAGATAGTGCTGAAAATGACTTCAGGTAAAGAGCTAACACTCACAAATGTGCTGCATGTCCCAGACATTAGAAAGAACTTGATATCAGGTTCTTTGCTAAGTAAGAATGGGTTCAAAGTTGTACTTGTTTCTGATAATTTTGTACTGTCCAAGAATGGGGTATATTTGGGTAAAGGATATGTAAAGGATGGACTGTTCAAGTTTAATGTAATGACAGTCATCCCTAAAACTATTGTTTCTGCTGTTCCCAAAATTAATGAAATAACTCCTATTGCCTATGTTGTTGAGTCTTCTACTGTTTGGCATGAAAGACTAGGCCATGTTAATGTAAATTCTATGCGTAGATTAGTTAACATGAATCTGCTACCAAAGTTTAAGGTAGATAACTCAGAAAAATGTGAAGTTTGCACGGAGGTCAAACTCACTAAAACTCCATCGCGTTCTGTAGAAAGAAACACAGAAACTCTAGGTCTAATTCACACGGATCTGTGTGACTTAAAATTTGTGCAGACTAGAGGTGGCAAAAAGTACTTTGTGACTTTCATAGACGATTGCACAAAATTTTGTTATGTATATTTGTTACATAGCAAAAATGAGGCTTTGGATAAATTCAAAGAATATAAACTTGAGGTTGAGAATCAACTTGGCAAAACGATTAAAATCGTTAGAAGTGATAGAGGAGGAGAATATGATGCACCATTTAACATGTTTTGCTCGGAATATGGAATAGTTCATCAGACAACTGCTCCCTACTCACCCGAATCAAACAGTACTGCCGAGCGCAAAAATCGAACTCTAAAGGAGATGATGAATGCCTTGTTGTTGAATTCTGGCCTACCCCAAAACATGTGGGGGGAAGCGTTGTTGACTGCCAACTACATTCTCAACAAAATACCTCACAAGAAAACCGGCAAGACACCATATGAATTGTGGAAAGGTAACTTACCTTCGTATAAATACCTCAAAGTGTGGGGGTGTCTAGCAAAAGTGGCAGTACCTAACCCGAAACAGGTCACCATCGGACCTAAGACGATTGATTGCATATTCATAGGCTATGCACACAACAGTAGTGCATATCGGTTCTTGGTATACAAATCGGATATACCGAATATTCATGTAAATACAATAATGGAATCGAGAAATGCTTCATTCTTTGAACACGTGTTTCCGTGCAAGGATACTACGTACCCTAAACGTACACGTGAACAAGGGACTGCAAGCACTTCAGTCGATGAACCAGAACAAGATACCGATGAGCCTAGACGAAGTAAACGGGCAAGAACATCAAAATCATTTGGTCCTGACTTTGTGACGGCCTTTCTGTTAGAGAATGAGCCCAGAACGTTCAAGGAAGCCATGTCTATGCCTGATGCTCCTATGTGGAAGGAAGCAATCAAAAGTGAAATAGACTCCATTATGCAAAATCATACATGGGAGTTAGTCGATTTGCCTTCTGGATGTAAAGCTCTAGGATGCAAATGGATTTTCAAACAAAAATTAAAACCAGATGGTTCAATAGAGAAGCATAAGGCTAGACTTGTGGTACAAGGATTTAGGCAAAAAGAGGGCCTAGATTTCTTCGATACATATTCTCCAGTTACAAGAATAACATCCATAAGAATGTTGATAGCTATTGCAGCTCTACGTAACCTGAAAATACATCAAATGGATGTTAAAACTGCATTTCTAAATGGGGACTTAGAAGAAGAAATATACATGAAACAACCTGAGGGTTACGTAGTTCCTGGACAGGAAAATAAAGTGTGCAGGCTTGTAAAATCACTGTACGGCCTGAAACAAGCTCCAAAGCAATGGCATGCAAAATTTGACAATGTTATGATGTCAAATGGTTTCAAAATAAATGAGTGTGATAAATGTATCTACATCAAAGATACTCCAAACGGATACATTCTGGTCTGTCTATACGTAGACGACATGCTCATTATTGGAAGCAATAACGACATTATCAAACAAACTAAGAGCATGCTTAGTGGCAAGTTTGACATGAAAGACTTGGGAGTTGCAGATGTCATACTAGGAATCAAAGTCTGCAGGACATCTGAGGGAATTACTTTGTCTCAAGCTCATTATGCTGAGAAAATACTTAAAAGATTCAAGAATTATTCCAATGGGACAGCAAAAAGTCCCGTCGATCCCAGTCTTCACCTGTTCAAAAATACAGGCGAAAGCATATCACAACTGGAATATGCACGTGTAATTGGTAGTCTGATGTACCTAACAAATTGTACAAGACCGGACCTAGCACATTCGGTAAACGTACTAAGCCGATACACGAGTAATCCAGGACGAAGTCACTGGAAAGGAATAACTAGAGTATTGAACTACTTGCGACATACTCAGAGTTATGCGCTGCATTACACCAGATATCCAGCAGTACTTGAAGGCTACAGTGATGCCAACTGGATATCGGACTCAAAGAACTCAAAATCCACAAGTGGATATGTCTTTACACTTGGTGGTGCAGCTGTGTCATGGAAATCCTCTAAACAAACGCTATTGGCCAGATCCACCATGGAATCTGAATTCATTGCTTTAGACAAGGCGGCAGAAGAAGCAGAATGGCTTCGCAACTTTTTAGAGGATATTCCTATCTGGAAAAAACCAGTGCCTGCCTTATGTGTACACTGTGACAGCCAATCGGCTATAGCACGGGCACTGAGTTGCATGTATAATGGTATGTCTCGTCATATCAGAAGGCGACACAAAACCATTAGACACCTGCTCTCAAATGGAGTAATCTCTATAGAATATATAAAATCGGCCGACAACCTAGCGGATCCATTTACTAAAGGTCTGTCGCGAGAGCAGGTTGTGAGATCATCAAGAGGAATGGGTTTAAAGCCTATGACGAAAGAGGATACTTGATGGAAACCCTACCTAGAAATTGGAGATCCCAAGATCTAGGTTCAAAGGGACAACTAAATCTTGTTGAATCGACGAAAGCACTGAGAGATTAACATCTCATACCCATTCTTAGGATGATAAAACAAGTGCTGCCTGCAAATAGTTAGGATAAGCTTGGCTTTTAATGATTCCCATAGCTTTGAAATAAAAGTGGGGTATAGCAGGATACTCTTTATGGGAAATCACCTTGTGAGTGTGAAATGGGGCCGTTTCTAGGAGAATGAAGAGAGGCTACATTCTTCAAGTTCACTCATGATTAACCAGGGATGTTCAAGGCCAAAATGAACACAACAAGAGAACTTAGTTCTGTGAGGAGATGAAACTGTGTGATAGTTATTGTCTAGGTTCACATGAACGCCCGGGTAGTTCAAGACATCATGATCACTACCTGGTCAAGTGAATCCGATAGCTAATTACTAAGGGTGGTTCAAAGTTGAAAAATTACTACCATTCCTGATGCAGTGATTTTCCGACTGTACTCTCAGAGTCTTTCTGTCATGTTTTTTGTTTTTTCTGTCGTGTCTGGATTACATGGTCTGGTAATTTCCATTCATGTGGGGGATTGTTGGAATTAATTTTTGCAGTTTTCCGGGCCGGATTCCGGCAAGCTCCGGCTACCGGCGGCACCGGAAAATGAGTGGATTGCGATCCTCTCGTCGAGTACTATTCCGTAGTATACTCACTTGCCAAAAACGAATTCCGTATGAATGAGAAATGTTGATCCAAAGTTGGGTACTTGAAAGGTACCAACTTAACAAATAGATAGTCCCATATCGGAAATTGGAAAAGATTTATACTAGTATATATACTAGAAAACTGGACTAGAGGGCGTGGCCCGGGGGTTACCACTAACGTGTAGTGGAGAGAGGACTTAGCCAAAATGACAAACACACACGCGCGCACGCGCGCGCGCGCGCCCGGCCCGGCCCGGCTCCGGCTCCGGCCTCGGCTTGGTTCGGTTCGGTTTCGGCTCGGTTCGGTTCGGTTCGGCTTGGCTTGGCTTGGCTTGGTTTGGTCTGGCTTAAATTTTTATTTTACTTTTTGCCCAGACAGCCTTTTTCCCTACTGAACTGAAAAGACCTTTCAGATTCAGTAACTGAGGCCATTACTCTGTAACAGCAGAGTAATGGCTCGCCAGTTACTCAACTGAAGAGTCCCCATTACTCTGCTGTTACAGAGTAATGGCTGCTGAACAGTCTCAGTCCCAGTTAATAAAACCAGACTGAAATCTTCAGAGTATAGACAGAATTTTGACATTTTTTACTCTCTTCTTCCTCTGCTCTGAGTCATCTTCTTCCTCTGCTCTGAGTCAGTGTCTGTCAACTGAGAGTACACACAGACAGCAGTTCGTTGTCTCTGAAGCAAGGGTGCTGCATCTTCAGAGAATGTACAGTTGTATCCTGGGAAGCGATTTGCCGGTAACCGTCACACTACGGGGCAAATCCTGCTTTAAGGACAGAGATTCTTAAAAATCTCGACTCTGTACAACTTCATTGTTTACTTGTTTACTGTTTTCCTTTCTGTATTTGATTTCTTCACAACTTTGTTGGAATTTCTTATTCAGGCTCTAACAGCTAGTTTTCCGATTGAGGATCCTTCTGTAGTTTTTGAATCCTTATGTATTTGCAGACTATGTGTACTTTGAAATATTATTTTGAGACTTGTGTATCTTTGATGTAACCGTTTGAGTTATTAAATAGGAGCATAAAAAAGATGCTCTAATAAAACTATGTATGCTCGAAAAAGATTGCAGACTATGTGTACTTTGAGTTTGAACGACTACAGATGCTCTAATAAAACACCAACAAGAATCCCAAAAAATAATCCTTAAAAAAAGAAGAAAGAAAGAAAGAGAGAAATCCTCTAAACCCAGCGATGAGTTATTCGATTCCGATCCTTTCTATTGTTGGCAAAAATGGGATGGATCGATCGATGCGATCTGATTTGCTAACGTGCGCCTTTTTGAGTTGGTGGCGGTGGTTTATTGCTAACGTGCGTTGTTTTTCAGATGTCCAACGGTGCGGCGTGCCCGAAGAGGGCGATGGCAACTGTCGTGTCATCTTTACTTCAAGAAAAAAAAACCTATCTATAATGACATTGAAAAAGAAAAGGAAAAAAAATATCAAATAGGAGCAAAATTTGAGCACACGGGAAACAATATCAATGTCTAAGTATAAAAAACCATATCATCATAACTATATGTCGTCATATCTATTATACCATTGACAAATTAAGTTACATTCATGTAAAGAAATCCAACAGTGTAACATCGAAAGAATTGTGGGGAAAAAAAAGGATAAACAAATAAATGGTAGATGCCTTCAAATATATGGCAGAGTTTAAGTGTTTTTTTTTTTGATAAAAAGATGACTACAGTTGTCGCTTCATTAATGATAATTAACGAAACAATCGACAATAATACATAGTATGCCCGTAGGCCCAAAAACAACCAAAAGTGTCCCAAAACAAAGCTATCGCCTCACTAGCCACATGAGGCAATCTACCAAAAGAAAACAAATAACAACTACTCCTCAATCTTCCATATGCTAACTGTAGCTCAAATGTTGCCTTGCCTGATAGTCAGCTACTCCTCGTCCTCCTCCAAACGCAGTCTCTTGTTGGATCCGAGGTACCCTGTCCATTCATGAATGCAAAAGTAAATTTTGTGGATCAGAACTGAACATCTACGATCAATACTACGAAAACACAAGTCGTTTCGGTCTAGCCATAGGTTCCATAGAAGCAACCGCTATTTCCCAATCAACTCTATCCTCCTTCCTAGTACTATTAGATCTACCCATACCCCACACCTCCGTACTCGATTGAGTACACTCTACAATTCCAAATGAAAGACCCATAACCCCCCAGACCATTCTCGCACGAGTGCAATTAAAAAGAATGTGATTCGTATCCTCCTCCTTGGTTTGACATCTAGCGCAAACAATGTTAACAATGATACCCCGTTTCATCAGATTGACCTTTGATAATATAGCGTCATTAGCCACCAGCCAAAGAAAGACTTTAACTTTAGTAGGAACTTTGATGTATCATATAACGTCGGCTACCTCGCTTCTTCTACCTTCGTCGTTAAGCCTTTTGTATAATGAGGAAACTGTGAATCTGAAACTCGACTCCAATAACCAATGTCTCTCATCTTCAGCCTCTTGGGTGTTACCGAATATAAAGCAGTTGTAAATAATTTTTGTATCGCAAAAAATATGCACAATTTTGAAATGACTCCCCCCGATTTGTTTTTTGCCGAATCTTTGTTGAAATTTTTAGAACCTTTTAAAACCGCAACTTTAAAATTTTCAAAAACATATGAATCGACTTCTAGTAGCATTTTTATTGAATTAGTGAGCATGATACAAACATTTAACGAAATGTTAAATGATATCAATGTTGGTGAGATTGTAAAACCTGCATACAAAAAAATTTTGAAGTATTATTTTCCTCCTCCTATGTTGATTTGTGTTGCTACCGTTATGGATCTTTGTATCAAATTAGAAGGTATGAAGAGTTTGATAGAAATATTTTTTGCATTATTTGGGAAAATGTAGAATTAGTAATTGATTGCGCTACTTTTTTAGTTCAAATTGAATCTACGTTAAATAACTTGTATGATTATTATGATAGACGTTTTGCTTATAGTAGTACAACTCCTGTAGTTAGTTCTTCTTCTGGTACCTCTAAAGGTAAGGGTAAAAGTAGAATTGGTGATAGAACCTTTAATTTACTTGAACAAATTCAATCAAAAAAACCTAGGACTAATCAACCAAATGAATTAAATTGGTATAACCAATAAGATTCTGAGCCTTCTACTTCTCCACTAGATATTTTACAATGGCGGAAAGACTATGAACACACTTTTAGTATTCTGTCAATTATGGCTAACGATTTACTAACTCCTCCTGTCTCTACAGTTGCTTCTGAAAGTGCATTTTCTTCAAGTGGCAGGGTTCTAACTGATTACAGGAATCGCTTGAAGCTCGACTCGTTAGAGATGCTCGTTTGCACAGAATACTGGCTGAAGGCTGAAGATAGGACACAAGGGAAAGCACTATCAACGTCCACAAGTGGGAACAACTCGCCGGAACAACAACAACAATAACAACAACAACAATAGCTGCTTTGCTTGTAATAGCAACTCGACCGACACGTTAGGAATTGTATTACATCTTTACTTGTTATGTTAAATTAGAAAAATTGGAGTCAATTAAAATTGTATATACGAAAAATGTTATTGTATAAAACTTATTTGTGAATTGAATTCTTCATTTCATTAGAAATTGTGAAAATTGTATAACTTAAATTCATATGAATAATATTTCAATTTTTTTTTGCCAATTTCACTCTTTCAATCTTATTATTATTATTACGATTTTTAATGTTTATTAGTATTATTACTTACTTAGTATTATTATTATTATTATTTTAAGCTACAAAAAAAAACTACCTATATAAACGGGCCAACCCGCGGGTCGACCCGACCCGGCCCGGGTTGAACCCTTTAAATCAAGTTTGGGCCCGGCCCGGCCCGGCCCGGCCCGGCTAAGTGGCCAAACCAGCCCGAGCCGCCCAAGATACGTGCCAACCCGTACGGGTTAGGCCGGGCCCGGCCCGTTCGACCCGTTCGCCATTCCTAAGTGAGCGGGAGGAAAGAGGAAGATGAGTTGGAGAAGATGACGATGAGAATGGGGTTTTGTGATTTTGGTTGGGAACTAGAGGAGTAAGAGTACGGGAGAGAGAGAGAGAGATTATAATATAATAAATATATAATAATATAATAATAATAAAGAGGAGAAAGATTATAGGGAGGATCGAGGGGTTACGAGAATCAATGACTGATTATGGAGGAGAATTAAAAGAAATAAAATTTGTTATTAACAGCCATATAATGAGGAGGGATTATAGGGATGAAAACTTGGAATTCAATTTTCAAACTTTTGGGGATTTGATTGTGGAGTAAATTTGATCTGGTCAACTTAGATTTGATCTTGTCACGCCCCGCTTCCTAAAAATACGGAATACGAGCACGTAACAAAAGCCCAGTGAATGATTATAATCATCATTAAGCTGTTTCAAGAAATCTTTACAACATATCACAGAGCTTAACAGAGTCGGAAGCAAAAATGGAACCAACATGCAGCATTGAATCAAATTCACCAACATAAATTACTTGAAATCAAATACCATATTCTCAAATAAACAGAGTCTGGAAAACAAATATCTTGGGTCACATCGCCCAAGTACAAAATAATAACCAAGTCTCAAAACTCAAGAATACCACAAGTCTCACAAATATAATATTGTTCTAGCATGAAACAAAAATAATAATAATAATCCAGAAGCAACTACTACTGCAAATCTCCAGCATCATCGTGAACCTGTTCGCCATAATCTGCAATTCATAGAATGCAGGAAATGGGAAAGAGAAAACACAAGTACCCGTCAATGGCAAGTCCGGGTCACAAAATAGAGTAGGATACAAGCACATGGAATGAGATAACTAACTAGCATGTGGTATAGGTATAAAGTCAACCTAGTCAAACTAGCATGGTAAAAGTGTTAAGTGTCATGTAAACAGGTATCCTATAAACATGCATCAAGTGTCAAGTGTCGTATAAACTTGTATCAGGTATCATGTTTCATGTAGTTCATGTCTCATATATCATGTCTCATGTATCATGTAGTCAAGTGTCTAGCAAGCAAGTATCATATCATGTATCATGTTTATGTATTAAGTTCAAGTCTTGTGTGATTACTATCTATGTAGCACGACATGCACCCCAAATTATATTACATGGTTGCTACAACACCACAGTTTCGCTTTAGATTTCATAGGGGACCATGCAGGGCAGTATACTCAGATACAAGCTCCAAATATCATGTAAACAAGCTCCAACCCAAAACAAGCTCCAGATATCATGTAAACAAGCTCCAAACCAAACCAGGTTTTTCCGAGTACACATTTCTGCACTATCCACTACTAGATCTGTCTCATAAACCCCGGCTTGATTACTTTTAGTATTAATGTCCAACATGCATGTATACGTGTAAACTAGTGAAATTAGATAAAATTCTCCAACTTTCATATCTCACATAATATTTCCATACAGTAAACGAAAATAGGGTGAACACGACATTCAATATAGAACAACACGCAGTTTACAGCAAAAGTGATCTATAGAAAAGGATATTAATCATCACCCAAAACTTATCTTTAAAATACCACATAAATCTGGGAACTACCTAACATCATGGTGAAATACTGGACAAAATATTGTGGCATGATATCATGTATAACTTGGATCTTGAAAATAAATAGATAATAAAATCTACCCCGAACTGAATCTGGAAACTACCGATATACAGTCACTAAAATTATCATAACTAATTAATACGAAAGCCAAACGGGGTGAAACTAGTGGGCTTAGAAAATATATTCAGTCCTCTACAATTTACTCAGAAATGTTCATGTTGAGATTCGGACTCTAACCCAGGTAAAAACAGAAATCAATTCAGTACAACTTGAATTTTCAGATTTCTCACATCATCTTAGAATCGTCATAACTTCTACAAAAATGAACCAAACTCTTCCAAATTCGAAACGTAGCCTACCTATTGTCTAATTATCATGTCTAAGGGTTTCTAACATGTCAAAACCTAATATTTTCATATGGACAAACTATCAAACATGTTTCATGCGCTATTTGACCTACGCGATCAAAATCGCGCTTTGGGTGAAACCTACGGCATAAACTTATCAAAACTTATGTTCTAAGTCATCTATGGCCTGTTTTGAACAATAGAGACGAAATCCACAAATAAAAATCTAATCTTTGGCCGTCTCTGGTCTCAAACTATCCTATTAGTGAATTTTTGACTTGTATCATACTAATGACTTTAAGTACAAGTTACTTGCCTCTTTGATGATGAACGCGACGCTACGAAGCATAGCAATGAAAACCCACGAGCAAAAATCCTTCCACGCGCGATTTCAAGCGAACCCACGAACCGAAACTCGCCTACGATCGTCTCCTTGATGCACGAACTCAAACGGACGATGCCCACTACTCCAAATCAGCAAGGAGGGATGTAGGAGGGCTGTTTTGAAGAGGGGGTGTTGTTTGGATGGGGTTCGACCACATAAAGGGAGGAGAGACGGGGTTTCGAGTATAAGGAGTTGTATAATGGAGGATGGGAATGATATTGGTGGTCGGCTAGGGCAAGGGAGAGAAAAGAGAGGGTCAGCTTGGGGTTGGAGATGCAAGTCGGGGGTTGAAGGAGGGAGAGAGAGGGGCTGGCTATGAATAGGAGAGGAAAAAGGATTAGGGTATGGGTTTTTGGGATTATGGGGTATTTAAATAGGGTTTAATTGTGGGTTAATGGGTAGTGGATATCAATAGGAATAAATAGGTATACAATTGGTTAATGGGTATTGGGTAGATTTCAAATGGGGATACGAAATACAATGAATGCTATGGCTCCTAAAAATCTTCTTAAGAGCCAAAAATCTCAAATTGATCAAAACACTTCTAAAAATTCATCATGACCCAAAAATAATTATTAAATATGAACGGGACCAAGAAAATGAGAAAAAGATCTCAAAATGACGAAAAACGGACAAACGGCGCACAATCAGCGCAATGAGGTCAAAAATGCCAGAAAAATAATATATAATAAAAAATAATTAAATATATGGTTCCGAAAATACAATGGAATATAATAATTCACAAAAATAAAAAAAAAATACCCTCAAAAATACCAAAAACGAAAAACAGGGGTTACAGATCTGGTCAACTTAGATTTGATCTGTGTCATTGCTGGGGGCAACGACGATTGCGGTTGCGAGTTCCGGTGAGGACAAATAGTATACAAGCAAGGGAATGAGAGAGAGGTAAGAATAAGTGTACATTAGAAGATGTCACTGCTAATTTACTTGCTCGTATTCAACCTAAAAAAATCCTAGAGTAAAATGGTCATTTTATCCTTGTCGTGAAAAACTTATCGGAAACTAACATTGGAAGTTATTTTGTCACTAGGTTTGCCCGTTGACACGTGCCTACGGCACGTCTTCGGAATGGTACACCTTGTTTGATTATATAAAATAGTTTTGGAGATTCAGTAAATTAATTGAAGTAGCAAACATTTTATATGAGAAACTGTTGGGGGTCTAGCAAAAAATATATTATATATATATATATATTTTTTTTGAATTATTTTAAAAGTTTTTAATTTTAATTTTTTTAGTTTTTTATTTTTTAAAATTTTTTTAAAATTTTATTTTCTTAATTTTTTGAATAGAAAAGGGAGGGAAGGAGAGAGAGAAAGAGAGAGAGAGAAAGAGAGAGAGAAATAATTAAATAAATATAGGAGTTGTTTTGGGTGGGAGATTTGAATTTAAGTTTTGAGGAAAACTTTTAGGGAGAAAAATATGTTTTGTGAGGTTAGATCTGGACCTTTGATTTTTTGGGAATTGAATGTGAGCCACTTGATAGCACTTGATATATATATGACAAAATAAATATATAAATACTTTGGATATTATTATGAAAATATAGAAATTTGGGATGTTATTTTGAAAATATATGCGAAGGTCAAAAAGTCAAGTGCAAACCGGAAGGTAAAAGTTTATTTATATTTTGGAAATAAATAATAATATATTTATGATTGGTTATATATATAAAATCTTGTAAGAGGCAGAATCAGAAACCCTAGAACCAGCCAACCCTAACCCTTAAAAAAAACAACACCATGGCCGATGATCATGACAGTAAGGAAGAAGAAGAAGAAGAAGAATGGCAATGGCATATTAATCTCAACGATCTACCTGACAAAACCCTAATCCACATCATCTCCTTCCTCCCAACCACCCGAACCCGCATCCGAACCAGCCTCATCTCAAAGCGATGGCGCCACCTCTACCTCTCCGTCCCCTCCATCGATCTCCCCGACTACGACTACCCCCTCCTCATCATGGATCGGATCCTCTCCCTCTACCCGCACCCGACCCTCACCCGCCTCGCCGTCTCCGCCCGACCAGCCAACAACAACAACAACAACAACAACAACCTGCTTACCCGCTGCTCCAACGACCACCTCCGCAACATCCGCAACACCCCCCTCCCCCACTTGGACCGCTGGATCCGCTTCGCCGCTTCAAGATCCGTTACCGAAATCGAACTGAATTTTCATCACCCGTTTCCCTATTCCTTCAACCACCCAAGAATCCCTCAGTCACTTGTCCAACTCTGTTCCCAAACCCTAACTTCATTGAGGCTCAGTTGTCTATGTTTTCCCAAACTCCCTGGTGATTTTTTAGGTTTTCCGTTTCTGAAAACGCTGGTTCTGAGATTGGTTCTGTTCGCAAATTCCGATGCACTTTCGCAGTTGTTGTGCTCCTCCTTTCTACCTTCACTGGAGTATCTGGTTATTGACAAATCTCGGTGGGTTCCAAATGTTACTCCGACATCACCAACTACTACTTTTCCGAACCTGTTGAAGCTCAAGTTTGTTGATTGCGTGGATCCAGAACTAGAAAACCGCAATATCGCAGAGCCTCCCAACGTGAGGTGTTATACCTCTCCACAGAATTTCAACATGGAGGCACCAAACCTTAGGTATTTATATTTCAGCGGTGCAATTGAATGTTTTCATCTTACTAATTATTGTCCTCGATTGCGTGGAGCTCATATCAATTGCTCTGGGGCCGGAGCGCTTTCTTGCCGGAGAGTGGTTGACATCGCAAAGGTTCTAAGCAATGTGGAGGTTCTAGTTGTGGGCTCTTGGTTCTTTCCGGTATTTTATTTATTTATTTATTTATTTATTTATATTTTTTTTGATAACGAGGATAGAGTCTTGCGACTGCAGCCAAAATCTTTGTTCTTCTTTTAATTTGTATGTACGTATCTTCTTAATTTGTAGCATTCGCGAGTCTGCAGAGATCAACCTCCGTGCATTGGCTATAATTATTCGCTTCCTTTGTTTGAGAACCTCAAGGAATTCCATTGCCATGGATACCTTCCCAGTTTCGACAATTTGCCTTGTTACCTCTTCTTTCTGTGCAAGTGCCGCTCACTCGAGAAGCTTTGCATAAATGTACGTAAGTCCTTCTTATTCTTATACCGTATGTTTGTATTTTTTACTTGTACGCAACTATTTATACCTTCGATCTCAAAAATCTCTCAAATTTAGATAGAAATTTTAACACATGTTTCTTTAACCCTTCCTTCACAATATATATATGTACTAGATTTGCCCATAGACACGTGCCTACAGCACGTCTTTAATACGATACAGCATATGAAGGAGAGCCACTTGATAGCTTTCTTTATGTTTTATTATATGTTCTATATAATAAAACATAAAGAAAACTATCAAGTGGCTCTCCTTCAATCCCCCTAAAAATCAAAGGCTCAGATATAATCTTACAAAACATATTTCCCCCCCCCCCCCCCAAAAGTTTCCCCCAAAATTCAAATTCAAATCTCCCACCCAAAACAACTCCTATATTTTATTTTATTTTTCTCTCTCTCTCCCTTCCTCTTCTATTCAAAAAATTTAGAAAATAAAAATATTAAAATATTAAAAAAGTTTGAAAATTAAAAATTTAAAAACTTTAAAATAATTCAAAAAGTTCAAAAAAATCATATCATATGTTTTTTGCTCTATGTTTGCTACTTCAATTAATTTGGTGGACCTCCGAAACTATTTTATATAATCAAATAAGATGTACCATTCCGAAAACGTGCCATAAGCACGTGACAATGGGCAAACCTAGTACTATTATATGTGACATCTGCTCCTATGTATATACTCTCTTTGGTTTAGGCTTCAAGGGGAAATTAAATAAGGGTTTCGCATCCTCAATTCACTCACATAAAGTCTAGTGGGTGCACTCTCCTGCGCAGTGTGAACATTCTGATTTATCCATTAATGGGAAACTTGTAATTTACACGTGCAATGCACGTATAATTTTTCAAAAATAAAAATTCCGATGTATTCTGAGCTTGAACTTGAGACCTTCTTTATAATAGTTATGCACGGACGATCCACGGATCTGTATGTTTACAAATGACAACTCCAACTCTCTCATTATAATATTAGAGATTAGAGACCAGAGATTAATGTAGAAACCTCCTTATGTCAATAATTAGTTGTAAATAAAAGTCCGTGTTTCCATTAGTATATGATGAAAAATAATTATAAATTGGGGTATAAAAGTCCATGTTTCCATATATATATATATATATATATATATATATATATATATGAGAAAAATGAGCCTTATACAGAGTATGATGAAATTTTCCTCATACATAGTGATTATACTCATTTTGTGGGATCCTTATGGAAGATCTACTCTGTCCATCATGTTTATCATACCAATGGATGTATGTATAGAAAAAATTAAATGGTTTGGAGGTCATTCACTCATGCATCATGTGGTTGAAAAATGAACGATTTCAACAATAATACAAATCGAACCACAAATTGGACCCACATGATGCATGGGTGAATGACCTCCAAACCACTTGATTTTTTCTACACATATACCTATTAGCATAATAAAAATGATGGACAGACTCGATCTTCTATAAGGGCCCCACAAAGTGAGTAGAATCACTTTGTATGAGGAAAATTTTCTCATACAAATATGAGGCTCACATTACTCTCTCTCTCTCTCTCTCTCTCTCTCTCTCTCTCTCTCTCTCTCTCTCTCTCTATATATATATATATATATATACTATTTTAATGTGAGAGTTTGTCACCAAACAAACTTTATTTGTAACGAAATAAACACGTGCATTGTAACCCGGCAAATACGTGCAATGCACATGCATAACTAATATAAAAAAGGTTAGGTTCAATGCCGGACAACGTTGATTTTTTTTATAAAACATATATATATTTATGAAGATGTGCATCGCACGTGTAAATTACTATATATATATAGAGAGAGAGAGAGAGAGAGAGTGTGTGTGTGTGTGTGTGTGGTGGAATAGGAGGAAATTTCTTCCTATGATACCTTAATAAATCATACCCGGCCCTCTTCCTAAATTCATGATCTGCATCGTTAAGAATATTCAGCATGTCATAAATTATAGTAGAATATCAAATTTGAATGTGTTTTAACTATGTATTTTAATGATGACAATATTTGTATTGTTGAAAAATCGTGCCCAAAACATATAGTAATATTTCTCGATGGAATTGGTCTTGCAGCTTGACTTTTACAAACCTGGATTTGCGGAGGTCAATAAAGCCAATAAAAGTAAGATTGGTTGGTATGGAGAAAATGAGCAGCAGATTCTGGATCATTATGACTATCTATCAAGATGGTATGATCAGCAGGAGTTTTGGAACGTTAAGGTTGATGCTATAAATAGAATAGCTGAAGAAAAGGAACTACTTTATTATCGTAAGGACACTCTACCTACGCTCAAGGTTGTCAGTGTAACCCAATTATCAAACTATCTCGTATACATGCGAATGCACAAGTTTATACTGGAGAAGTCGCCTGCTCTGGAGTTACTGCAGGTGAACTTTATACAGCAGCAGCAGCAGCATGTAGAGCTGGAACAGCTCTATGAGCAGTTTTCTTGCATTCCACATGCATCTCCTTTTGTGAAGATCCAAATAACAGAGACAGAGGCATCAGATTATGATTCACGTTGCCGAGGTAAATGTTCTCCACTTAATCATTTGTGGAGTACTCACTGAACTGATCACATTGGTGGTTGGGTGGTTGATTGATTTAATTGTGTTTCCATGATCTCTAAGAATTTTGATCAATATTCAGCACAAATCTAGTTGTTGCTTGAAACAAAATGGTAAAAGAACGAAGAATTTAGCCAAAGTCAAGTTGGATTTTGTTTACCTTTTGTCCTTGTTTAGAAATTTCGCATATTACTGTGGTCTCTTATTAGCAATCAAAATTGTTTTGCACAGCATCGATCATGCACATGGTATATAGAGTCATTTTTTTTTAAAAATTAAAAGATGACTAAGGTCATCGCTTCATTAAAGAGTAATTAACGAAACAGTCAAAGCAGTTACATAAAGTGCCAGAAGGCGATCAACATCAAAAGACACGTGAGAAAGAGGCTACAACCCGGGCAAAGAGCAAAATGCATCTAAATCGAAATACATCAACAAAACCAAAAGCTGTGATGGCTCAATCGCTGTGAGCTAGTGACTCCCTGCTTGAGAACTACTCCTGATCTTCTCCCAAGCGCATCTTCTTCCTGGATCTGAGGAGCCCTGCCCATTTATAACAACTGAAGTAAATTTTTTGTATCAAAGAAGAAAGACTATGATTAATGTTATTGAAACAATAATCATTTCGATCTAGCCACAGGTTCCACATAATTGAAGCGACCGCCAATTTCCAATCTAATCTTACTTCCTTTCTGATCCTGGTCGATTACCGACGTATATAGAGTCAATTACCGACGTATATAGATATAATAAAGTGAGGTCGAAAGAATTGTGGGGAAAAAAAAAGGATAAACAAATAAATGGTAGATGCCTTCAAATATTTGGCAGAGTTCAAGTGTTTTTTTTTTTTTTTTGATAAAAAGATGACTACAGTTATCGCTTCATTAATGATAATTAACGAAACAATCGACAATAATACATAGTATGCCCGTAGGCCCAAAAACAACCAAAAGTGTCCCAAAACAAGGCTATCGCCTCACTAGCCACACGAGGCAATCTACCAAAAGAAAACAAATAACAACTACAAATAACAACTATGTACTCCTCAATCTCCCATATGCTAACTGTCGCTCAAATGTTGCCTTGCCTGATAGTCAGCTACTCCTCGTCCTCCTCCAAACGCAGTCTCTTGTTGGATCTGAGGTACCCTGTCCATTCATGAATGCAAAATTAAATTTTGTGGATCAGAACTGAACATCTACGATCAATACTACGAAAACACAAGTCGTTTCGGTCTAGCCATAGGTTCCATAGAAGCAACCGCTATTTCCCAATCAACTCTATCCTCCTTCCTAGTACTATTAGATCTACCCATACCCCACACCTCCGTACTCGATTGAGGACACTTTACAATTCCAAATGAAAGACCCATAACCCCCCATACCATTCTCGCACGAGTGCAATTAAAAAGAATGTGATTCGTATCCTCCTCCTTGGTTTGACATCTAGCGCAAACAATGTTAAACAATGATACCCCGTTTCATCAGATTGACCTTTGATAATATAGCGTCGTTAGCCACCAGCCAGAGAAAGACTTTAACTTTAGTAGGAACTTTGATGTACCATATAACGTCGGCTACCTCGCTTCTTCTACCTCCGTCGTTAAGCCTTTTTGTATAATGAGGAAATAGTGAATCTGAAACTCGACTCCAGTAACCAACATCTCTCATGAGATGTAATCATGTTGTTAGATGTAATCATGTTGTTAGATGTAATCTAAAACTCGACTTCTAATCTAAGCATGTTGTTACACCAAACATCGCTCACCAATGTGTTAGAGTTTAGGACTGCACTAGTTGTTGATGGGAAAAGTCCCGTGAGGGTGTTGTTTCCACTCCATTTATTCTTCCAGAATCTTTTGTTCTTGCCGTTCTCCATCCTGGAGATAGTGTTACCATGAAAAATGTCTCCCGTTTTGGATACCCCTTTCCATAAAAAGGAATTCTTACTATAGACACTTCTTCCCTCGTATCTGAATTTCTTTCTCGACCGATACTTAATGAAAGACTTACACCACCAATTGTTGCGCTTGTTTGCCAACTTCCACCACCATTTACTAAGCATGGCATTGTTCATATCTCTAAGATTGATGATTCCCAATCCCCTGAACTCTTTTCTTTTGCAAACTCTCCCCCAGCTTATGAGATGTAATCCTTTTCACTCCCCCGTCTGCCCCTTTCCATAAGAATCTCCTTCTGCTTTTGTCGATTCTGTTGATTACCCAACCCGGTAATTCATAAATCGACACAAGATATACTGGAATACTGTTAATAACTAAATTCAACAGGGTAATCCTTCCTCCAAATGTGAGCATGCGCCCTTTCCATCCAGTTAATCTTTTGTCGATTTTTTCGATTAGCGGTTGCCAATCTTCACTTGTAAGCTTCCCAGGTCTGATTGGAATCCCCAAGTAGATTAAAGGAAAATCACCCTTATTGCAACCTTGAATCTGTTGGATATAAGTAATGGGGATAGAACAACTATCGCTAAGTGGAATAATACAGCTCTTGTTCAAATTAACCTTCATTCTGGACCACGCCTTGAAGCAGTGTAAACTTTGTCATCCCGAATAGTACACAAATTTATAGGTATATAACTAGTTCAGAGCTTTAAGATTTGCAAAGGATTTGAGGTTTGCTTGAGGCAAAATTTTGCGTTAATTCATTTCTACTGATCGATTATAACCTTTGATCAAAAAGACAGGTATCAATTCTTTTGCTCTCTTCAACAAATGTACCCCATTGTAAAATGAAAAGAAGAATATGTAATTATCCTTGCAAAATTTCCAGAAACAAAGAAAGCAATGTCTCAAAAAGTTTGGTGTTGTGTAAAAGAGTTTCCTTTATAAAAAAAAATCTGAACACAAACATCCACAAAGGCTATATCCTGATTTCATTCAACCCCAAAACAGATATAGCATCGATACCGAGAACCTATGAATATATACATCATTCTTCCATTAAAAATAACTAGTATTATACACGTGCTTTGCACGTGGGGAATTTTTTTTGGAGGGGGGGTATGAAAAGGGAAAAAAAAGAAAAAATTACCAACACGTGCGTTGCACGGGTAGGATTATGGACTAAGGCCTTCTCCCATTATAGTAGTAGAGATTAAAAACATTTCTAAATTAATCACATGAAACTAAGAATCATCCTAAAAACCTTATATAAAACTACACATTCTTTTTTCCACCTTAGAACTAATGCAAACTACAAATTCATAGAAACCCATGTAATTTACAACCCCACCCATCATCCCAAATCAAGGACCAGCTAAAAGGGTCTTCACAGAATCAACAGAAACCAAGTAAAATCAAAGGAATCAACAAATTTACCTAAAGGAACTTGGCACACTGTCCTGCAATTCCCACCACAACACCAATTAAGGCTGTAGAGGTATTGGATGTGAAATACACACAAACACTTGGTGGGCATTTCCCACTCAAATTCTACAACATAGATCAAGTTTATTCTTGTTTTCATCAAAACTTCAAACCAAAATCTTGGGCACCAAATGATTAAATTTTCAATATGATAAACCCTAGCAATAGTACTATCCCCAAGGGATTAGACCCTAGCAATACTACTAAACCCTAAACAAGATTGATTTTATTACCGAAATATGCCGATTAGGAAAAAGAGCGTCGGCTGAGGGAGAGAGTGTTGTATAAAAATTGTCTCCAATCTTCTTAATCTGTCGGAACAAAAGAAATAAAAACGGATTTACTGGCCTATGGGGAAGTCGCGCGGAACGCACTGCCCTAAGAGTTGATCCGGGGTCTTATGTGCAGACGCTTCACAGATGCTCCTAGTGGTAAAACCCCCGGTATCACCGGCGTCTCGCTGTCGCACACAACGTCGAGAGATTGACCCGAACTTAGCCTTGCCCAGAACGAAGGTGAAAAGGAAAGGGAGCAGAAGCAGCGAAGGAAGGGTTTGCTGTGTTTGCGGATTGCGAAAGCAGCGAAGAAGGACAATTCTTTTGTGTGGATCTAATATGATATTTTCAGTAGTTGGAGAAGAATATGAGTTTGGAATTTATAGATACAAGAACGTGTAAAGGTTGAGCGGAACGTGTGGAGAGAGAGAGGCCAGATTTTCGGATATGGAGAACTAATCCAACGTTTTGGACCTCAACCCGAACCCGAAGAGCAATTTCGGATCGACATTCGTGTCTGCAGATGCGGGCGCGCACACCCGTGCCCACTAAGCGCGCCGAACCGAACTGAACCGGACCGGACGGCGGCGGCGGCGCGCGCGTGTGGCCTACGGGTTCTCTCCACACCACACAAGTCTACAATGGAGTAAAGGAAGGATTGTATTATAGACACTCACATGGTGGTCATTCCCACCGATGTGGGACTAAAGGAAAGGAAGGAATCTTGGGTTTTAAAACAAAACAGCCAACAATCTCCCCCCCCCCCCCCAAAAAAAACCAAGATTCAAAGGCAGTGATAACAAAAGAGTAATGATATAGAAGTTCTAGGCAAGAGTATACTATGCATAGATGAGATGGACTACAGTCTTGAATCTCACGTAGTGACTATTGTCTTTGTCTGAAGAAGTGCTTGATGGACTACGCATTGAATCAGACTTCCTGACTCAGATTCAGAAAATAGCACACATAGTACGCTAGAGGTTCTTGGGTCTATCGGGTGGCGCTTTTGAATGGCCATGCGTACTTTTCCATATTCATGAGAGTTGTCTGGGATCGCCCTGTCCCATAGTCGCGGCCTTCACGACCTCTCATATAGGTAAGTTCTCAAAGGGTTGGTGATCGGAGTCAACCCTACATAATAATGCTTGGACCTATTAAGAGTTTAGAACTCATCTTAACCAGATCACACAGGAACACTGTCACCATAGGGATGGGATATCATTGTACAACCTCGTACAATCACCTGGGTATTAATTAATGAGAATCTAATCTCTGAGTCAGTGTTCCATAATAGTCACCGAAGTCCAGCTTGTTTCTACCCATTGAACCGGCTTCTTGGGATCTCCAGTCAGACTCGGTTGGGTTGCCACTGCTGGTAACTTACTTATGGGCTTAACCCCATCCCCCTCGATGATTCTAGGATCAACGTCCTAGACAGACCCTTTGTTAAGTGGTCTGCAAGGTTCTTTTCTGACTTTATATAGTCAAGAACCACATATTTGCCTAATAGGCTCTTGATTGACTTGAAGCGCAGCTACAGGTGTCTGTTCATCTTAGCATTCACAGAATCATGCTTTAGTAGTTCTATAACAAATTTATTATCACAGTTTATAGAAATAGGAGGAACATGAATATTAGTAACAGGTATATGCATAATCAAATTTCTTAGCCATTCAGCTTCTGTACAAGTAGTGTCCAAAGCTATCATTTCAGAATCCATAGTACTTCTAGCTATGATGGTTTGTTTACATGAACTCCAGGAGATTGCAGCACCTCCTAAGGTGAAGATATATCCAGTTGTGGATTTCACATCATGTGAGTCAGTTACCCAGTTTGCATCTGAGTAACCTTCTATGATATCAGGGTGTCTAGAATAATGAAGTTTGTAATCTATAGTACCCTTAAGATATCTAAATACTCTTTCTAATACTGACCAATGTGACCGATTTGGATTACTAGTATATCTACTAAGTCTCTCAACAACAAATACAATATCAGGTCTAGTTCTATTTGATATATACATAAGAGAACCTATCATTTGAGAGTATCTATGTTGTTCTACAGGTGAACCTTCATTCTTCTTGAGAATGATACTACTGTCAAAAGGAGTACGAGCAGGTATCTTATCAAAGTACTTAAATTTTCTTAGCATTTTCTCAATGGAATGTACTAAGGAGAGAGTATAACCCTCCTTAGATTTGGATACTTGCATTCCCAGAATCAGGTTAGCTACTCCTAGGTCTTTCATATCAAACATACTGGATAAATATTCTTTAGTATTATTTATTAACTTAAGTGTTGATCCTAAGATAAGGATGTCATCTACATATAAGCATATAATGACACAACTTCCATCAGAGTTTTTAGAGTATGTACATTTGTCACACTCATTTGGTAAGAAGCCATATTCTAAAATCACTTTATCAAATTTGCTGTGCCATTACTTGGGAGCTTGCTTTAGGCCATAAAGAGATTTTACTAACCTGCAAACTTTCTTTTCTTGACCTTTAGCAATAAAACCTTCAGGTTGCTCCATGTAGATTTCTTCCTCTAGGTCTCCATTCAAAAAGGCTGTCTTTACATCCATTTGATGAATTATCAAGTCATGAATGGATGCTAAAGCTAGAAGAGTTCTAATAGAGGCAATCCTAGCTACAGGAGAGTAGGTGTCAAAATAATCCAATCCCTTTTTCTGGGTGAAACCTTTGGCTACTAATCTAGCTTTGTATTTCTCTATTGAACCGTCAGCTCTAAGTTTCTTTTTGAAGATCCACTTGCAACCTATGGGTTTGCTACATAAAGGCAAGTCTGCTAAATACCAAGTACTGTTCTCCATAATGGAGTTGTACTCATTGCTGATGGCTTCTTTCCAGAAAGGTGCATCAGGAGAAGATATTGCTTCTTCGTAAGTTGAGGGATCACCCTCTATCAAATAAGTGAAGAAATCTTCTCCTAAATTTCTTTCAATCCTACCTCTTTTGCTTCTTCTAAGGTTCTGAGTCTTGATCAGGTTGAGAGCTAGAAGGTTGAGAATGGGAACTGGTAGAAGGAGGCAGGGAATAACTTGAGGGGTTGGAAGAAATTCTATCTTTAAAAGGGAATATATTCTCAAAGTAAACTGCATCTCTAGCTTCTATGATGGTATTATTAGAGATTTCATTTACTTCAGAATGAGTCACTAAAAATCTATTGGCATTGCTATCTAAGACATATCCTATGAATACAGCATCTACAGTCTTAGGTCCAATCTTTCTCTTTTTAGGTTCAGGGATTCCTAGTTTTGCTAGACATCCCCAGACCTTAAGGTAATCGACTCTAGGAGTTCTACCTTTCCATAATTCATAGGGAGTCTTATCCTTTGACTTACTAGGGATCCTGTTTAGGATGTAACAGGCTATCAATAAGGCTTCTCCCCACAAGTTATCAGGAGCTCCTGAGCTGAGAAGCATGGCATTCACCATGTCTAACAGAGTTCGATTCTTCCTTTCAGCAACTCCGTTAGACTGTGGTGAGTAAGGAACAGTCACCTCATGAATTATTCCGTGTTCTTCACAGAAGTTAGTCATTTCGTTTGAGGTATACTCTCCGCCACGATCAGATCTAAGGATCTTAATCTTTTTCTCTAATTGGTTCTCAGCTTCGGATTTGAAACCCTTAAATCTATCTAGAACCTCATCTTTGATTTTGAGAAGGTAGGTATAGCAATACTTAGAAAAATCATCTATAAAAGTGACAAAGTATTTCCTACCGTCTCGGGTCAAAAATCTTATTTGAGTCACAAACATCACTATGAACTAGTTCTAGAGGATCAGAATTTCTCTTTATAGATTTGAAAGGCAGTCTAAAATGTTTGGCTTAAACACAAATCTCACATTTGTGTTTATTATTTACAGGAGACTTGGGAATAAGATCTAAGCTCATCATCCTTCTAAGAGAACCCAGATTCACATGACCTAGTCTACCATGCCAAACATTGGAAGATTCTATATTTGAAACAACGGGAGAAGGATCTGACATTTTATTTATAGTGCTGAGAATGAAAAGACCATCCTTTACATATCATTTTCCAACAAAAGATTCATTCTTAGAAAATACAATTTTATTTGCTTCCATTACAATTTTGAAACCTGACGCTACAAGAAGGGAACCATTAACTAAGTTTCTCCTAACTGACGGCACATGAAGTACATCATGAAGAGGTAGATTTTTCCCTGATGTCATCTTCAGATCTATTCTTCCTCTCCCTACAATCTGTGCCGTTGATCCATCTCCTAGGGTTATGCCTCCTCCACATGATTCCTGATAGTTTGAAAAACAGGAGCGATCAAATGAAACATGAACATTAGCTCCAGAATCCAACCACCAGTCATCAGAATGGTAAGAAATATTAACAGATGGTTGGAAAGTCACCGACCTGAAGGAACTAGAAGATCCATTTAGAATCATGTTGGCTTCTGGTTTGGTACGGTCTTTTCTCTTATAAGGAGTCTTCATTGGTTCCTTCTTCCTATGAAAGCAATTGAAGAATATATGATTTGTTCTTCCACACACCAAACAAAACTTCTGTTGGTCCTGAGTCTGACCGAAGTTTCTAGTCCTGTGGTTTTGCTGGTGTCGGCAGTTTTGGTGGTTTTGGTGGTTTTGGTGATTCTGGTGATGAGGCTGAAAGTTCTTTTTCTTGAAGGAGGTTTTCTTAGGTTTGTGAGGATTATTAGATTTGGATTTATCTTGGATTGACACTACAAGGTTTACCTTTGCTTTAGACTCATTTTTAGGGTTTGACCTAAGCATAAGTTGATCTTCTGTTCTAATCTTCTTTAGGACTTGGGCAAAGGTAAGCTCATCTTGAGTATGAGTAAGTTCCTTCTTGACATCAGACCAAGAAAGAGAGAGTTTATCTTTTAGGCAAGCTATCTTATATTCAGTAGGAAAGGTTGTACCTAGGGCTTGAATATGCCTCACATATTCTTGGAATTCATGGATTTGGTCATTCATAGGTTTGTTATCTACCATGAAATACCTATTGAAAGCTGAAGAATTGAATCTTTCAATTCCAGCATCATCACAACTATATTCATCGTCTAAAGCATCCCAAAGTTCTTTAGCATTTTTATATTCAAAGAATATGTCATAAAGAGAGTCAGATAAGGCGCTTAGAATTCGATGAAAACAGTGAAAGTCTATTTCCTTAGGGGTTTTATATTTTTGGGAACTAGATGATTCCTTAGGAGTTTGAGAGGAAATAGTGGATTCAGAAACTTCTTTGGTAGACTCCAATTTGTCAGACTCAGTTGTGTTGGATGTGGATCCATCAATTGCTGAAAGGAGTCCTAAAGTGGTGAGCCAGAATTTCATCTGACTCTGCCACCTTTTGAAGTGGGTGCCATCAAACTTGGCTGGCTTTGCAGAAGCAGTCTCTTCTTTTCCAGTCATGATTTAATAGTATAACAGTCTAGAGGCTGCAGAAATAATACTGTAGCTACTCAATAAAGGTATCGCGGGTTCTAGACAATAGTTTAATGATCTTGCTAATCAACCTGAACAAATCTTTAGTCTATCAAGTTCTGATTAACTTGGGTTAGCTGTAGGAGTCGGTTCCCAGCTAGCGGTGGTCCGAAGACGCTTAAATACCGTGTCGCTTAGGGCTGTTTACACCCGGTTGACAGAAGGACTCTTTTGGCATGTTCCCAAATTTATCTTTCCTTTTTAGAACTTTAAATTTCTTTTAAGGAATTTGCAGAATCAATAATTATTCCTTTATCTAAATGTTTAAAGGATACCAAGAAATATCTAGCACCACAAACTAATAATAGTCTTGATATTATTATGTAGGTAGTAATGCTATTCACAATATAACAAGACACTTAATTATACTAGTAAATTGCAAGCTGATAAAACGAATGTACAGCGAGAAGTATTCAAAGGCTTTGAGAACATTAAAGTGAATCTAATACCACAAATTTGGTGCCAACAAATATTGTGATTAACAATGGATTAAGACTGTAAGGATTTTAAAGCTATAGATATTCTACAGTGTGGGAATCTATAGTGATGCAACAAAGTTTAATTATCTATCTCAAAATTGTGATTAACGAAAATAATATTAAAGCTTCGGATTTAGCTTCGAATTTTACTAATAATTTATTTATTTATTTATTTATTTATTTATTTATTTATTTATTTATTTATTTATTTAGCCCTTACAATATTTAATAATGAATTTAATTAACAGAATGTAGTGTATCTTAATCAAAACTGTGTATGATGTATCAGGCTATCTTAATCAAACAGAATGTACCAAATTGACAGATTAACAATAAGCAATTCTGTTTATATGTGCTAATCAATCAGTTTAACAATATGTATATGCTTAATTGACAGATTAACAAAAGGCAATTTTGTTTATATATGGTAATTAACCAGATTGATAGTATGTATGTGCTTAATTAACAAATTAACAAAGGCAGTTCTGTTTATATGTAACCCCTGTTTTCCTAAATACGTATTTTCTGTGTATTTTTTTTTCTGTATTTAAAATTGTTATAAATTATTATTATTATTATCAATTATTATTATTATTCTTGACTTGATTATTAAGGAAGATATTATTATTATTATTATTAGTATTATTTTCATGAACATTATTATTATTATTATTATTATTATTATTATTATTATTATTGCTACTTGATTAATTATTAAAAACCTAGTTCTATGTATTAATCACATTTGTACTCATTTCGAATAAATTCTATATTTTAATACAAATTACATCTTGTTTATAAACCCTATTTTCCCCACTGGATTTTACCCAATACCCATTAGCCCTATTGGATTTTAATTATATAAATTGGTTTATAACCTATACCCACTCTCTTATTGGGTCTACCCATCTAAACTCAAACCCAATACCATATTATAAATACCCTACTAATAACCTAAACCCTAAACCTACCTACTGTACTCATCAGCCGCAATTTGTATATTTCTCCTTACCTTTTCATCTTCCCATCTCCTATCCCGTTCTCCCTAACCCATCGTCAAGCTCCTGACCTCCCGTCCTCTATCTTGTGGCGCGCCGCCCTCGCGACCCCAGTCGCATCGCCCGACCCCCGAGCACGCCTCTCTGTGCTGCCTCCATCCCTGCACTCTCCATGCCGCGACACTCTCCTCCGTCCTCCTCCGCACCGCAGCAATAGCGACGCAGCGACACCTCATCGCGCGCGCGCCTGCAAGTGCTCAGTTCAACGTTGCCCAGATCCTCCAGCGACGCCCTCTTCGATCGCACCACGGTTCCTTGCACTGGCCGTCCTCCCGTTATCGCGACTGCCAACGTAGCGACGCCTGCACAGCCTGACGACAGCCGCCGTCGACTGGTCGGCCACTGCCGCAGTCGAGCCCGCCGCCGCACCGTCCATGGTCGAGCGTCACAGTGCAACTTTCCCCTGCGTCGTGCCCCGCCGGTACTGCAGCTCTCTCTTGCTCTCTGTTACCGTGAAGGAGAGAAGTAGAAGGAGGGAAGAAGGAGAGTGGGAGATTGAATCTGGGCCGTCCATTCGATCAGATCCTGATCTCTTGATTTCTGGCCGTCGGATCTTCACGATCTTCATCACCGTCATCAGATCTTCATTATCACCACCAGATCAGATCTCTGCCGTCCGATCTACATATTGATCATCGCGATCGTGATCGCCTCTTGATCCATCGATCGTCACCGTTGGACTTGCATTGATCATCACCATCATCATCATCTTGATCATGATCTTGATCTTGATCCTCGATCTCGGCCGTCGATTGGTTGATCAACTTGATCTCGGCTTCTGGATCGTCTCGTTCGTCCTTTGCTTGGTGAGTAAACATTTGAACCACTTTTGTTTTTATTCATCAATTGTCAATCATGATATATTTTGGTTCCCTTCTAATTCTCATATGTTTTATTTCCGATCTCGACCGTTGGATTCGCTGGATCTTCACCTTGATCTTGATCATCATCGAGATCCGTGCCCGATCGTGATTATCGTGGTCGTTTGCTCGTCGCCGCGTCGCCGGAATTTCGATCCCGTTATTCTCAATATACCGGATCTAACGTCGTCCTAAAGGCAAGTCACTTCTATCGAATATTATTTTTTTTTGTATCGTATTCGATAATTATTGTTGAAATTTCGCAAGTGGATCTTATTTTAAAATCGTAAAATATTATTGTATCAATCGTCGAGATGCCACGGATTTACACGAGCGAATCCAAGTGGTAGTCTCGACATCGTGCCATCTTTTTGCCTCTAAAGTATAGAGATGTTCATACACCATATAGTTATAGTTATTGATTATAAAAATAGGGAATTGTAGACACATTACATATCATGAAATTAAATGACAAATAGCTATAGTAGATTGTAGAAATTTGTTGATCGTTAATGTGATTGTTATTGCTAATTTGTTGAATTGTAATTATTAAAATATTAGACATCACCTATATTAATACCATGTTCACCTAAGATTGATTCGCTGCGATCAAGATTAATTAAACTGCAATTTACTATTATTAAATTTTATTTGTACCATTTTACTTAAAATGAACATATAGAGTACTATGCAGAAAATTACGCTAATCTGAACCTTAATGTGCTGTTTAGACCTAGAACACTTCATTAAAATCAGAAACACCCTGAAAGTAAATCGTAGGCCTATCTGTCTAGATGTCGATAGACACCAAAACTTTCGAATTCGGAGTTATACTGCTCCCGTTATGAACCTTTTACCACAGCTGCGCTGTAATTCCAGATTCACGTACATAACAACTTAGGCTAATGAATTAAGTGAACTATTAATCATATATGGCCAAGATAAATTCCAGATTTGTAAATAACATGTTTAGGGTGTTAAAAAGGATTTTTACTGATTTTTATAATATTTATTTACTGCCTTTATAATTAAAATTAGACAACATCTACCCCCAGCCAGAAACTAAAACCTATAAAGAACACCGAATTTCACTTAGCTACCGTCGTCGGAATATAGACTTTAAGTATGCGTTGGAACCGGGTCGGAGTCTAGTTTCTAGACCACCTGACGGATCCATAGTTGCTGTCCTGTAGCAACGGGAATGCTGATTTTGGTACAGCAACCTACTGCTGTCCAGAATTGGGATTCTATGTCTTATAATGTACAATTGTGTTTATAATGTTATATTTAGTGTATTTAATTGTATATAGTATATTGCATGATCTTTGGATTGTTTTGACACCTTCTCTAGCATCCCTTATTAATTGCATTATTGTATGATAATTGAGTAAAGAAAGTAAATCAAGCCGGGGTTAAGGGTTGATTAAGGTAGTTGGTGACATAGTGACTGTACTCGGAAGAGGGGCCCGTGTTTCCCTAATTATCGGTCTATCGGTCTATCGGTCTATCGGTCTATCGGTCTATTGGTCATATCGGTCATCGGTTAATTGCAGATTACTGACTTCAGTATCTCGATTGATTCGATCATCGGTCATTATTGAATAATGTTTCCGGGTACATGAACTATAGAATCTACCACCTTAGTCTAAACGAAATTGATTGTATGCATGAAATCTGTAGTATGGGATGCAGTAGTACGTGCATTAGCTAGGATTAAAAATGAATAATAGACCTAAGGCTCTCATCGCATTATCATTGCATATTGTTATCTTAATGAACAGTGTTCTCATTATTATTGTCATTATTGGTATTGTTTATCGTTATTATGGTAAATCGTATTTAATGCATATTATACTGTTATCTCTTTTACACTGTTCAATTCTATTGACTTCATTGTTTATTTGAATTCATTGAAATGCCACTATTTCCATTGTTTCACTGTTTCTCCACTTGCATGTCCACGACTTGCTCTAAGGACCTTCTTTTTCCTCTTTTTAGATGAACAAGTACAGGTGTACAAGGAGAATTTGCAGAAGGGATCGGTGAGCAGTTCCTCTACGATTGGAACTGGAGCCTCTCGAGTTATTTGGTAAGTCCTTGTATTCTAGATTTGGTTATCGAATTTCATTATCGTTTATGTGATTATATTTCTGCGTGGTTGTGATTCATTTTTCTTATATTGTTGAGTTAAGACTGGTACAGCTTATGGATAATATGAGTTGGCGTACTTATATCATTCGCTGGGCCTCAGTTACGTACCTGTATTCCCGTATTCCAGGAAGCGGGGCGTGACATTATATGTGCTAATTAATCAGATTGATAATATGTGTGTGTTTAATTACCAATAAATACTAATTTAATCAGATTAATAATCAAGCTGTTCTTAATTAACAAGATATACTAAATTAATCAGATTAACAATACGGCTGTTCTTAATTAACAAGATATGCTAAATTAATCAGATTAACAACACGCTCAACTCTTAGATTGTTGTATAAAAATTGTCTCTAATCTTCTTAATCTGTCGGAACAAAAGAAATAAAAACGGATTTACCAGCCTATGGGGAAGTCGCGCGGAACGCGCTGCCCTAAGAGTTGATCCGCGGTCTTATGTGCAGACGCTTCGCAGATGCTCCTAGTTGTAAAACTCCCGGTATCACCGGCATCTCGCTGTCACACACAACGTCGAGAGATTGACCCGAACTTAGCCTTGCCCAGAACGAAGGTGAAAAGGAAAGGGAGCGGAAGCAGCGAAGGAAGGGTTTGCTGTGTTTGCGGATTGCGAAAGTAGCGAAGAAGGACAATTCTTTTGTGTGGATCTGATATGATATTTTCAGTAGTTGGAGAAGAATAGGAGTTTGGAATTCAACGTTTAGAAGGAATTAGTCAAGAGGAAAAATTGGACCTCAACCCGAACCCGAAGAGCAATTTCGGATCGGCATTCGTGTTCGCAGATGCGGGCGCGCACACCCGTGCCCACTACGCGCACCGAACCGAACCGAACCGGGCCGGGCGGCGGCGGCGGCGCGCGAGTGTGTCCCACGGGTTCTCTCCACATCACACAAGTCTACAATGGAGTAAAGGAAGGATTGTATTATAGACACTCATATGGTGGTCATTCCCACCGATGTGGGACTAAAGGAAAGGAAGGAATCTTGAGTTTTGAAACAAAACAGCCAACAGAGAGCACCGGTGGCAGAGCACCGACGCCGATAGCTGACGGAGAGAGTGAAGGCGGTCTATGCAGATAGTTGCGGCAGAGGCAGAGGCGGGAGAGAGGCGCCAAAAATTGGGTTTTTTTTTTTTGGATCGAAGGAGGAAATGGTATAGGGTTTGGATTTGGGGAAAATTTATTCTAAACCCTATACCGGCGTTTTAACTAAAAAACGCCGGTGTATGGGAGAAGATTTTTTGGTACATTTTATTTGTACATTCACCAGCGAGTTTTATTAAAACGCCGGTGAATATGGCCTTCACCGGCATTTTAATAAAAAAACGTCGGTGAATATCATAATTTTCCGGCGTTTTATAGAGGCCGCCGGCTTATAACCATCAAATTTGACGCCCCATTCATGGTCTCTTCCTACCCCGGCGTTTCTGGTAAAACGCCGGGGAATATACGTCGGTAAATCCATCGTGTGTTGTAGGGACGCGCCAAACTAGTATATCAATTAACTTCTTCTACTACTTCTAGAGGTAAGGATAAATGTACATTAGAATATGTCAATGTCAATTTACTTGCTTATATTCTACCTAAAAAATCCTAGAGTAAATTGGTCATTTTATTTTTGTCGTGAAAAACTTAACGGGAACTAACATTGAAAGTTATTTTATTGTCATATATATAAATACTTTGGATATAATTATGAAAATATAGAAACTTGGGATGTTATTTTGAAAATATATACGAAGGTCAAAAAGTCAAGTGCAAACCGGAAGGTTAAAGTTTATTTATATTTTGGAAATAAATAATAACATATTTATGATTGGTTATATATATAAAATCTTGTTTGAGGCAGAATCAGAAACCCTAGAACCAGCCAACCCTAACCCTTCAAAAAAACAACACCATGGCCGATGATCATGACAGTAAGGAAGAAGAAGAAGAAGAAGAATGGCAATGGCATATTAATCTCAACGATCTACCTGACAAAACCCTAATCCACATCATCTCCTTCCTCCCAACCACCCGAACCCGCATCCGAACCAGCCTCATCTCAAAGCGATGGCGCCACCTCTACCTCTCCGTCCCCTCCATCGATCTCCCCGACTACGACTACCCCCTCCTCATCATGGATCGGATCCTCTCCCTCTACCCGCACCCGACCCTCACCCGCCTCGCCGTCTCCGCCCGACCAGCCAACAACAACAACAACAACAACAACAACCTGCTTACCCGCTGCTCCAACGACCACCTCCGCAACATCCGCAACACCCCCCTCCCCCACTTGGACCGCTGGATCCGCTTCGCCGCTTCAAGATCCGTTACCGAAATCGAACTGAATTTTCATCACCCGTTTCCCTATTCCTTCAACCACCCAAGAATCCCTCAGTCACTTGTCCAACTCTGTTCCCAAACCCTAACTTCATTGAGGCTCAGTTGTCTATGTTTTCCCAAACTCCCTGGTGATTTTTTAGGTTTTCCGTTTCTGAAAACGCTGGTTCTGAGATTGGTTCTGTTCGCAAATTCCGATGCACTTTCGCAGTTGTTGTGCTCCTCCTTTCTACCTTCACTGGAGTATCTGGTTATTGACAAATCTCGGTGGGTTCCAAATGTTACTCCGACATCACCAACTACTACTTTTCCGAACCTGTTGAAGCTCAAGTTTGTTGATTGCGTGGATCCAGAACTAGAAAACCGCAATATCGCAGAGCCTCCCAACGTGAGGTGTTATACCTCTCCACAGAATTTCAACATGGAGGCACCAAACCTTAGGTATTTATATTTCAGCGGTGCAATTGAATGTTTTCATCTTACTAATTATTGTCCTCGATTGCGTGGAGCTCATATCAATTGCTCTGGGGCCGGAGCGCTTTCTTGCCGGAGAGTGGTTGACATCGCAAAGGTTCTAAGCAATGTGGAGGTTCTAGTTGTGGGCTCTTGGTTCTTTCCGGTACGTAATTTGTGTTTTTATTTTTTTTGATAACGAGGATAGAGTCTTGCGACTCCGGCCAAAATCTTTTTTTCTTATTTTAATTTGTATGTACGTATCTTCTTAATTTGTAGCATTCGCAATTCTGCGATGATCGACCTCCGTGCATTGGCTATAATTATTCGCTTCCTTTGTTTGAGAACCTCAAGGAATTCCATTGCCATGGATACCTTCCCAGTTTCGACAATTTGCCTTGTTACCTCTTCTTTCTGTGCAAGTGCCGCTCACTCGAGAAGCTTTGCATAAATGTACGTAAGTCCTCCTTATTCTTATACCGTATGTTTGTATTTTTTACTTGTACGCAACTATTTATACCTTCGATCTCAAAAATCTCTCAAATTTAGATAGAAACTTTAACACATGTTTCTTTAACCCTTCCTTCATAATATATATATATATATATATATATATATATATATATATATATATATACTAGATTTGCCCGTGGACACGCTTTAGAACGATACAACATATGAAAAGCATTATAAACAGTAAATCAACAATTATAAAGCTCAAGTTTAAATAGTATGACAATAATTAGTTGTAAATAAAAGTCCATGTTTTCATCAGTATATGTTAAAAAATAATTATAAATTGGGGTATAAAAGTCCATATTTCCATATAATATTAGAGATTAGAGATCAGAGATTAATGTAGAAACCTCCTTATGTCTTTAGCTTAAATAGTATATTATGTAAAGTGCACCATCAGGCCTTGCATCAATTTTCTGGTAGGGCGATAATGTAAAAGACATTAACTTTCTCAGGTTCATATATAATACTTGTGTGCTATATATACTACATTTACAATTATGTAGCTGAAGTTTGAATAGTATGACAATAATTAGTTGTAAATAAAAGTTCATGTTTCCATTAGTATATAATAAAAAATAATTATAAATTGGGGTATAAAAGTCCATGTTTCCATATATATATATATATATATATATATATATAGGGTTTTTAACACGTATACCCTAACAAATATGCTAATATCATATATACCTTTCAAAAATGTATATTTTCATATATGCCCTTAACAATATGTGCTCATTTCTTATTTACCCCTAAAGTTACCTCAAACTACGTGTATTTGAAACTTATAAGATTAGTGGCGAATTTGCATATAAAACATGATGAAGAAGATGAAATTATAAAGATGTACTGTAAATTTGTCCATTTATTAAGAAAACTGAAGAAAATTTGAGAATGGTTGATGAGTTTCAATCAGTTTTATAGACGGTTTAGTTTATAAAAAGTAATAAGAATAAGGTTAACTAGTAGAGGAAGAGTATTTCAGTCATTTTACAAAAAATCTATTAAACATAACTGTATATTTCATACATTTTTATGTTTTTAAATTAGTTTTAAGTTAAGGGGTAACTAGAGGTTGGATATACATTGTTAGGGGTAAATGTGAAAATACACATTTATGAGGGGTATACGTGATATTCACATATTTGTTAGGGACATACAAGCTAAAAACCCATATATATATATATATATAGAGAGAGAGAGAGAGAGAGAGAGTGGTGGAATAGGAGGAAATTTCTTCCTATGATACCTTAAAAAATCATACCCGGCCCTCCTCCTAAATTCATGATCCGCATCGTTAAGAGTATTCAGCATGTCATAAATTATAGGAGAATATCAAATTTGAATGTGTTTTAACTATGTATTTTAATGATGACAATATTTGTATTGTTGAAAAATCGTGCCCAAAACATATAGTAATATTTCTCGATGGAATTGGTCTTGCAGCTTGACTTTTACAAACCTGGATTTGCGGAGGTCAATAAAGCCAATAAAAGTAAGATTGGTTGGTATGGAGAAAATGAGCAGCAGATTCTGGATCATTATGACTATCTATCAAGATGGTATGATCAGCAGGAGTTTTGGAACGTTAAGGTTGATGCTATAAATAGAATAGCTGAAGAAAAGGAACTACTTTATTATCGTAAGGACACTCTACCTACGCTCAAGGTTGTCAGTGTAACCCAATTATCAAACTATCTCGTATACATGCGAATGCACAAGTTTATACTGGAGAAGTCGCCTGCTCTGGAGTTACTGCAGGTGAACTTTATACAGCAGCAGCAGCAGCATGTAGAGCTGGAACAGCTCTATGAGCAGTTTTCTTGCATTCCACATGCATCTCCTTTTGTGAAGATCCAAATAACAGAGACAGAGGCATCAGATTATGATTCACGTTGCCGAGGTAAATGTTCTCCACTTAATCATTTGTGGAGTACTCACTGAACTGATCACATTGGTGGTTGGGTGGTTGATTGATTTAATTGTGTTTCCATGATCTCTAAGAATTTTGATCAATATTCAGCACAAATCTAGTTGTTGCTTGAAACAAAATGGTAAAAGAACGAAGAATTTAGCCAAAGTCAAGTTGGATTTTGTTTACCTTTTGTCCTTGTTTAGAAATTTCGCATATTACTGTGGTCTCTTATTAGCAATCAAAATTGTTTTGCACAGCATCGATCATGCACATGGTATATAGAGTCATTTTTTTTTAAAAATTAAAAGATGACTAAGGTCATCGCTTCATTAAAGAGTAATTAACGAAACAGTCAAAGCAGTTACATAAAGTGCCAGAAGGCGATCAACATCAAAAGACACGTGAGAAAGAGGCTACAACCCGGGCAAAGAGCAAAATGCATCTAAATCGAAATACATCAACAAAACCAAAAGCTGTGATGGCTCAATCGCTGTGAGCTAGTGACTCCCTGCTTGAGAACTACTCCTGATCTTCTCCCAAGCGCATCTTCTTCCTGGATCTGAGGAGCCCTGCCCATTTATAACAACTGAAGTAAATTTTTTGTATCAAAGAAGAAAGACTATGATTAATGTTATTGAAACAATAATCATTTCGATCTAGCCACAGGTTCCACATAATTGAAGCGACCGCCAATTTCCAATCTAATCTTACTTCCTTTCTGATCCTGGTCGATTACCGACGTATATAGAGTCAATTACCGACGTATATAGATATAATAAAGTGAGGTCGAAAGAATTGTGGGGAAAAAAAAAGGATAAACAAATAAATGGTAGATGCCTTCAAATATTTGGCAGAGTTCAAGTGTTTTTTTTTTTTTTTGATAAAAAGATGACTACAGTTATCGCTTCATTAATGATAATTAACGAAACAATCGACAATAATACATAGTATGCCCGTAGGCCCAAAAACAACCAAAAGTGTCCCAAAACAAGGCTATCGCCTCACTAGCCACACGAGGCAATCTACCAAAAGAAAACAAATAACAACTACAAATAACAACTATGTACTCCTCAATCTCCCATATGCTAACTGTCGCTCAAATGTTGCCTTGCCTGATAGTCAGCTACTCCTCGTCCTCCTCCAAACGCAGTCTCTTGTTGGATCTGAGGTACCCTGTCCATTCATGAATGCAAAATTAAATTTTGTGGATCAGAACTGAACATCTACGATCAATACTACGAAAACACAAGTCGTTTCGGTCTAGCCATAGGTTCCATAGAAGCAACCGCTATTTCCCAATCAACTCTATCCTCCTTCCTAGTACTATTAGATCTACCCATACCCCACACCTCCGTACTCGATTGAGGACACTTCACAATTCCAAATGAAAGACCCATAACCCCCCATACCATTCTCGCACGAGTGCAATTAAAAAGAATGTGATTCGTATCCTCCTCCTTGGTTTGACATCTAGCGCAAACAATGTTAAACAATGATACCCCGTTTCATCAGATTGACCTTTGATAATATAGCGTCGTTAGCCACCAGCCAGAGAAAGACTTTAACTTTAGTAGGAACTTTGATGTACCATATAACGTCGGCTACCTCGCTTCTTCTACCTCCGTCGTTAAGCCTTTTTGTATAATGAGGAAATAGTGAATCTGAAACTCGACTCCAGTAACCAACATCTCTCATGAGATGTAATCATGTTGTTAGATGTAATCATGTTGTTAGATGTAATCTAAAACTCGACTTCTAATCTAAGCATGTTGTTACACCAAACATCGCTCACCAATGTGTTAGAGTTTAGGACTGCACTAGTTGTTGATGGGAAAAGTCCCGTGAGGGTGTTGTTTCCACTCCATTTATTCTTCCAGAATCTTTTGTTCTTGCCGTTCTCCATCCTGGAGATAGTGTTACCATGAAAAATGTCTCCCGTTTTGGATACCCCTTTCCATAAAAAGGAATTCTTACTATAGACACTTCTTCCCTCGTATCTGAATTTCTTTCTCGACCGATACTTAATGAAAGACTTACACCACCAATTGTTGCGCTTGTTTGCCAACTTCCACCACCATTTACTAAGCATGGCATTGTTCATATCTCTAAGATTGATGATTCCCAATCCCCTGAACTCTTTCCTTTTGCAAACTCTCCCCCAGCTTATGAGATGTAATCCTTTTCACTCCCCCGTCTGCCCCTTTCCATAAGAATCTCCTTATGCTTTTGTCGATTCTGTTGATTACCCAACCCGGTAATTCATAAATTGACACAAGATATACTGGAATACTGTTAATAACTAAATTCAACAGGGTAATCCTTCCTCCAAATGTGAGCATGCGCCCTTTCCATCCAGTTAATCTTTTGTCAATTTTTTCGATTAGCGGTTGCCAATCTTCACTTGTAAGCTTCCCAGGTCTGATTGGAATCCCCAAGTAGATTAAAAGAAAATCACCCTTATTGCAACCTTGAATCTGTTGGATAGAAGTAATGGGGATAGAACAACTATCGCTAAGTGGAATAATACAGCTCTTGTTCAAATTAACCTTCATTCTGGACCACGCCTTGAAGCAGTGTAAACTTTGTCATCCCGAATAGTACACAAATTTATAGGTATATAACTAGTTCAGAGCTTTAAGATTTGCAAAGGATTTGAGGTTTGCTTGAGGCAAAATTTTGCGTTAATTCATTTCTACTGATCGATTATAACCTTTGATCAAAAAGACAGGTATCAATTCTTTTGCTCTCTTCAACAAATGTACCCCATTGTAAAATGAAAAGAAGAATATGTAATTATCCTTGCAAAATTTCCAGAAACAAAGAAAGCAATGTCTCAAAAAGTTTGGTGTTGTGTAAAAGAGTTTCCTTTATAAAAAAAAATCTGAACACAAACATCCACAAAGGCTATATCCTGATTTCATTCAACCCCAAAACAGATATAGCATCGATACCGAGAACCTATGAATATATACATCATTCTTCCATTAAAAATAACTAGTATTATACACGTGCTTTGCACGTGGGGAATTTTTTTTGGAGGGGGGGTATGAAAAGGGAAAAAAAAGAAAAAATTACCAACACGTGCGTTGCACGGGTAGGATTATGGACTAAGGCCTTCTCCCATTATAGTAGTAAAGATTAAAAACATTTCTAAATTAATCACATGAAACTAAGAATCATCCTAAAAACCTTATATAAAACTACACATTCTTTTTTCCACCTTAGAACTAATGCAAACTACAAATTCATAGAAACCCATGTAATTTACAACCCCACCCATCATCCCAAATCAAGGACCAGCTAAAAGGGTCTTCACAGAATCAACAGAAACCAAGTAAAATCAAAGGAATCAACAAATTTACCTAAAGGAACTTGGCACACTGTCCTGCAATTCCCACCACAACACCAATTAAGGCTGTAGAGGTATTGGATGTGAAATACACACAAACACTTGGTGGGCATTTCCCACTCAAATTCTACAACATAGATCAAGTTTATTCTTGTTTTCATCAAAACTTCAAACCCAAATCTTGGGCACCAAATGATTAAATTTTCAATATGATAAACCCTAGCAATAGTACTATCCCCAAGGGATTAGACCCTAGCAATACTACTAAACCCTAAACAAGATTGATTTTATTACCGAAATATGCCGATTAGGAAAAAGAGCGTCGGCTGAGGGAGAGAGTGTTGTATAAAAATTGTCTCCAATCTTCTTAATCTGTCGGAACAAAAGAAATAAAAACGGATTTACTGGCCTATGGGGAAGTCGCGCGGAACGCACTGCCCTAAGAGTTGATCCGCGGTCTTATGTGCAGACGCTTCGCAGATGCTCCTAGTGGTAAAACCCCCGGTATCACCGGCGTCTCGCTGTCGCACACAACGTCGAGAGATTGACCCGAACTTAGCCTTGCCCAGAACGAAGGTGAAAAGGAAAGGGAGCAGAAGCAGCGAAGGAAGGGTTTGCTGTGTTTGCGGATTGCGAAAGCAGCGAAGAAGGACAATTCTTTTGTGTGGATCTAATATGATATTTTCAGTAGTTGGAGAAGAATATGAGTTTGGAATTTATAGATACAAGAACGTGTAAAGGTTGAGCGGAACGTGTGGAGAGAGAGAGGCCAGATTTTCGGATATGGAGAACTAATCCAACGTTTTGGACCTCAACCCGAACCCGAAGAGCAATTTCGGATCGACATTCGTGTCTGCAGATGCGGGCGCGCACACCCGTGCCCACTACGCGCGCCGAACCGAACTGAACCGGGCCGGACGGCGGCGGCGGCGCGCGCGTGTGGCCTACGGGTTCTCTCCACACCACACAAGTCTACAATGGAGTAAAGGAAGGATTGTATTATAGACACTCACATGGTGGTCATTCCCACCGATGTGGGACTAAAGGAAAGGAAGGAATCTTGGGTTTTAAAACAAAACAGCCAACAATCTCCCCCCCCCCCCAAAAAAAAACCAAGATTCAAAGGCAGTGATAACAAAAGAGTAATGATATAGAAGTTCTAGGCAAGAGTATACTATGCATAGATGAGATGGACTACAGTCTTGAATCTCACGTAGTGACTATTGTCTTTGTCTGAAGAAGTGCTTGATGGACTACGCATTGAATCAGACTTCCTGACTCAGATTCAGAAAATAGCACACATAGTACGCTAGAGGTTCTTGGGTCTATCGGGTGGCGCTTTTGAATGGCCATGCGTACTTTTCCATATTCATGAGAGTTGTCTGGGATCGCCCTGTCCCATAGTCGCGGCCTTCACGACCTCTCATATAGGTAAGTTCTCAAAGGGTTGGTGATCGGAGTCAACCCTACATAATAATGCTTGGACCTATTAAGAGTTTAGAACTCATCTTAACCAGATCACACAGGAACACTGTCACCATAGGGATGGGATATCATTGTACAACCTCGTACAATCACCTGGGTATTAATTAATGAGAATCTAATCTCTGAGTCAGTGTTCCATAATAGTCACCGAAGTCCAGCTTGTTTCTACCCATTGAACCGGCTTCTTGGGATCTCCAGTCAGACTCGGTTGGGTTGCCACTGCTGGTAACTTACTTATGGGCTTAACCCCATCCCCCTCGATGATTCTAGGATCAACGTCCTAGACAGACCCTTTGTTAAGTGGTCTGCAAGGTTCTTTTCTGACTTTATATAGTCAAGAACCACATATTTGCCTAATAGGCTCTTGATTGACTTGAAGCGCAGCTACAGGTGTCTGTTCATCTTAGCATTCACAGAATCATGCTTTAGTAGTTCTATAACAAATTTATTATCACAGTTTATAGAAATAGGAGGAACATGAATATTAGTAACAGGTATATGCATAATCAAATTTCTTAGCCATTCAGCTTCTGTACAAGTAGTGTCCAAAGCTATCATTTCAGAATCCATAGTACTTCTAGCTATGATGGTTTGTTTACATGAACTCCAGGAGATTGCAGCACCTCCTAAGGTGAAGATATATCCAGTTGTGGATTTCACATCATGTGAGTCAGTTACCCAGTTTGCATCTGAGTAACCTTCTATGATATCAGGGTGTCTAGAATAATGAAGTTTGTAATCTATAGTACCCTTAAGATATCTAAATACTCTTTCTAATACTGACCAATGTGACCGATTTGGATTACTAGTATATCTACTAAGTCTCTCAACAGCAAATACAATATCAGGTCTAGTTCTATTTGATATATACATAAGAGAACCTATCATTTGAGAGTATCTATGTTGTTCTACAGGTGAACCTTCATTCTTCTTGAGAATGATACTACTGTCAAAAGGAGTACGAGCAGGTATCTTATCAAAGTACTTAAATTTTCTTAGCATTTTCTCAATGGAATGTACTAAGGAGAGAGTATAACCCTCCTTAGATTTGGATACTTGCATTCCCAGAATCAGGTTAGCTACTCCTAGGTCTTTCATATCAAACATACTGGATAAATATTCTTTAGTATTATTTATTAACTTAAGTGTTGATCCTAAGATAAGGATGTCATCTACATATAAGCATATAATGACACAACTTCCATCAGAGTTTTTAGAGTATGTACATTTGTCACACTCATTTGGTAAGAAGCCATATTCTAAAATCACTTTATCAAATTTGCTGTGCCATTACTTGGGAGCTTGCTTTAGGCCATAAAGAGATTTTACTAACCTGCAAACTTTCTTTTCTTGACCTTTAGCAATAAAACCTTCAGGTTGCTCCATGTAGATTTCTTCCTCTAGGTCTCCATTCAAAAAGGCTGTCTTTACATCCATTTGATGAATTATCACGTCATGAATGGATGCTAAAGCTAGAAGAGTTCTAATAGAGGCAATCCTAGCTACAGGAGAGTAGGTGTCAAAATAATCCAATCCCTTTTTTCTGGGTGAAACCTTTGGCTACTAATCTAGCTTTGTATTTCTCTATTGAACCGTCAGCTCTAAGTTTCTTTTTGAAGATCCACTTGCAACCTATGGGTTTGCTACATAAAGGCAAGTCTGCTAAATACCAAGTACTGTTCTCCATAATGGAGTTGTACTCATTGCTGATGGCTTCTTTCCAGAAAGGTGCATCAGGAGAAGATATTGCTTCTTCGTAAGTTGAGGGATCACCCTCTATCAAATAAGTGAAGAAATCTTCTCCTAAATTTCTTTCAATCCTACCTCTTTTGCTTCTTCTAAGGTTCTGAGTCTTGATCAGGTTGAGAGCTAGAAGGTTGAAAATGGGAACTGGTAGAAGGAGGCAGGGAATAACTTGAGGGGTTGGAAGAAATTCTATCTTTAAAAGGAAATATATTCTCAAAGTAAACTGCATCTCTAGCTTCTATGATGGTATTATTAGAGATTTCATTTACTTCAGAATGAGTCACTAAAAATCTATTGGCATTGCTATCTAAGACATATCCTATGAATACAGCATCTACAGTCTTAGGTCCAATCTTTCTCTTTTTAGGTTCAGGGATTCCTAGTTTTGCTAGACATCCCCAGACCTTAAGGTAATGGACTCTAGGAGTTCTACCTTTCCATAATTCATAGGGAGTCTTATCCTTTGACTTACTAGGGATCCTGTTTAGGATGTAACAGGCTATCAATAAGGCTTCTCCCCACAAGTTATCAGGAGCTCCTGAGCTGAGAAGCATGGCATTCACCATGTCTAACAGAGTTCGATTCTTCCTTTCAGCAACTCCGTTAGACTGTGGTGAGTAAGGAACAGTCACCTCATGAATTATTCCGTGTTCTTCACAGAAGTTAGTCATTTCGTTTGAGGTATACTCTCCGCCACGATCAGATCTAAGGATCTTAATCTTTTTCTCTAATTGGTTCTCAGCTTCGGATTTGAAACCCTTAAATCTATCTAGAACTTCATCTTTGGTTTTGAGAAGGTAGGTATAGCAATACTTAGAAAAATCATCTATAAAAGTGACAAAGTATTTCCTACCGTCTCGGGTCAAAAATCTTATTTGAGTCACAAACATCACTATGAACTAGTTCTAGAGGATCAGAATTTCTCTCTATAGATTTGAAAGGCAGTCTAAAATGTTTGGCTTAAACACAAATCTCACATTTGTGTTTATTATTTACAGGAGACTTGGGAATAAGATCTAAGCTCATCATCCTTCTAAGAGAACCCAGATTCACATGACCTAGTCTACCATGCCAAACATTGGAAGATTCTATATTTGAAACAACGGGAGAATGATCTGACATTTTATTTGTAGTGCTGAGAATGAAAAGACCATCCTTTACATATCATTTTCCAACAAAAGATTCATTCTTAGAAAATACAATTTTATTTGCTTCCATTACAATTTTGAAACCTGACGCTACAAGAAGGGAACCATTAACTAAGTTTCTCCTAACTGACGGCACATGAAGTACATCATGAAGAGGTAGATTTTTCCCTGATGTCATCTTCAGATCTATTCTTCCTCTCCCTACAATCTGTGCCGTTGATCCATCTCCTAGGGTTATGCCTCCTCCACATGATTCCTGATAGTTTGAAAAACAGGAGCGATCAAATGAAACATGAACATTAGCTCCAGAATCCAACCACCAGTCATCAGAATGGTAAGAAATATTAACAGATGGTTGGAAAGTCACCGACCTGAAGGAACTAGAAGATCCATTTAGAATCATGTTGGCTTCTGGTTTGGTACGGTCTTTTCTCTTATAAGGAGTCTTCATTGGTTCCTTCTTCCTATGAAAGCAATTGAAGAATATATGATTTGTTCTTCCACACACCAAACAAAACTTCTGTTGGTCCTGAGTCTGACCGAAGTTTCTAGTCCTGTGGTTTTGCTGGTGTTGGCGGTTTTGGTGGTTTTGGTGATTCTGGTGATGAGGCTGAAAGTTCTTTTTCTTGAAGGAGGTTTTCTTAGGTTTGTGAGGATTATTAGATTTGGATTTATCTTGGATTGACACTACAAGGTTTACCTTTGCTTTAGACTCATTTTTAGGGTTTGACCTAAGCATAAGTTGATCTTCTGTTCTAATCTTCTTTAGGACTTGGGCAAAGGTAAGCTCATCTTGAGTATGAGTAAGTTCCTTCTTGACATCAGACCAAGAAAGAGAGAGTTTATCTTTTAGGCAAGCTATCTTATATTCAGTAGGAAAGGTTGTACCTAGGGCTTGAATATGCCTCACATATTCTTGGAATTCATGGATTTGGTCATTCATAGGTTTGTTATCTACCATGAAATACCTATTGAAAGCTGAAGAATTGAATCTTTCAATTCTAGCATCATCACAACTATATTCATCGTCTAAAGCATCCCAAAGTTCTTTAGCATTTTTATATTCAAAGAATATGTCATAAAGAGAGTCAGATAAGGCGCTTAGAATTCGATGAAAACAGTGAAAGTCTATTTCCTTAGGGGTTTTATATTTTTGGGAACTAGATGATTCCTTAGGAATTTGAGAGGAAATAGTGGATTCAGAAACTTCTTTGGTAGACTCCAATTTGTCAGACTCAGTTGTGTTGGATGTGGATCCATCAATTGCTGAAAGGAGTCCTAAAGTGGTGAGCCAGAATTTCATCTGACTCTGCCACCTTTTGAAGTGGGTGCCATCAAACTTGGCTGGCTTTGCAGAAGCAGTCTCTTCTTTTCCAGTCATGATTTAATAGTATAACAGTCTAGAGGCTGCAGAAATAATACTGTAGCTACTCAATAAAGGTATCGCGGGTTCTAGACAATAGTTTAATGATCTTGCTAATCAACCTGAACAAATCTTTAGTCTATCAAGTTCTGATTAACTTGGGTTAGCTGTAGGAGTCGGTTCCCAGCTAGCGGTGGTCCGAAGACGCTTAAATACCGTGTCGCTTAGGGCTGTTTACACCCGGTTGACAGAAGGACTCTTTTGGCATGTTCCCAAATTTATCTTTCCTTTTTAGAACTTTAGATTTCTTTTAAGGAATTTGCAGAATCAATAATTATTCCTTTATCTAAATGTTTAAAGGATACCAAGAAATATCTAGCACCACAAACTAATAATAGTCTTGATATTGTTATGTAGGTAGTAATGCTATTCACAATATAACAAGACACTTAATTATACTAGTAAATTGCAAGATGATAAAACGAATGTACAACGAGAAGTATTCAAAGGCTTTGAGAACATTAAAGTGAATCTAATACCACAAATTTGGTGCCAACAAATATTGTGATTAACAATGGATTAAGACTGTAAGGATTTTAAAGCTATAGATATTCTACAGTGTGGGAATCTATAGTGATGCAACAAAGTTTAATTATCTATCTCAAAATTGTGATTAACGAAAATAATATTAAAGCTTCGGATTTAGCTTCGAATTTTACTAATAATTTATTTATTTATTTATTTATTTATTTATTTATTTATTTATTTATTTATTTAGCCCTTACAATATTTAATAATGAATTTAATTAACAGAATGTAGTGTATCTTAATCAAAACTGTGTATGATGTATCAGGCTATCTTAATCAAACAGAATGTACCAAATTGACAGATTAACAATAAGCAATTCTGTTTATATGTGCTAATCAATCAGTTTAACAATATGTATATGCTTAATTGACAGATTAACAAAAGGCAATTTTGTTTATATATGGTAATTAACTAGATTGATAGTATGTATGTGCTTAATTAACAAATTAACAAAGGCAGTTCTGTTTATATGTGCTAATTAATCAGATTGATAATATGTGTGTGTTTAATTACCAATAAATACTAATTTAATCAGATTAATAATCAAGCTGTTCTTAATTAACAAGATATACTAAATTAATCAGATTAACAATACGGCTGTTCTTAATTAACAAGATATGCTAAATTAATCAGATTAACAACACGCTCAACTCTTAGATTGTTGTATAAAAATTGTCTCTAATCTTCTTAATCTGTCGGAACAAAAGAAATAAAAACGGATTTACCAGCCTATGGGGAAGTCGCGCGGAACGCGCTGCCCTAAGAGTTGATCCGCGGTCTTATGTGCAGACGCTTCGCAGATGCTCCTAGTTGTAAAACTCCCGGTATCACCGGCATCTCGCTGTCACACACAACGTCGAGAGATTGACCCGAACTTAGCCTTGCCCAGAACGAAGGTGAAAAGGAAAGGGAGCGGAAGCAGCGAAGGAAGGGTTTGCTGTGTTTGCGGATTGCGAAAGTAGCGAAGAAGGACAATTCTTTTGTGTGGATCTGATATGATATTTTCAGTAGTTGGAGAAGAATAGGAGTTTGGAATTCAACGTTTAGAAGGAATTAGTCAAGAGAAAAAATTGGACCTCAACCCGAACCCGAAGAGCAATTTCGGATCGGCATTCGTGTTCGCAGATGCGGGCGCGCACACCCGTGCCCACTACGCGCACCGAACCGAACCGAACCGGGCCGGGCGGCGGCGGCGGCGCGCGAGTGTGTCCCACGGGTTCTCTCCACATCACACAAGTCTACAATGGAGTAAAGGAAGGATTGTATTATAGACACTCATATGGTGGTCATTCCCACCGATGTGGGACTAAAGGAAAGGAAGGAATCTTGAGTTTTGAAACAAAACAGCCAACAGAGAGCACCGGTGGCAGAGCACCGACGCCGATAGCTGACGGAGAGAGTGAAGGCGGTCTATGCAGATAGTTGCGGCAGAGGCAGAGGCGGGAGAGAGGCGCCAAAAATTGGGTTTTTTTTTTTGGATCGAAGGAGGAAATGGTATAGGGTTTGGATTTGGGGAAAATTTATTCTAAACCCTATACCGGCGTTTTAACTAAAAAACGCCGGTGTATGGGAGAAGATTTTTTGGTACATTTTATTTGTACATTCACCAGCGAGTTTTATTAAAACGCCGGTGAATATGGCCTTCACCGGCATTTTAATAAAAAAACGTCGGTGAATATCATAATTTTCCGGCGTTTTATAGAGGCCGCCGGCTTATAACCATCAAATTTGACGCCCCATTCATGGTCTCTTCCTACCCCGGCGTTTCTGGTAAAACGCCGGGGAATATACGTCGGTAAATCCATCGTGTGTTGTAGGGACGCGCCAAACTAGTATATCAATTAACTTCTTCTACTACTTCTAGAGGTAAGGATAAATGTACATTAGAATATGTCAATGTCAATTTACTTGCTTATATTCTACCTAAAAAATCCTAGAGTAAATTGGTCATTTTATTTTTGTCGTGAAAAACTTAACGGGAACTAACATTGAAAGTTATTTTATTGTCATATATATAAATACTTTGGATATAATTATGAAAATATAGAAACTTGGGATGTTATTTTGAAAATATATACGAAGGTCAAAAAGTCAAGTGCAAACCGGAACGTTAAAGTTTATTTATATTTTGGAAATAAATAATAACATATTTATGATTGGTTATATATATAAAATCTTGTTTGAGGCAGAATCAGAAACCCTAGAACCAGCCAACCCTAACCCTTAAAAAAAACAACACCATGGCCGATGATCATGACAGTAAGGAAGAAGAAGAAGAAGAAGAAGAATGGCAATGGCATATTAATCTCAACGATCTACCTGACAAAACCCTAATCCACATCATCTCCTTCCTCCCAACCACCCGAACCCGCATCCGAACCAGCCTCATCTCAAAGCGATGGCGCCACCTCTACCTCTCCGTCCCCTCCATCGATCTCCCCGACTACGACTACCCCCTCCTCATCATGGATCGGATCCTCTCCCTCTACCCGCACCCGACCCTCACCCGCCTCGCCGTATCCGCCCGACCAGCCAACAACAACAACAACAACAACAACAACAACAACCACCTTACCCGCTGCTCCAACGACCACCTCCGCAACATCCGCAACACCCCCCTCCCCCACTTGGACCGCTGGATCCGCTTCGCCGCTTCAAGATCCGTTACCGAAATCGAACTGAATTTTCATCACCCGTTTCCCTATTCCTTCAACCACCCAAGAATCCCTCAGTCACTTGTCCAACTCTGTTCCCAAACCCTAACTTCATTGAGGCTCAGTTGTCTATGTTTTCCCAAACTCCCTGGTGATTTTTTAGGTTTTCCGTTTCTGAAAACGCTGGTTCTGAGATTGGTTCTGTTCGCAAATTCCGATGCACTTTCGCAGTTGTTGTGCTCCTCCTTTCTACCTTCACTGGAGTATCTGGTTATTGACAAATCTCGGTGGGTTCCAAATGTTACTCCGACATCACCAACTACTACTTTTCCGAACCTGTTGAAGCTCAAGTTTGTTGATTGCGTGGATCCAGAACTAGAAAACCGCAATATCGCAGAGCCTCCCAACGTGAGGTGTTATACCTCTCCACAGAATTTCAACATGGAGGCACCAAACCTTAGGTATTTATATTTCAGCGGTGCAATTGAATGTTTTCATCTTACTAATTATTGTCCTCGATTGCGTGGAGCTCATATCAATTGCTCTGGGGCCGGAGCGCTTTCTTGCCGGAGAGTGGTTGACATCGCAAAGGTTCTAAGCAATGTGGAGGTTCTAGTTGTGGGCGCTTGGTTCTTTCCGGTATTTTATTTATTTATTTATTTATTTATTTTTATTTTTTTTGATAACGAGGATAGAGTCTTGCGCCTGCAGCCAAAATCTTTGTTCTTCTTTTAATTTGTATGTACGTATCTTCTTAATTTGTAGCATTCGCGAGTCTGCAGAGATCAACCTCCGTGCATTGGCTATAATTATTCGCTTCCTTTGTTTGAGAACCTCAAGGAATTCCATTGCCATGGATACCTTCCCAGTTTCGACAATTTGCCTTGTTACCTCTTCTTTTTGTGCAAGTGCCGCTCACTCGAGAAGCTTTGCATAAATGTACGTAAGTCCTCCTTATTCTTATACCGTATGTTTGTATTTTTTACTTGTACGCAACTATTTATACCTTCGATCTCAAAAATCTCTCAAATTTAGATAGAAACTTTAACACATGTTTCTTTAACCCTTCCTTCATAATATATATATATATATATATATATAGGAAAAGGCTCCGTTGCACACTACCTTGGTGCTCACCGCGTGAACACTACGTCTTCGGGCATTCAAATCGAAAATCCGAACCGTTCACATTGATCTACACATCTAAATTAGTCTAAATATGTAAAATCAAATCGAGCCTTTCCCTATATATATATATATATATATATATATATATATATATATACACTAGATTTGCCCGTGGACACGCTTTAGAACGATACAACATATGAAAAGCATTATAAACAGTAAATCAACAATTATAAAGCTCAAGTTTAAATAGTATGACAATAATTAGTTGTAAATAAAAGTCCATGTTTTCATTAGTATATGTTAAAAAATAATTATAAATTGGGGTATAAAAGTCCATATTTCCATATAATATTAGAGATTAGAGATTAGAGATTAATGTAGAAACCTCCTTATGTCTTTAGCATAAATAGTATATTATGTAAAGTGCACCATCAGGCCTTGCATCAATTTTCTGGTAGGGCAATAATGTAAAAGACATTTACTTTCTCATGTTCATATATAATACTTGTGTGCTATATATACTACATTTACAATTAAGTAGCTGAAGTTTGAATAGTATGACAATAATTAGTTGTAAATAAAAGTTCATGTTTCCATTAGTATATAATAAAAAATAATTATAAATTGGGGTATAAAAGTCCATGTTTCCATATATATATATATATATATATATATATATATATATATATATATATATATGATTTTTAACACGTATACCCCTAACAAATATGCTAATATCATATATACCCTTCAAAAATATATATTTTCATATATGCCCCTAACAATATGAGCTCATTTCTTATTTACCCCTAAAAGTTACCTCAAACTACGTGTATTTGAAACTTATAAGATTAGTGACGAATTTGGATATAAAACATGATGAAAAAGATGAAATTATAAAGATGTACTGTAAATTTGTCCATTTATTAAGAAAACTGAAGAAAATTTGAGAATGGTTGATGTGTTTCAATCTGTTTTATAGACGGTTTAGTTTATAAAAAGTAATAAGAATAAGCTTAACTAGTAGAGGAAGGGTATTTCAGTCATTTTACAAAAAATCTATTAAACATAACTGTATATTTCATAAATTTTTATGTTTGTAAATTAGTTTTAAGTTAAGGGGTAACTAGGAGGTTGGATATACAATGTTAGGGGTAATTGTGAAAAGACACATTTGTAAGGGGTATACGTGATATTCACATATTTGTTAGGAAAAACCCATATATATATATATATATATATAGAGAGAGAGAGAGAGAGAGAGAGAGAGAGAGAGAGAGAGAGAGAGAGAGTGGTGGAATAGGAGGAAATTTCTTCCTAGCTATGATACCTTAAAAAATCATACCCGGCCCTCCTCCTAAATTCATGATCCGCATCGTTAAGAGTATTCAGCATGTCATAAATTATAGGAGGATATCAAATTTGAATGTGTTTTAAGTATGTATTTTAATGATGACAATATTTGTATTGTTGAAAAATCGTTTATTTTGTAACCTCATGATGAATGGTCAAAACATATAGTAATATTTCTCGATGGAATTGGTTTTGCAGCTTGACTTTTACAAACCTGGATTTGCGGAGGTCAATGATGCCAATAAAAGAGAGATTGGTTGGTATGGAAAAAATGAGCAGCAGGATCTGGATCATTATGACTTTCTATCAAGATGGTATGATCAGGATCAGGAGTTTTGGAACGTTAAGGTTGATGCTATAAATAGAATAGCTGAAGAAAAGGAACTACTTTATTATCGTAAGGACACTCTACCTACGCTCAAGGTTGTCAGTGTAACCCAATTATCAAACTATCCCATATACATGCGAATGCACAAGTTTATACTGGAGAAGTCGCCTGCTCTGGAGTTACTGCAGGTGAACTTTATACAGCAGCAGCAGCAGCATGTAGAGCTGGAACAGCTCTATGAGCAGTTTTCTTGCATTCCACATGCATCTCCTTTTGTGAAGATCCAAGTAACAGAGACAGAGGCATCAGATTATGATTCACGTTGCCGAGGTAAATGTTCTCCACTTAATCATTTGTGGAGTACTCACTGAACTGATCACATTGGTGGTTGGGTGGTTGATTGATTTAATTGTGTTTCCATGATCTCTAAGAATTTTGATCAATATTCAGCACAAATCTAGTTGTTGCTTGAAACAAAATCGTAAAAGAACGAAGAATTTAGCCAAAGTCAAGTTGGATTTTGTTTACCTTTTGTCCTTGTTTAGAAATTTTGCATATATATTACTGTGGTCTCTTATTAGCAATCAATATTGTTTTGCATCAGCATCGATCATGCACATGGTATATATAAAGTCAATTTTTTTTTTTTTGATTAAAAGATGACTAAAGTCATCGCTTCATTAAAGAGTAATTAACGAAACAGTCAAAGCAGTTACATAAAGTGCCCAAGACGATCAACATCAAAAGACACGTGAGAAAGAGGCTACAGCCCGGTCAAAGAGCAAAATACATCTAAATCGGAATACATCAACAAAACCAAAAGTTGTGATGGCTCAATCGCTGTGAGCTAGTGACCCCCTGCTTGAGAACTAATCCTGATCTTCTCCCAAGCGCATCTTCTTTCTGAATCTGAGGAGCCCTGCCCATTTATAACAACAGAAGTAAATTTTTTGCATCAAAGAAGAAAGACTATGATTAACGCTATTGAAACAATAATCATTTTGATATAGCCACAGGTTCCACATAATTGAAGCGACCGCCAATTTCCAATCTAATCTTACTTCCTTTCTAATCCTGGTCGATTACCGATGTATATAGAGTCAATTAGTGACGTATTTAGATATAATAAAGTGAGGACGATTTAGCCAACCCTTATGATCAGAAAAAAATAAAGTGAGGACGATATTCAGTGTCTAGTTCCTGTCACAAACTAAAAAGAGAGTAAATTTGAGTCCTGGCCGTCGTTTTAAATATTACCCTTCTTTTTCATCACCGACATATATACAATAAGCTAGCAAAACTGACATAGTCCTAAAATCATGAAAAATCTCCTGTGAAACCTACTTAAAAAAGGGTTAGATGAGAAATGAGAAACTTATTGACAGTTTTATTTTCTTAAAGTGAGATCTATAATGACTTTTTGCCATGTTGGGGGTGTAGAATGAGATAATTTCTTTTGGGGAGATGGGTGGTGATGCTAGTTTTCCGATTGAGGATCCTTCTGTAGTTTTTGAATCCTTATGTATTTGCAGACTATGTGTACTTTGTAATATTATTTTGAGACTTGTGTATCTTTGATGTAACCGTTTGAGTTATTAAATAGGCACATAAAAAAGATGTTCTAATAAAACTATGTATGCTCGAAAAAGATTGCAGACTATGTGTACTTTGAGTTTGAACGACTACAGATGCTCTAATAAAACACCAACAAGAATCCCAAAAAATAATCCTTAAAAAAAAGAAGAAAGAAAAAAAGAAGAAAGAATAAAAGAGAGAAATCCTCAAAACCTAGCTGTGAGTTATTCGATTCCGATTCTTTCTATTTTTGGCAAAAATGGGATGGATCGATCGATGCGATCTGATTTGCTAACGTGCGCCTTTTTGAGGTGGTGGCGGTGGTTATTGCTAACGTGCGTTGTTTTGCAGATGTCCAACGGTGCGGCGTGCCCGAAGAGGGCGATGGCAATTGTCGTGTCATCTTTACTTCAAGAAAAAAAAAACTTAATTAATGACATCGAAAAAGAAAAGGAAAAAAATATCAAATAGGAGCAAAATTTGAGCACACGGGAAACAATATCGATGTCTAAGTATAAAAAACCATATCATCATAACTATATGTCGTCATATCTATTATACCATTGACAAATTAAGTTACATTCATGTAAAAAAATCCAACAGCGTAACGTCGAAAGAATTGTGGGAAAAAAAAGGATAAATAAATAAATGGTAGATGCCTTCAAATATATGGCAGAGTGTAAGTGTTTTTTTATATATATAAAAAGATGACTACAGTCATCGCTTCATTAATAATAATTAACGAAACAGTCGACAATAATACATAGTATGTCCGTAGGCCCAAAAACAATCAAAAGTGTCCCAAAACAAGGCTATCGCCTCACTAGCCACACGAGGCAATCTACCAAAAGAAAACAAATAACAACTACTCCTCAATCTCCTATATGCTAACTGTCGCTCAAATGTTGCCTTGTCTGATAGTCAGCTACTCTTCGTCCTCCTCCAAACGCAGTCTCTTATTGGATCCGAGGTACCCTGTCCATTCATGAATGCAAAAGTAAATTTTGTGGATCAGAACTGGACATCTACGATCAATGCTACGAAAACACAAGTCGTTTCGGTCTAGCCATAGGTTTCATAGAAGCAACCGCTATTTCCCAATCAACTCTATCCTCCTTCCTAGTACTATTAGATCTACCCATACCCCACACCTCTGTACTCGATCGAGGACACTCTACAATTCCAAATAAAAGACCCATAACCCCCCCCCCCCCCCCCCCCCCCCCCCCCCCCCGACCATTCTTGCACGAGTGCAATTAAAAAGAATGTGATTCGTATCCTCCTCCTGGGTTTGACATCTAGCACAAACATTGTTAACAATGATACCCCATTCATTAGATTGACCTTTGATAATATAACGTCGTTAGCCACCAGCCAGAGAAAGACTTTAACTTTAGTAGGAACTTTGATGTACCATATAACGTCGGCTACCTCGCTTCTTCTACCTCCGTCGTTGAGCCTTTTGTATAATGAGGAAACAGTGAATCTGAAACTCGACTCCAGTAACCAACGTCTCTCATCTTCAGCCTCTTGGGTGTACCTCCCTTCTACACGAATGAAGTTGTTAAGATTTTGTAGTTGAATGATAGAGTCTTGTTGTAGGGAGTCTTTGACTTCTAATCTAAGCATGTTGTTGCACCAAACGTCGCTCACCAATGTGTTAGAGTTTAGGACTGCACTAGCTGTTGATGGGAAAAGTCTCGTGAGGGTGTTGTTTCCGCACCATTTATTCTTCCAGAATCTTATGTTCTTGCCGTTCTCCATCCTGGAGATAGTGTTACCATGAAAAATGTATCCCATTTTGGATACCCCTTTCCATAAAAATGAATTCTTGCTATAGATACTTCTTCCCCCGTATCTGAATTTCTTTCTCGACCGATACTTAATGAAAGACTTACACCACCAATTGTTGCGCTTGTTTGCCAACTTCCACCACCATTTACTAAGCATGGCATTGTTCATATCTCTAAGATTGATGATTCCCAATCCCCCGAACTCTTTCCTTTTGCAAACTCTCCCCCAGCTTATGAGATGTAATTCTTTTCACTCCCCCGTCTGCCCCTTTCCATAAGAATCTCCTTATGCTTTTGTCGATTCTGTTGATTACCCAACCCGGTAATTCATAAATTGACACAAGATATACTGGAATACTGTTAATAACTAAATTCAACAGGGTAATCCTTCCTCCAAATGTGAGCATGCGCCCTTTCCATCCAGTTAATCTTTTGTCAATTTTTTCGATTAGCGGTTGCCAATCTTCACTTGTAAGCTTCCCAGGTCTGATTGGAATCCCCAAGTAGATTAAAAGAAAATCACCCTTATTGCAACCTTGAATCTGTTGGATAGAAGTAATGGGGATAGAACAACTATCGCTAAGTGGAATAATACAACTCTTGTTGAAATTAACCTTCATTCCGGACCACGCCTTGAAGCACCTAAGCACCGTACCCATGGAAATTATTTCATCTTTTGACGCAGAGCCAAATAACAAGGTATCGTCCGCGTACTGAAGGATGGAAATAACTTCAAGGATTCCTTTGATTTTGATGTCGTGACTTACGTTCTCCTTTTTGCCGTTTACAATCATTTCTGCCAGTCCGTCCGCCACAATGGTAAATAATAGCGATGACAATGGATCTCCTTGTCTTAATCCCCTTTGACATTTAGTCTCCTTTCCCGGCACCCCGTTGATGATAATAAACGATTTTCCTCCTCTGGCACACTGATGGATCCACCTCATCCACCTTTCCCCAAACACTTTTAGAATTAAGACCTCATCCATGCAATCCCAATCTACAGTATTGTATGCTTTTTGAAAGTCCACTTTGAATAGGAACCCGTACGTTTTCTCTTTGTTTTCTCTGAAAACGATATCATGAGTCGACGCTACACTGTCCATAATGTCTCTTTCTCTAATAAATCCACTCTGAGATTCACCAACAATATCATTGAGCTGTAGACCTAGTCTATTAGCCAAGACTTTTGATATGATTTTGAAAGATCCGTTCAGTAGGCTAATGGGCCTCAAGTCTCCTACCTTCCTGATTTCATTTTTCTTAGGAATTAAAACAATATTCGCATAGTTTAGCCTTCCCAAATCAACTTCACCATTATAGAAATCATGAAAAATCCTCACGAAGTCTTCTTTTATAACTTTCCAGTATAATCCATAGAAGAAAAACGAAAATTCGTCTGGCCCAAGCGCCTTGTCTTGCCCCAGATTCTTGATTGCGGCTAGAACTTCATCTTCACTGAACTGTCCTTCGATAATATCGTTTTCGTTGAACCTCGTTTCTATCCACATATCCTGATTCAGTTTACATCTATGCTCTCTTTTTTTGCCCAACAACTCCTTATAGTTCTTATTAATGTGTTGCGTAATTCAATCCTCATTCTCACACCAATCTCCGTCCACCTCTAAACAGGATAAATTATTATGCCTCCTTCTTCCGTTTGCAATATTGTGGAAAAATTTCGTATTGGCGTCTCCTTCCTGTAGCCATTGTATCCTTGATCATTGCTTCCAATATTGCTCCTCCATATTCCCAATCTGTTGGATATCGTGTCTCTTACAGAGCTCCTCGAATTCAGACTCGATTAAGTCTCTTTCCTCCTCTATAACTTCGAGCTGTTGTATCCTTCCTCCAATTTCTTCTTTAATCCTATGTTTCTATCCAAACTCTGTCTTTGCCCATTGTTTAAATTTTTTTTCTAAGTCTCCTAATCTTTTCGATCAAGCATCCAACTGCAGTAGTCGACGTAGTGCTGGCGCTCCATGATTCTTCGATAACCTTATAGCTCCCTTCGCACAACATCCATGCTTTCTCGAAACGGAACTGAAATCTGTTCGTCCTGTCACTTTCTTCGCAATCTAGTGCTAGCGGTGTGTGATCTGAAGTGAACCTCACCAAAACTTTAACTTGAGCTAACGGGAATTTATCCTCCCATTCAGAGGACACGAAGATTCTGTCCAGCTTTGCTAGAATATGAGAGGCTTGCATATTCGTCTACATGAACTTTCTATTCCTTGCATCGATCTCTAATAACTCTAGCTCATTGATAATTGAGTTGAAGTTGTCTCTATCGTTCCATGAAGCTCGTTTTACCTAGATGTTCGTTCTGAAATCTAGTGATATTGAAATCTCCCCCTAAGACCCACGGACCTTTGCATTTACTTCTAATATCCTTGAGCTCGTTCCAAAACAAGCTCCTTTGTATCGACTCGAAAGGTCCGTACACTGATGTAACCGTATGGACCCAATTATCACTACGACGTTTAATAACCATTGTGACGGAAAAAACTCCAGCAATATCCTCTATGATCTCAAACAATCTATGATCAACTCCAATAGCAATGCCACCAGATAACCCTCTCGATGGTTTGAACCTCCACTCAAAGTTTCCTATACTGTTAATGCATTGGAACTCTTCCCTAGTAGGAAATTCAACCCTCGTCTCTTGAATGACACATATACTTGGCCTTTTTCTAACGATAGTATCGCTAATAAGTTTTTTTTTTTTTTTTTTTTTTTTTGACGCATCCCTCTAACATTCTAAAAGATGCATAACATAAAAATGTTAAAAACCCTATCCCTAATCCCTAAACGGCAATACGGGCCACCGCATTAGTCTTCCATACTAAAACATTCCCCTCTAATAATGTTAAACGTGTTGAAGTTGCTCTCCTCTATTGGAACCTATGACTATACCGTAAAGACTAGCAAAGTGTATGAGAGAATCATCGTTAAGTAAATCTATAACAGAAAAATAGCTTGAAGAGGTACCTCGACATGCCGATACTGGCTCCCTAGTCGTTGCCGCCGCCTTAATCAAATCTTATTCGCTTGGACCCTTCGATCCCCATTTATCCATCTGCCTCTTGCTTTTACGAAGGTATTCTACAGTACTCCTTGAAGCGGTTGCCCTCTCGTTGTCTCCCATACCATCTCCTGCCAGCTCTCGAACCTGCATAGCCCATCTTTCGTGTTCGGAATCGTACGGACTTCCTCCGCTTTGTAACCCATCTAGCGCTCCAATCCTCCCCACTGGAGAATCAATGTTAGATATGATAACCCTCCGCTCCTTAGACTGCTCCACGAGACATTCAACCTTCTCCTCCTCACCAGCCGAAATAACATCTATTCTCTCCAAACTCTCGCTATGCTGATCCTCATTCCCCACGCCTACCCCTACAGGCAGTCCAGACGCCAACCCTTCATTTTCTAAAGCACTGCCTCCTTCATCTATAACTTGGAGCTTCCATGTGCTCGCAGAGTTAAGTGTTACCCAATACTAGACAAACTAATACAAAGAAAAAAAAAGTGAGGCTATTTACCCTCATATAGAACCATTTCCCTAAAATGCGGACCGGGTTTGATTCTAAAAGATCCACTCTCAGATCCACTAAGCTTTTGTAAGATTTGTTCGGAGTTTGATTTGTTGGTTCTTAGGTTTACTTGTTTTGCATCGTTCTTTTTCTCTTTAACGCGCGAAACAGGTTGTTATACTGCACCTTGACCTAAGAAGAAAAGTATAATAGGATCGGTGGGAGGATATTTGAGCAAATATCAGCATATTTTTTAAACATCATGTTAGATAAGTTGCAGCTAGCTCACAAAATAATATATATGAAATTATTGAAACACAGTGATGTCTAAATAACTATAAAACACAGATTGATAGCGAATACAAATAAACATTATAGTGACAGAGAGACGATAAAAATCAGGGAAATAAATAGGATGAGGGGGTCTGGCAATGCGTCGTGTCGCTTTCATGCGCGCACACACACGTACACTACGCATAGATAAAAATTTGGAAGGAAACTTTTAAATGTTATGAACCAACATAATTAAGTAAAATAGATATGAGTACTATGTTCTCGGCAAACACATTCAATGGTATATGATATCGATACCATCATATACCATTGAATTTAACCAATACCGCAATACGCAATATGTAAAATTAGTTGGGTTTGCTGTCGCTGTGCCTCTGTCGCTCCGGTGCCTACAACTACGAGTTGAGTAAGCCGCCGAGTTAGAGAATATAGTACTACTACACTGTTGATTCAACATCCAAAACTAAAACTCAATGCACAAGTAGCAAAATCAAATTCAACTTATTCATCTAAGATTCAAAACAATTAGTTCTTCGTCAACACGCTAAAAAAGAGTCAACAGATTCCGATCCTTCGGACGACCGAATACCCGGTCAAACTTTTGACCCGACCCGAAACCCGTTAATCCGGAGGTCTAAAATACAACACCAACAAGAATCCCAAAAATAACCCTAAAAAGAAAGAAAGAAAGAAAGAAAACCTCAAAAGTCAAAACCCAGCTGTGAGTTCTTCGATTCCGATCATTTCCCGTTCTATTTTTTGGCAAAACTGGGATGGATCGATCGATCGCGATCTGATTTGCTAACGTGCGCGTTTCCGAGGTGATGGCGGTGGCTTATAGCTAACGTTCGCTGTTTTGCAGATGTCGAACGGTGCGGCGTGCGCGGAGAGGGCGACGAGCGACATGCTGATTGGGCCGGATTGGGCCGTCAACATCGAGCTCTGTGACGTCATCAACTTCGACCCTGGGTATACAAAACACTTCCATTTCTTGAAATTTTCAATTTTGTTTAGTTTCAGGGGCCTCAAATCACCTCAATTACCTCAAATTAGCCTTGGATTATTTATGTGAAGAAGCGTTCTTGCTTTGATTGAATGTGGATGGGTTTAGGGTTGTGCGTGGAATTGTTATTGGTCTGGTTAATTGACAATATAGCGATCGATCGTTGTTGTTGTTTTTGTTTTCGGGAATTGGTGGGATTGGGTGTTGGAGAGCATGTTGCATTGGTTGGGCTCTGCGACTGGCAGGAGAGATGTCGTTTCGCGGACGGCCAAGCCTTTTTTTTAATAATTTTTTTAAAAAAAAGGTTAATTTTATGATCCTCTCACCAAGCATGCATGAATATGGAAGATTCTACGCTGATTAACTGTGACTATACGTTGCATCAAACAAGTATGTTGTCAGATAGTAGACGATGGACATGTTGGTTTTGTTGCTTCAAGCATCGACTACTTCAGAATTTAAATACTTTAGCTTCCCAAGTGAATTATATATTGGAAGGATTTTCATTTTCGATATCGTTTGCTTTTGTTTCATTTTTTTATGCTATCTACATTACTATTATCCGATAAATAATTCTGTATCTGCTTGATGTGCCCTTTTTAACTTTTTTTATTTGCTGGAAGTACAGACAAGCAAAGGATGCTCTCAAGGTATTGAAGAAGCGATTAGGAAGTAAAAATCCCAAAATACAGCTGCTCACCCTCTTTGTGAGTAAAAAATCTCCTCTATACTTCCTCATTATTTAGTTAATTGCTTAGAAAAATTAAGCCGCTGATGATAAGTTATTTTATTAATGCTCCCTTGCTATATTGGTTAGTGGATCTGATATTATCTTCACTTTCAACTAAGTGATTAACTTAAATTGTTCTGGACATTGGCGTTCTTGGTCAGTATATAGCTGTAATACACCTTGGTATCAGTGGAAAAAAAACATTTCATCCCTGGGAGATACTGCCTTTAAAAATTGATCTTAGACAAAAGTAGCCTTCAAATATCCTTTGAAAAATATGTTATTTTATTCCTTTTTCTTTTTTCCTTTGGGTAAGGAAGTTTAATTATGGTACACCGCAGATGTAGTCTAAAGAGAAACCAGACTTAGATTATACATGTCTGTTCCAAGCACTAGATTATGGCATATGCAAGAGGCATGGTTTCAATATATATATATATATATATATATATATTTGGATAAAAAGATGATAGCGTCATCGCTTCATTAATGAAAAATCTACAAAATAAAGTAGTACAACTTACACTGGTTTCAAATGTTAGATGTTGGTGTTGTGTTATATATCGGGATGTCTAATATATGTCGGGTCGTTATGTATGATATTATATCCTAAATATGATCTACATAACACTTATATACATTACATTATCACATAAACAAAAAAAATACGACAATAAAATAATGAGCGCAATACCCATTTGTACATTAATTATATACAGTGAATCAGTGATGCACAACATAGATATGCATGGACTTAAATATAGTATAGCAAATTGAAAGATAAACAAAAACATATAGATTTTCTTCTACTGTGCTTTTAAGATCCGGATTATTTTGAGATGGGTAAATGGGTTTCAAGTTTGATTTAATTCAAAACCAAAAGTTAAACCTAATTCAAAATCTTACATGAGGTACATACTTTTAGGATATATCGGCTGCCTATACCCAATATATGCCTAATATAGGCCCAAAAACTACATCAACTACATATTTTACATGTATCGTGTAGGTCAGTCTAAAAAACCTACATTTCGGCCGATATGTCGGGCATATCGGCCTACATTTAAAACACATGGTAATTTGCAATTTCTATGTATACATTTACGCTCATTAGTTCTTACTCAAAATGTTCTTAATTCACTTGCAATCTGACCAACTATGTGCGATTTGTATACTTGTGCTATCTATAGTTGACAACTATGAATATGTGATACTCGTTGACTATGGATTTGAAACTCATAGTGCTAGATCCTTTGTAAATTTCAAAATAACTAATTATTTCCCAACTATTCATATACATTCTTAGTTTCCTACCTCACATTATCGAAGATTGATCACTACACGATTCATCATGTGAATTTGTACCTTATCATTTTGTTTTGTTTTTTCAATTTAAATTTACTATTTGGTTTTTTGCTTCTACTTTTTTCTTTTTTTCTTTCTGTTTTTAACACATCATTTTGATAATTTTAACCATGAGCTAGGTTTTCAACTGGTACTTTGCTATGATTTGTTGCTTATGATAAATAGCATTGTCAACCAGAACCGCTACCTGAACCCGACCCGGACCTAGTACCGGACCAGAATTGACCCGGTCTATCGCGGGTCGGGTTCGGGTCCTAAAAAAGACCCGTTGTGTTCTGGGTCTGGGTCCGCTTAAACTGGACCGGACCCGGACCCGATAAAAAAATCCTATTAAAAAAAAGAAAAAAGAAAGTCCCCTCCTATTCTTCCTCTTCCTCCTCAAATTTCCAAACCCTAAAATAACCCCCCCCCCCAAAAAAAAGAAATAAAAATAAAATAAATAAAATTCTCCACCACCTCATCTTCAACCACTCTCTCCTCCCCTGTCAATCCCTTGCTCGCTCCACCACCATCTCATCCTCATGCTCCACCACCACCGATCCCCCGATCCTCGCCTCCACTCGCAGCAGCCGGCGCTGCCCCGTCCTCGTCTCTCAGTGTCCGTTGCTGCCCAGGTCACCTCTTCTTGCCGCCGTCGCTCGTTGCTTGCCAAATCCGACGGATAAGCATTCTTAACTAGGCACCGGACTCCGACCCGGTTCTCGCGGGTCTGAAGCTGGGTAGTGGAGAACCCGATCCGATAGGACCCAATACCAGTGCTAATGATAAACCCTTTCTCTTGCCCATATCCCTTGGCTGAGTAAGATTTCAACATCCAAAGTTGATGGCCAATCACACAACTCTTGTCCATACCTTTGTGGGACTCTTCTGTTCCATGCCATTTGGATATGGCTATGATATTGATAACAATCTATATCTCGTATGAGTTTGCATATTTTACTTAAATTTAAGAAGGGCTTAATTAAAAGTTGAACAAATTTTTAATTCCATAGATCAGCCATTTTCAGTAATTTCTGTCCAGATATGATCTAAGTTTGAATTGTTTTCGTGAAACATTGATTTTGATTCCTATTACAGTAATAGCTATTTTGCTTCAGCTGCGCCTATTTAATCTTGAAATAAATACTATTAATTAATATCCTCATATGGCCTTTGTAACTTCTGAAGAACCTCTAAATTATTTTATTTAAAAGGAAGGCATAGATTAAGATTACTGTAAATGTATTTGGATTATTGAAAGTATTAAATGGACCCATTCATGGTATTTGGTAATTAGGATTTACATGGCGCATCACTATATTTTTATTTCTCAGTCCACAACTTTTTTAATCTAAAAGCTAAGATCTAAATTTCTGTAGAAACAAATTTGTTTTTCTGAACCTGATTTTGAAATGCTTATGCAGGTGCTAGAGACTCTAAGTAAAAACTGTGGTGAGAACGTTCATTTACAAATTGTTGAACGTGATATCTTGCATGATATGGTGAAAATTGTGAAAAAGAAGGTATTTTAATTTCCTCATGCACCGTATTGCTTGTATTTTGCGACTAAATATTGATTTTACAAAATCTACTTGGCTTACTTTTGCAGCCTGACCTAAATGTAAGAGAAAAGATATTGGTTCTCATAGATACATGGCAAGATGCTTTTGGAGGTGCAGGAGGGAGGTATCCACAATACTATGCTGCATATCAAGAACTGAGGGTATGTTTTCTTCTTTCTTTCACTTTGTTATTTTCTTAATCCTTAGCTGTCAAGTGTCAATGTCATACTTCTCTTGAGCTGTATAAATTCTTCCATATCCTTGTCTACCATTTTTTGCCCTTTTCCTGGAAGGTATCTATGACAACTGGGTTAAACTAACTTTTCCTTTCAAAACTAGGATAAATGATGGTCGCAATTAATCCAGATGGTTAACCAAAAGTAATAGTTACTGGTCTTCTAACTCAGAAGATGGTGAGATGCTGACTTCTACTAGTCTCCTTGCATGACATCCATAAGAGCAGACTATGACTATGTTGCATCTTATCTTTGTAGCATTAGACACTAGCTATATTCTCTTGCTCTGTTGGCTTCTCTTTCAGATCTAAGCTTCAACAGTAAGCTAGAGCTAAATGCACAATTCAGTCGCCCTACTAATAATCAACAGCGAGGATGAATTGATGACATTAAATATTAAAAATAATAGTAAAACCCATGGTCGTGGGTTTTGCATTGGCCCCACCTAAGCCATTGGTTGTATGGGGCACTTATTCCAAAGTGCCCTCATTATCTCCTTGACCCAAAAGTGGGGGTTGGTTTTATGGGCATCCTATTAACCTGTACCTAGAGGATATTTTTCTGTGAGATGGTGTCTGACTTGATTTTCTGTCTTTGAATCAGCAGTCCTGGAGTTACATAAATGATATTTTGGCATAAATCATGGTACTAAATATAAGTTCAAAAGAAATGAGTTCAGAGTTTACATTTTGCATGTCGATATCTATGTAGCTGGTTGGACACATGCTTACGTTTTTGTAATTTTATCAAGTTTCTTGTGGCTGCTGTCCTTCTGGTACTTCCATTTGTTGTTGTATCAAGTTTGACTTTTCATCTTCTGGTCATAACCAAACAATGCCTTTTGGTTTAACTTACTATTTGCTTTTGTTCTCTTGATTTTTCATGCTGTGACACTGAAGTTTTTCCATCTTGTTATTGGTGGTAGGCTGCTGGAGTGGATTTTCCACCACGTACAGAAAACGCTGCACCTTTGTTTACTCCTCCCCAAACTCACCCAGTTGTGCCTCTCTCTGTTGCTTCAACGTATGAAGACGCAGCTGTAGAAGCTTCACTTCAGATTGATGGTTCTGCTTTCCGGTGATGGTTTTCTTTTCTTTCTTTTTAAAAAAAATCTTTTTGGTTGAAATCTCACTGATACTCAAAATAATTTCCAAATGCATATTTTTGTCTTTTTGTGTGGTTCTTTTGGAACTAGAAATCCAACATCTCGTAGGGGGATGTTGTTTGCCTTGTGAATACTTGTGTGTAAATGTAATCAATACCTTTTAGAAATAGCTATGTTTGTGTGCTAGGGATACTCTGTTACAGAAGCAACTCTCTGAAGTTGGTAGAGAAAACTAGTGAAAAGCCTCAATGTAGTCTTTTTTACTTACAATAAGTAAAATTCTTCAATTGCAATTTGGCTATTTCTTTTAAGTGGATAATATATTTCCTTCTCCCAAATAGCATCATTACCTATAGAATTGGTATAAATACCTGATACCCGGACCCGGTATTGGACCGGAACTGACCCGATCTATACGGGGACGGGGCCGGGGCCGGGTCCTAAAATAAGACCCAATGAACTTTCAGATCCGGATTAGCTAAAAATAGAGTCGACCCGGATCCGGACCCGTTAAAAAATACCCCCATAATATAGAATTTGAATAATAGGGTTATAGGGATATACATGTAAATAATAATCATTGAAGGTAGATGTGTAAATATAATATTTATGCATGTACTTAAGTGCAAAAAATGTTGGAACTGTAGGGTATCGGGTGTAAAAATACTTAAGTACAAATATTTATTTTCCGCTACCGAACCCGACGGGTAGGCTTTTTTTAAGTAAGACCCGGATCCGGTCCTCACAGGTCAGGTCCAAGTCCAATTTTTGGAACCGTAGGATATCAGGCCCGGATCCTGGTAGTGTAGGACCTGAACTGATAGGACCCGATACCAGCCTTAATTACCTATCTTATTGGTTAAAAAGAAGAAGAATATCCGTACAAGTTTTTAACTTTTTTCTTTAGTACTATTTATTGTCTTTTTTATTCCCCCCACTAAAGAAGGAATTTTTCCGCAAAAAATGATCCACTTTTCGAAAATGAATACCCAATTGACCCACTTTCGAAACTAATTACCAAACTAACCAACTCGCTGTTTCAAACAGCGAGTTATTTAATGAGCTTATTGTTTGAACAACGAGTTTATTGTAGGAATTTCTCCAACACTTTGAGAAATCTCGTCAAGTCTCAAAACACTAAAGGTAAACTCGCTGTTTCGAATAACGACCCTAATTGAACTAGACTCGTTGTTCGAAACAAGAAGTTTATTTTGATGTTTTTTTTCTTCTAAAACCAAGTCCCTCATCTCTTTTCCTTCAGTTCATCTCTCACAACACTTTCTTCACTCTGACTCCCAACTTCGAAATTTGAAACCCTAGCTCCCAAATCCGACCTCTCTCCCACAAAATTCACCCAAAATCTTTTTCACTTCACTTCATCCCTCCCAATCCTCTCTCCGCCCGCTCTCAAATCCCGAAACTCATCTTTCAAAACCCCAAAAATTTGAATATCTGAAATCAAGGCGCCCAAATTATTTCAGGATCAATGCCACTATAACAACAACCTAGCTTTGGGTATTGAATTATTTCACCACCAAAATATAACTAAATAGGAATATCATAATCCATACCTATACATAAAGATATGAATATGCGAGTCATTATCTAATCACAAACAACCCTACATGACTGTACACGAGAAAGGGTTCTACAAATAATACCTTCAAAACAAGCCAGAAGATTGAGCAATTATGAGTGTGGGGAAGACGACGTAGAGAACATATGAGATGATTGGAGACGATGTTGGTGATGATGCTCGATTTCAAGTCTTCAAATTTTGGGGGTTTTGAAAGATGGGTTTCAGGGTTTGAGAGTGGGAGGAGAGAGGGTTGGGAGGGATGATCTAACACCCCTGCCTGAAACAATGATTTTTCTAACAACTGCCCACCACAGGCTGCCTCATAAAAGGTGCTATAGCTTGTTGTGACCTTCAATCCTAGGCAATCATATATATATATTTAATTAATTTTTGCAAACTCCCGATGTGGGACAAATCTCCCACATTCTCTCTCCTCGTGAGAGAAACACAATCGAAGAGTCAACAGGGGTCCCGCCACCCACGTGGACAGCAGCCAACGGAAAGACCCCCATCAACGTGGGCCCCCACGTTTGCCACGTCAGCGGTCTGCCCCCTCTTCACACCGGGCGGGCCCCACCTGAGTGCTCCACGTCAACGATGTGGACAACCATGCAGCGATGTGGACAAACTGGGTGGGCCCCTCAAGCGCCACGTCACACTCGTGAAACACATAGCAGCACTGCTGCAACCTCTGAGTACTGGGCCCCACCACCAACACAATCCCATAGACAGCCCCCATAGGAAACTCTATAGGCAACTCCCAATTAATTATTTATATATATATATTCTTAACACAGGGTGTTACAGATGAAGTGAAGCAGAAGAGATTTTGGAGGAATTTTGTAGGAGAGGTCAAATTTGGAAGCTAGGGTTTTGGATTTCGGAGTTGGGAGTTAGAGTGGAGTGTGGTGAGAGATGAAATGAGGGGAGAGAGAAAGGGGACTTGGTTTTAGAAAAATAACTCAATATAAACTCAGTGTTCGAACGAGTCTAGTTCAATTAGGGTCGCTATCCGAAATAACGAGTTTAGCTTTAGTGTTTTGAGACTTAGCGAGATTTCTCTGAGTGTTGGAGAAATACCTACAAGTAAACTCGATGTTTCAAACAACGAGCTCATTATCAAATAACTCGCTGTCTAACACAGTGAGTGGGTCAGTTTGGTAGTTAGTTTCGAAAGTGGGTCAGTTTGGTATCTATTTTGAAAAGGGGTTCATTTTGGAAAAGAATTCCTAAAAAGCATTGATGGAATTTGTTGGTATATAAATTTCATTTTTACCATTCAATTCCTCATTTTAAGGGAGATTGAAGTGGTTGTTATCCTTAGATCAAATTGAATGTTTAGAGCGGAAAGTGCTTTTTGGTTATGGTGTGATCATTGAATACATATGCTTCTTAGTCAAATTGAAAGGAAAATTACGCTATAAGGCTAGCTATGCCCGATTTTCTTTATAAAAAAGAAGATATCAATGAATCTCTAGGAAACGGTTTCACAGGATTCAGCCAATTGTCTCAGTTGTTTGATTTCATTGAGAAATAGGAATCTGTGTTATGAAAGGATTTCCGCGAATATTTCTAGTATGGAACGAGTCAACCACTTTGGTATCTTTTTTAACAAAAATGGTAATAATGTTCCTTCATTGATCAAAATTTTCGGTCTTTGTGAAGGATCATGATCATCCAATAAGAAGGGTTTCAATTTATTCAAATGAACGATTTGAACACCTATTGATTCTAACAACGGATTGCAAGGTTGATCGTACTATTCTTTGTCGATCTGAATATTGTTAGGCCAGCAATATATGTATAATACTTGTTATTAATATCTCATTGATAGGGATGAAGGGAGGAAAAATTCCATATGACCCGCGCCAAAATTTTGGGATTAAGCCTCCGTGGGTTTGTTGTTGTACAGAGTGAAATTACAATTATTTATAAGCTACCTGCTTACAATCATCCTTGATTTTATATCGGTATATAATTCTTAGCACTGATGTAACTTTTATGATAATTTGCACAGGGAATTGTTTCCATCATTTTATGTTTTCATCTTTCCTTTTAATTACCAGATTCTAACATCATGGTGTTGTTTCTGTCAGTTTAGAAGAAATTCAAAATGCTCGAGGTATAGTAGATGTTTTAACAGAGATTCTTGGTGCATTAGATCCTCGTAATCCACAGGTGAGTTCATCCTTTTCCTATTGAACAGCTGAAGACCTCAATTTTCTCCTTATTTTTGTATTCTGATTATTTTTTTCAAAATTTTATTTCTTATGCTGAGCGCGCATGCCACTAAATTATTTGATGCTAGTGCTTGGCCACCGTGATTATTATTATTATTTTTTATATCATAAACGGTGGGTCACAATTTTTACCCGCGTTCCATTAATAAGACCTATAACGAAACAAACAACCAAAAAAAGATAGTGATGAGGACATCAAATATGTTTTCCTTTATTTTGAGATTTAGCCATATGTAGTAGTTTTGCAAATTGCACCATTTATTTTATGCATTTGGATATTTTAGAGATTTGTATTGATATTTTGTTTTGAGCCTATATATAGGTCTTGAGAATAATGATAAAGTATGCTATTATTGATTAAAAAAATTATTATGTGTTGAGTTTTTGCTCTTCATTCTCCGCTTGTGTGTGTGAGACCATTAGAGAACATTAGGGTTTGTGAGAAATCCTAAGAAAGTATTAGGGTTTGTGAGAAACTACTACACCTCCAAATTCCCAATTTTATTTTAAACCCTAACTCTCATACCCTCTCTCTCTCTCTCTCTCTCTCTCTCTCACTAGCTACCATTCACTTCCCCACCCCTTCTCCTTCATCGACCTGCCTCCTCTCTTCTTCTCAAACCCATCAAACCCCCATCTCCACTAACCACCCCGACGTCCCTAGCTGCCTTCCCACAACCGTCTGATCATCCTCCCGCAGCACCCCATCGATTGTAGCAACCCGATGCCTCTCCTCGAGACCTCCCTCTTTTGCCTGCCCCCACACCTCGATCCCCCATCTTGCAACCTCCGACTGTCTCCCACCAAACGGCAGCGCCTTCTCATTGCTGCCTACACCACCACTGGGTTCGAGACAGCAGTCCGTGCCGCCTACCCTTACCTCATGACCACCACTTCCACTGCCATTGCCCTTCGCTTTGCTGCCTCATCAACGTGGCTAGCCCAAGCGCCACCTGCCTGCTCAAATCCAGCAACATCGCAATACCGTCTTCGAAACTTCGGTAACTTCTTTCCACTTCTCAGATATTTGTGATACTGCTGTATTATCTCTAGATTATTATCTGAATTATCTGTCACCCACAAATATTGAGCGTGTGCGCTTCCACTTAGTAATTAAAGTACAAATCTTTATTGTATATCTTACATGCTAAAAATGATTAAGTATAATTGTTGATTGTTAGGCGTGAATCTTTAATTGGACGTGTTAAACTTATTTCAATTCTTGAAAATCCATTAAACCAATTAGTAGTTTTAATTTCTAACTTAATCGGCATTACATGTTGATAAATTTAATCTTTTAATATTCTTGGAAATTCTCTGTCTAGGGTAAATTTACATTAGATAGCCACCATGATTATTTGTTACGGATCTTTGAAGTTTTTCTTGATACTGTTAACTCACTGTTCAACCTTGATTATGTTGCAATATTGGATAAAATTTATGTGATCGTCAATGGATGGTAGTATTAGGCTATTTATACAGTAAATGCATCAATGTTGAAATGTTTGTTTATAGGATTATGTTTAGTTTCGATATTTTGAATGATGTGTGGACCAGTGTTTACCGCCTTACCAGGTTCTCCCAACCCCCATCCAAACCACAATCCGGATTTTGCAATCCAACTTATGGTGCGTTCTCAGTCCGAATCTCTTAAACTAGTGATCCGTATACGGTTTTCTCCATATCTTCAAAACGAAGATCTCTATTCATTAAACCATGAACTTTTCTTCAAACTCTCCTTATAGTCATGGAATGTAATTAGACCTTCACTCATATATTTAAGTGTGCAGGTATTTAGTGCTTTTGTATATTAGTTTTTTCTTAGTCTCGTATCTCTACCACGCTTATTTAGCTATATTAGTTTGTAGCTATGCATGTATTTACACACACACATACGCAGATGTGTATATAATTTAATCTAATGAGAGCCCCAACTCATCCTAGCCCTCAAGGTAACAAACTGCGATACCGTATCCGTACCATGAAGAACTGAAACGTACTGTGAACTTGTTAAATTTGGTGTGGACCCATCTGTGCTTGCTCATAATTGTTTGTATTCAAAACTAGATGCTTAGTCTAATTGTAAAGCTCCAGAATTTATAGTCATTGCCGATGTGATCATGAAAATCAAGTAGTGCATGTTGTTCCATCATTAGATCCGATTTTTTGTGATTTGTCCTTTGTAGGAGTAGATGAATCGTTTTTTTAAAACCCTCACCTGTTCTCTTTTTATGAATAAGGATTTGTATTAATACATGTTCTCTGAGCTGTATTGTGTTAGGAGTGGCAAAATAATAATAAAATTGGATTACTGTGGTCCATGTCTCATGTTGCTTTTACCTCTTATGCAGGGCGTAAAGGAAGAAGTAATTGTTGATCTAGTTGAGCAATGCCGTACTTATCATACACGTGTAATGGCTCTTGTGAATAGTACTGGGTACGAATGTCCTGATTTCTTGTTAAGAGTATCACAAGTTGAAATTGTTCTGTTCTAATCTCTCTGTTATTACTTCACAGGGATGAGGGACTTCTATTTCAGGGTCTGGCACTTAATGATGACTTACAGCGTGTTCTCCAGCAGCATGATGACATATCAAAGGGGACTGCTGCTAATGTAGTGAAGAGCGCTCCTCCGTTGGGAGAATCTACATTACCTTCAGCAGCTCCTCTTGTTAACATTAATCACAAGGATGGGGATGAGGATGATGACTTCTCTCAACTATCTCGAAGGTATATAAATTATCCCACTTCATCTTCTGTTAGGATATTGGATTTTTCCGTGTCAGAAGAGTGCAGAACTAGGCATAAAATCAAATCGATGAAATGCATAACCATGAGTATATAGTATACGACGAATCAATACGTACAGAAACATATATACAAAAAGATAAATGTTGAGTGAAAGAGCTTTGCTAAGAGTACACTTGTTTTGTTGGATACTGCTTGTTCTTGCCAAATATGGCTCTATTATCTTTTGACGGGGTATAATTTGTTGTAGATCTTCCTTGGTTTCCTCAATATTAAATATGCTTTAGATGCACTTAATCAATATAAACTAATTAGTTATGACAATATGCACGACAAACGTATCGATGTGTAGAATGGCTGTTCACAACTTATTTTTTTCCGTTCTACTAGTAGTGGTAGCAATAACAGCAGCAATGGCGAAAATGATACTTTTGTTAAAAACAGCAGCAACAATAGAAAGAATCAAGCAATCTGAATAAGTGCCTTCCTTCCAAACAATAGAAGGTAACAAATAAAATGTAGTCTTTCCTTTTTCTGAAAATAGAAATTTGCAGATATACCGTAGTCTTTTGTAGCTAGTTACTGCTATGTTAGAGTAAGGAAGTCTTAATTGTTGCAAATCATTTCTTTCCATGAAAGTTTTCATGTTATAATTATGCTGATCTCACTGAGTTGCTTTCAACTCAAGCTGATAGTGTAGATATGCAGTGAAATATCATCTTTTGAAATTGCCTTTCATCATAGCAGTTACTTTGATCTTTGCACAGTTATTGCACTCACATTCCTCTGATCTTTGCACAGTTGTTGCATTCACATTCCTATTTTACCAGCTCCTACTGATAATAGTTTATTATACTAGGACTTCGAGAGACAATGCAACAGTGCAAGGCAAGAAGCCATCAATTGCAAACAGTGAACAGACATATATAAGTACATTTCTTGCTCCTCCCCCATCATCAAAATATCCAGTCAAAACTGATGTACCCACTTTCGACTTCTTGAGCGGAGACGTCTACAACGAAGAAAGATCATCGACTGCCCCCGTTGCCAACCCACCGTCACCACCCACTGTCACTCTGCCCTCTCCGCCTCCACCCGTGATTACTGACTCATCATCTTCATCCTTCTCTTTTGAACCAAAATACGATGAGCCTATAGAACCCTCAAAATCAACCACAGAGCATCTCCGAAAGTCTCCTTGGGAATCCGAGCAATCTAGTATCTTCTTGCCACCTCCCCTAGCAAAATATAACCAACGGCAACAGTTTTTTTTCGAGCAGCAGCAAACCTCTTCACCGATGTCAGATGGAGATTCTTACAATGGGTTAGTATCTCAGACCCAAGATTTGTCTCTCAATCAACAGCAAGTTCCTCATCAAAGCGATGGCCCAAGTTCATCACCGATGTCTAGATCACCCAAGCCTGAGGACAATCTGTTTTCAGACTTGCTTGATTTCGCAAAGGCCAAATCGTCCACTCCGACCAAACAACCAAGTAGCAAGAGAACGCGTTGAAGTGTTGCGAAGAAATGAATTTCAAAGGTGGTTCATGAGATAAAAATGAGAATGTGGACTCAATAGCTATTATTGATATATATCAGTTCTTCTGCTTGTGGGTGATTTCAATTTTTTTTTGTTCCTTTTCTTTTGAGTTGTATATGATCATTAGGTGAGTATTGTGTTGTATTATGAGAACGAGTTGTTTGTTGGCTGGTATAGAACCATCATACTCCTATGTTCTTGGTTTATAGTTGTACGTACATGCTTTATATGAAAATTTAGTTTGTAGACCACTGGATTGATCATTCCTACTTAATTACAATGTGGCAATATACTTGTCAGAGCGATGCCTCCTTTAACAACGGCACATTTGAGTAGACAATTGTTTTACTTCAATTCGTCTTATTTTGACAGCAAAACTACTCAATGTAGAATACATTTGATTTAGTTTTTGAATGACACAGAAACTTTGTAGTGTTCCATGGTGTTCTTTGTTATTAACTTCAGACAACAGAAGTGAGTAACCTTCCGCATTTCTCTAGTATTATGTTCATGTCAGTCATGTATGAATGTATGTTTCCCATATAGGTATGTTGATTGTATTGAAATGAATGTATCCATGTCTGATTGAGATAATGGCCAAGAAATATAGTATCAAATTTATGAGTTATAATGTTAAATGATTTTGTTCCTTTTGGTTGTTATAGTTAATTTTTAATTTTTTGGTAGTAATGTCTATTTTCAAAGGATCCGACCGACATTCGACTTGATGTTTAATTTCCTTAAAATCTGAAAATTTACAATTTGCAATTTCAGATGTTTCCAGCCGATCGAAATGCATGGTTGCTCAGCAACAGTCGACGAGCGCACCTGCTGTTTAGTGTATGATCACAATCCTCAAAATGTTTCGACTGCGTTTTGTGGAGCAAAACACATTAAACATCTTTATGGAAAATCCAAGTTATGTCTTCATCAACTTAGTTGCTTATATACATGGACGCAATTTTATTTAAAATTGTATTATATTACGAGGATTTGTGCTGAAACACCTTGATAAAACAGTGTATAGGGAAATGCGCATAGAGTTAATGTATGGGAACCAAGCCAAAGATTTGTGGTCACTCGCGGTGAGAATAGGGTAACAGTTTTCCACTTTTCGGGGGCTCAAAAATGAGTTTTCGAATTTTTTTCAAGCAATGAGTGATGCGGTGAGTATACGTGAACCCACCAACTGGTGACCGGACTCGAATGGAGACATACTGTTTGGGCCGAGTAATAGAAGCTTATAAGGCCCACTCTAATAGAAATAAGGAATGGCCCATATGTATCATTTAAAGCAGACTTTAAACTGGATCCGCTCCGTTAACAAATCTAACCCACCCACCCACCCACCAGCGAAGATATTTCGGATTTAACTACATAATAAAACTCAATGAAACCTCTTATAAACACAATATCCAAGTTTCATATTCATTTATTGATACAATTACGTATCGGAGAATGACGAACTAGAAGAAAGAGGGTTCAAGGTAGAAATTGGTATGGAACTAAGATTAAGAATGGAGAACATAGAGAATTATAGAGGTTGAAGAAGAAGAAGAAGAAGAAGAGATTATGGAAGCAATTTCATATCCTTCTCTAAAGCAATACAAGGTTATTTATACCCATTCTCATTACATAAGAAGCACGTGCTAAAGGCAACTGAAAGATCATTACTTAGGCTGCGTTTTGGCCTATCTTTTTTTGAGCTTTAAAGTTACTTCAAAAGAAAAAACTAGAAAGTAGAGTTTTGAAATTAAAAGTTGAAGCTGTTTGGAAAGTCTTTTTTTTTCTAACTTCAAAGCTACTTTTAATCTAGATGTTGTTTGGCATAAGATATCAATTGTAAGCTACTTTTATACCCAATTTAAGCTTTTGATTTTATTTAAGAGTAAAATATAAGTTATCAAGTTACACAAAAATATTTATATTACTAATAAAGATATTTAAAGCCAAAAAAAAAAAGCTATTGACGACGAAGAAAGGAAAGGCGACAGCGTTCGACGGCGAAGAAAGGAGAGGGAGGCGGCGGGACGTTTAGAGGATCTACGTCTTACTATCAGCCTGACGTGAGTCACTTGCAAGGTGGGACCGGATAGAAGAGCATGGGAACCAGAAAGAACCAGCTCCTTTTCAGTGCAGTCGCTTTACTCTAGGTAGCATTGGTATCGGGTTGGGTCGGGTTGGATCCTTCACTATCCGGACCCGGACCCGGACTCGTGAGGACCGGGTCCAGGTCCGGGTCCTATTTAAATATTTCTACCCGTTTGGATAGGAGCGGGAGTGTGAGCGGCGAGTGGCGCCGGCGAGTAGAGGATTTAGAATAGAGGAGAGAAGAGAAAGGCATGTGTTTTGAGTTTGGAAAAAGAAGAAGATTTAGAATTGAAGAGGAAGGAGAGGAGGGATGAGGATAGAATATTTATTTTTATGTTGATTTTTGAGTTTTTTTAACGGGTTCGGATCCGGGTCGGATCTCTTTTGAGCGGACCCGGACCCGAAAGTACAACGGGTTCCATTTTAGAACCCGGACCCGAATAGGTCGGATCGGTTCCGGTCCAATGCGGGAGCTGGGTCGGATCCGGATATTTATACCATTGCCAACTCTAGGATACATTTTAGCGGATGCAAGCCACCACGGTTTGCTGTTCTATGGATGGCTAAAGTGCCACTAAAAGCCAGAGTGTTTCTCCAGCGGGTGCTCAATAGTATTTCTCACACGTGAGAACCTGGCTAACTAACAACCTATAATAGACACTTAATACATCTTCTCTTCGATTGCCTCAAAATCCTGCGTGCTCTGGGCACAAATGACTACCGTACGACATACGATGAGCTCTGTTGGGCATAGATTCGCCCGAATCAAAACGACACGAGTGCTTTGGCTAGATCGTAATAACTTTTACTTTCTCATAACGAGTAATAGTATTTCTAGCAGTTTAACTAAGAGCATGCATCTCATTTTCTTTTGGACAAAGGCAACTGCTGAAAGAACAGTTGATCCTATTGAGGATGCCTTTCTAAGCAGGAGTTACCATGACAAAGAGATAAAGTTCAGCCGGACTATGGACTAGCCCTATCAGCCAAGGTTGTTTGGTAACTTTTACTCTTTATGTTTTATATAGGCTAAATATAAATAAACCTCAGCCAACTATCGTGCATTTTAATAAAACCACACCAACTTTTTTATAAAAAAAAACTCACTCAACTATGTTTTTCAGACATGAGTATAAAACCACACCAACTTTTTTATAAAAAAAAACTCACTCAACTATGTTTTCAGACATGAGAACTATGTTTTTCAGACATGAGTGCGCAAGGTTTTTTTTAAAAAAATTGTACTAAAAACATAGTTGTGTGAGAATTTTTTTCTTAAAAAAAGTTGATTGTGATTTTTAAAATTCACAATAGTTGTGCGAGATTTTTTTATATTTAGCCTTTTATATATTCCCACCCTCCTATGGTTACATCAGTTCATCCTAGCTTATTTCATTATTTACTCTAATGAAATAGTGTCCATACTCTCACATTTTCAATAATAATAATAATAATAATAATAATAATAATAATAATAAAATGTAAGATAATACCTACTAATTTCAGGAAATTAACAACGAGAAATCTTCGGTTGCACACTACTTTGGTGAGCACTCCGTGAGCACTCACGAAATAGAGCACCTTTGACAAATCTGAACCGCTCATATTGTTCTATATACCTAAGATAGCCTATCAATAAAAAATCAATTAATTTGAAATTCATTTGTCCATAATTTACATCATCACAAAATTGTATGGCTGAAAATTCTAACAGCATGATGAATGGGCAAATGAACTTCAAATTACTTGATTTTTTATTGTTAGGCTATCTTAAGCATATAGAACAATATGAGCGGTTCGAATTTTTCATAGGGTCTTTATTTCATGAGTGCTCACCAAAAGTAGTGTGCAACCGAAGGAGACTCAATTAACTGCATGATAAGACATTACGATATCGTCACATTTATCATAACCTGCAAGAACCAATGGATGCGGACGATAAAACTGTTCTTTTCTTTTCTTTTTTCCTCTTCTGGTGCATGTTTGCTGTGATTTCATTCTTGCATTTTCTGATAACAGGTGGACAATTTCTCCTCTATATTATGAGAAAAGAAAACATTAAAGATACTACGACTGACTAGTTTGTTCTAATTGAACTAACCACCTTTAGAATATATTTTTTTTCTCGAGAAAGATGAGTCCAATTTAGTCTATACTCAGCGAGATCAAGGACCCAAGAAACTGATTTAGGCAACAAGATGTATCCTCCATGTTTAGAAGTATGAAAGCGCCAAAGAGGAATATTGCTTCTCTACCCCGTCAAAAATGTCGCATATCCTTCTTCAAATTTTCTTCTAACACTGTATTGTTTGAATTCTGCAACAAATACGAGGAATAATCGAGTTACCAAAAATAGATTCTGCTTTCTTAAACAATACTGGATGTTCAGAAAAGTGCGCAAATGATTCCAGAAAAGAAATGAAGTTGTAACGAGAACACTTAGTTAAAGGTAACAGTGAGACATGACATTTTGATGCTGCCAGTTAATGAATTTTGATGCTTTTGCGTGCAACACATTACAGTAAGTAGCATCAACTGTGACTTATGCTACTAGCTGTGCACACGCCTTTGAATTGATACGGTATGCACACTTTTCCCATGAGGTTTGCCCAAAAAAAATTTGAGTGATGAATAAGGTGCCTGATCAGTCGGTTATTGTGCACAAGAGTTGTCAAACATTTCAATTAGTAGACAAGCCAATTTAGCACTAATACTTTTCAGCTGTCATCTATGAAGCACATACACTTCATGTATTAGAGCCAAAAAAAAAAAAAAAACCCAGCAGCACAGTGTAGTACACGTCTGATGCATATAACCAACATGACAGTACCCATGTCAATATATAGTTTAGAATATCCCTGACGTCACATTGTGCCTGTACCAGAGCATTCATGTCCCATATTCTAAGGATATAGTATACCCTCTTATCAAAGTGCAATGTGAAACTACTCTAGCATAATAGGTGAGTCCAATGTGTTTCTACTCTAGCATAATAGGTGAGTCCAACGTGTTTCTAGTCTAGCATAACAGGTGAGTCCAATGTGTTCTACTCTAGCATAGTTAGTGAGTGCAACCTCACAAATGTTCTTGACATTTGCAGCTATTGAGATGACTAAAACATCACATTTATATGCAGGAAAAAAAATACAACTAAAGTATAAAGGTAGGTTTTTGCTGGACTAGAGTTACAAGAATAAACATAAAAGGGTTGGATAGAAGATGCTAGGCTGTTGGCCGTCTTATGAATGTTAATGGTTCCATATAACAGCTGAATCCAAACTGAGAGATTTGTCTTTACTATAGCAGTTTTCTGGAAAAGTTTAATGGAAAAATTCATTAAACTAAGACAGTGAATTCATGGTTTATTTCTGTACCTTGATCACAGCTCATCTTTTACTGATTCAGACTGAAGTGGAGCATACAAATGAGAAGCCGCATCTCTGTTTTTATTTATGAAGTTAATGAAGTCATCAGCTGTCCTGCCACCACCATACTGCACAAGCTTGCCACTAGCAGATGAGAAGTACATAGTTGGATAGCCACGAACGTTATACTCGTTAGGAATATCATTTGCAGTAGCATCCTAAAACAAGCAAGATAGATAAAAACAAGTTAATGAGTGAGGATATACTAGAAACCCAGACATCCTAGAAACTCGTAGAAGAGAATGGCGAGTACTTAAAAAAGTTGATAAAAATATAAGGGCAACATAGTGACTCGTCTAAGTATGATCCGATCGAAAGGGTGTCCGTTAAGGAATATATAGAGCTACATTAAAGTGAATATTAAATTTATAATGGTACTAATCTAACGTATGCCATACGCAGTGGAGGTTTCTAGCCAAGGAAACAATGGACAAGATTAGGGTTTATGATAATTCTCAAGGACAAGGTGGATGGGTAGGGGTGTATCATAAAACTAATGGATTGCTCAAATCATTATGAAGTCAACTGATTAACGATATCCTTATCGGGCTACTTACTTCCTTTTATTTCATAGATAGAATAAAAATGTACACGGCGCTCATAATCTTTGGCTAAACTAAATATATTTATATAATCAACTTCTCTTCTGAAAGGCCAAAAGCAATGGATATGTATGAACACTCTGCACACACCAACCCACACACTCATAGTGAACATGCACAAATTCAATGAGTTTCTTTTTTCTGATAGCATTCTTCATAAACATCGTAAGAGCAAAGAAAACGCAACAAAGCATGCATTCAAATAATACTAGAAAGACAAACAAAAATATCCCAATTGCAATAGAAGGGAATTTACCATCTTTGCAATGACCACATCAACATCATTTTGAAACGAAATGGCTACTTCTTCCAAGATAGGTGCTAGTTTTTTACAATGTCCACACCAGGGCGCATAGAATTCAACCAGAACTATTGAAACAAAGAGGTAATGTCAGAAACACCGTCAGAAACACCACCATAACGAATCAAGGACAGGCAAAAAGTAACTACACTAGCAAATTTCTGACAACAAGAATCACCAGAAAATTGCATAATCCTATGTCTAACATATAGATGGTCTTATATATATATATATATATATATATATATATATATATATATTTGCAGTCAGTATTACATTGACATGAATAAATGCAAGCGCAAATGGTTTCTAAAAATCTACTCCAAAGACAAGAGCATGGTATTAAGCATTAAAACATCAAGCAGAGCTGGTTAGAGAACCATTATCAAACATAATTTAGTTAATTTACCTGGCCATCATCCCCATTTATTTATATATTTAATAAATCAGCGTATTGAGGATTTGCCATTTTACATACCGAATGTTTAAATTGCTTTTGTTTTGACAAATTTCTTTAAAATTACTTCAGTAAAATAGTCTGTTGCGGAAGAAATAATAATTTTATTAAACCTTGACAAGAAAATTCAAAAGATTTGCAAGTACACTACTAAAGGAAAATTACTAAATTAGCATGATAATTAGGGATCACATGTAGGTTTTTTCCGTGGAAATGCAATTATCAAATCACTATTATCAAATAACTGACTCATTATGTTTTATTTCTGTGAAGTTTCTTAAAAAGATTCCTTTGTGAAATTCAACTGGAACATCTAGATAAATACGCACATTTCGGTAAGCTAATGCATTATTGAACAGTAATAGAATGAGTTGGGTCATACTATGATAGAAGTTAGTATCCCTTTTGTAACTGCCTAGTATGAATGAGATGGACCATACTATGATAGAAATTAGTCCAAATGCAACAAGACATCTGATTGAGTGTGGTCAAGGGAACTAATAAGCTACATGGCTGTAATTGTAAACTAGAAACATGACAAACTTACCATCTCCTTCCGTAATCAATTGGAAGTAAATGGTCTTCATCTTTGCCTCTCTTACAACAACTAATGAAAGAAAAGACACTTGTTTCATTTCTTCACCTATCAATTTTAATAAAATACATACTTCTTCACTCTAAACCAAGTCATGCTACACTAATAGCAAAGGACAAAAGAATTAGTATGGGCCAGATGGTAATCATGTACATTTCATCTCTAACCATTAATATCCAAGGGTAGAAAAGAAATCTGAAGAAGAAAAAAAATGTGTTGCACAATCATTTAAGAAATAGACATCTTTCGGAAATAGTGCAGGAATAAAATAAATGCACCAGATCATATAACGTAATCCAGAAGCATATAATGTTTGTAAAGAAAAATAATACGAACCATTTTTCCCAGAGTTCACCACATTTTGAAAGTTGTCGGCAACAACCACCACGACAGGTTCGTTGTTAACTTCAGGAATTGGCTCTGACTTTTTAAATGGTTTAACAGTGCCACCCTGATCACATACCGGCAATTAGGACCAGGACAAATTCTTTGTCATAGGACAAACCCACTACCATACTTTTTCCAAAAAGAGAGACACAGAAAAAGAGGGGTTGGGAAGAGAGTATATTACCATATACTCCATCAGATAAGGTGCAATCTGATCAGGTTCAACATTTGGCTTAAGATATTTATTCCCGTCATTTTCTTGTAAGATAATGAGGGGTACTTGATCTTCTTTAAGGCCAAAGTACTGTTTGCCATATATCATGTAAGAAGAACATACATGGTTGTCAAGAAAGGCAGAAAATTTAAAGAAGCGCAGAAATACCTGCAAGGCACCTTGACTGGCATCAAGATCACCAATCAGAAAGCTTATGCCCTTTCCTTTGTAGGTTGATGCAACTTCGTAGTATTTAGACTTAAGGGTATCAAAAGATTCACCACTGAAATTTAGAAAAAGCATAGCCTACCAACCAGCACAATTCAATAAACCAGGGCAAGCCAAGATGTTAGATTGCAGTAAAATTGTATAAGGCAAGTATAATGATCTATAATCATTTAATAGGTATTACAGAAATCCAAGTTCAATCATATGACCAATCAATCCCTGATAAATACAATGAAGGTGATTTTTTATTACGATGAAAGACAAAGTTGCACAGGACAAAGCCAAACAAATCAATGTTGAATTTACACAAAAATTGTATTCCAAGTATAATACAGAAACTGTGGACCCACCGGATAAAGGACGAGAAAAAGGTAATAGAAAGGTTTAAGACTGTATCATCTATTGCCACTATTACTAGCTAGCTGGAATGAATAGAACATGGTAACATAGTAGACATAATGATCTGTTCAGAAAATGGGACCTAAACTATGAATATAAGTGAACATTCCACCTAAAAGGAACTAAAGAGAAAATAATAGAAAAATAGACAAAGACAAAGACCATAAAATAAAGATGGCACACTGCATGGATATTATCAAAGGTTAAAGACCAATAATACTGCATTTCAAATTTTCAAGCAGTAATAGCCTTCAAAACTGACCCTTTTGCATAAAAAATTAATAAACTGATTGTGGAATACACAGAAGCAAATAAAATAAAAAACAATGTTACACCACTGAAAGCTGCAAACTTGCAAGTTGCAAATATTCCAGAAGCCCTAGTGATCTGTTTGAAACTTTGAATATTACTAGTTTTGGCACATGCAATGCATGGCTAGTCAGATTGGGATGGTTGTGACATGTATGACATTTATAAAGATTAATAATTTATGGGTATAAAGTTTGAAGAGAAAATATTTGTCGTCTCTTTGATAGTTAGATTTCCCATGTAGGATCCAAATGGCCTAGTTCGACATTAAATAATATGAGCCCACTCATTTTAAGTCTAGGATCTACTCATGAATGAAATTTTTGCAATGGATGATACAGGCTGGCTTCACATGCATGATAGGGAAGTTGGGCTTTTAAGAAGTTTGGGTTATAACAGTACATCTGTCTTTGCACATTGCACACAGCACGCCTATTGTAAATTAAAACATACATCTAGACAAGACACCTGATTATGATATCCGTGCTTTACAGTGAACCGGTAGTGAATGAAGATACTGTCAACAAGAATCTAATATTGGAAGCTTACATCATCCCAATATGAGATAACACTACAGTGAGTAATTCTAAGCAAAGAAATGATAAAGGGAACTACGATAACGATAACAATTGATTTTTGGAAAGGCGTTTTCCTGCTTTATATCTGGGTGGACACCTCCCTTAACCAGCAATAAGGTCATCATCATGTTCAAATCTTAATAAGCAATAATGAAAGACACTTTAGCAAAAAGGGGGAAACTTTCTTACCTTGACATTGGGGCTGTTGAAGAATTTACTCACGAAAGGGTGGTTAACAGGATCCTTGTTAAAGGTAGTGAGAATAGGCACACTAGCAACTTTGACAAAATTTTCTAAAGCTTCCACATGAAAATCCTGCATAAGATAATACACAATAGGTCTATTAGTGAAGAAATGAATAAAGTAGAATATGTATTTCTCTAATTAATACATCTGTACACATTTTCAGAGCATATTCATCTGCCAAATTATGAAGCCAGAAGCCAGAAGCCAGAAGCCAGAAGACAGAAGGATAGTAGAAACAATTAATAATACCTTGGAATCAACAAAAAGCTCATCGAATGGCTTGAACAGCCTCACTATGGTCCCCTTCACAGTTGAATCCCCACGTGGAAGGAGCTTAGCATCCGAGGCATGAGCGAAATCATAGTCCGAACGCAATATCTCGGCCACTGCAATGAAGTTCTCAAACTCCTCACCGGAGAACTTTGGGAACACACCCACCTGTTATAACAAAATTATATGATTGACATGAATACGAAAGGGGGAAACTAAAAGCAAGCAGGTGATACGAAATGAACAACTCACAATTATGATTTTCTTGTCAGTGATAAGGCTAGCAGCATCCTCCGAGGATTTGATCTCAGTAGAAGCAGGACCAACTTGTTTCTTTAAGTAGTCAATTATTCCATCAGCCTCCCTAGGACCTTTGTAATCTTGGATATTCTTCCCTTCATTTCTAAATATCTTGATTGTGGGGAAGCCCTTCACCTCGTATTTGGAGGCAAGCTCTTTGTTAGTTTCTACATTGGCATCAACCTTAGCGAGAATAACTGGAGGGTCATGCTTACTCAGTATTGATGCAGCCTTTTCATACTACAAGGGGAGCATACTATAGTGTTTTACTCAATTGAATATAACCATGGTAGAACAACTTACAGTGCACGACTACAACATTTATAAAGTTAACACTATTCAAAACTTATTACCTCAGGAGCTAGTTTCTTACAATGTCCACACCTGGCAATTTACAGAATATAACAGTCAGTGAAAAGCATATGGTTCAGCCCATATTAGAGTCAACTATATAGGTACAAAAATATTATGACCCAGTCTGAACCCTATGAAGCACGGGCACTTCTTTTTGGTAGCCATGGTACACATATCAGACACACAAATACGACACAGACACTTATCATTTTAGAGTAGTTTCTCAGAATTTTCCCCATGTTGGTGTGTTGTGCCGCATTGTGTCCATGCTTCGTAGTCTGGACTTTATATCATGCTTTCCAACATGACTACCAACAAGGTGAGCTATACTTGGTGCTATATAGTTGACTATATTTTTATGTGACAAGAATTAGACCATGATACAAGTATACAACGTGGACCTTAAGGAGACAAGGGCACTACAAATAAACAAAATTCATAGCCGTCGTGATCAGAGAAATCTTTTCACATCAAAATGGACTCAACAATACAACACCAGCTATACCTCATGTCAAGTATATCCAACAGACAAACGACAATTCCCACCAACAAAAATTACCCACAATATATAGTCATAACTTCAATTTCCTTTAAAAAAGAAAAATTCATAAGCTACTTTGGTATTGATTTTGGAGAGTGCTTCTGGTTCCAAAAGTACTTTCAAACTCAAAACAGGTGCTTGGGAAACTTAATTAAAACTACATTTGCCAAAAACATACTTTTCCAAAACTACTATTTTTAGCCTTTCTCTCAACAGAATAAAGTGGTGTGTTGCTCATAGCCTACATAATCAAAAAAAATAAAATGCTTTAGGCTCCGTTGCCATTGCTTTTGGATAGTGCTTTTGGTCTGAAAGCTCTTTTATGCTCAAAATAGGTGTTTGGCGGACATAATTAAAAGTGTATTTAGACAAAAGTACTTTTTCTAAAACTACTACTTTTAGGCTCTATTTGGCATTGCTTTTGGAGAGCCCAAAAGCTCTTTTAAAGGCCTAAAAAGCGGCTTGGGTTAAAAATTAGGTGTTGCATTTTTTTAAACAACTCATTTGGACCAAAGAGATTTTCAAAACCTTCATTTTCTCTCCAAAATTCCACCAAACCAATTTGAGGCTTTGGGCTTCTAAAAAAACTTTTTTTAAGGGAATGTCTCAGGTTCGAAGCCAGGCTACGTCATAATCTTTACTTTTTTTTAAAAAAACCTTTTAAAAACCCAAACCACACAAAATATCAAAATAAATAATTTGGTTAGGAAATAATCAAGGAAAAATATTTTCACATCTTATTTTCTTCTCATATATAATTCGCGTCCGTTCCTTTCTTCCTCCCACATTGCTCCCGCCACCATTCAGTTCTTCATCGCAAAATGAGGAGAGAGAGAGAAATGTTTCTTCCTCCCACATTGCTCCAGCCACCATTCAGTTCTTCATCGCAAAATGAGGAGAGAGAGAGAAACTAACATTTTACAAGCGTATAATTTTTAAGCTGACACAAAATTTTTAATTCAATTCATTGTGCCAAAATAAATATTTCAATTTTTATGTGATTAAAATAATAAAAAATTAATTATTAAACTTATGCAATTAACTAGAAATATTAAAATCGAAAAAGAAATACTTGAGAAATTTTAAATTCATTGACATTTCAATTCTTTTATAAGAGGTATTTAATTTCTATTATTAGAGAATTTTTATAGACTCGCAACAGTTTTCTAAAAAAAATTACCAAACGGTTATTTATCAAAAACCTCTTCAGTCATTCGGAATGCAGTTATACAACTGCTGTTGTCAAGCCGTTTTGGTTCCTTAAAAAAACGCTTTCTGTTCTCTACAGTTTTGGCATGATTAAAATAATAAAAAAATAATTATTAAATTTATGCAATTAACTAGAAATATTAAAATCGAAAAAGAAATACTTGAGAAATTTTGAATTTTTTGACATTTCAATTCTTTTATAAGAGGTATTTAATTTCTATTATTAGAGAATTTTTATAGACTCGCAACAGTTTTCTAAAATTTTTTTACCAAACAGTTGTTTATCAAAAACCTCTTCTATCATTCGGAATGCAGTTTTACAACTGTTGTTGTCAAGCCGTTTTGGTTCCTTAAAAAAAAGCTTTCTGTTCTCTACACTTTTGGCATGATTAAAATAATAAAAAATTAATTATTAAATTTATGCAATTAACTAGAAATGTTAACATCGAAAAAGAAATACTTGAGAAATTTTGAATTCTTTGACATTTCAATTCTTTTATAAGAGGTATTTAATTTCTATTATTAGAGAATTTTTATAGACTCGCAACAGTTTTCTAAAAAAATTTACCAAACAGTTATTTACCAAAAACCTCTTCTGTCATTCGGAATGCAGTTTTACAAACTGCTGTTGTCAAGCCGTTTTGGTTCCTAAAAAAAACACTTTCTGTTCTCTGCACTTTTGGCACACAACAATGCCAAATGGAGCCTGAGCATTTTTCTCAAAAGCACCTAAACTGGTGCGTTTGAGTTTCCTACTAGTTCTTTTACTTATTAGGAAAATTTTGAAGTCAAACATAATTCTTTCTAACAATACTTTTGGTACATGCACTTATAGTTCAAACAAATAACAGACAGAGCTTATGTACTAATGTACTACATTCCTTATATCACTTTTGTACTAGTACTAAACACATGAATATGTCACCCATGTAAAATTATCTCTACTACTATAATGGGAGAACCCCTTAGTGTAATTTGTCCTCAACCCAACCCGTGCAGCGCACGTGTTGGGTTATGGACTAACTTTGGTAAATATTTTCGGCAGTGGACCAGTTTGGTAAATATTTTCGAAAGTGGATCAGTTTGGAAATTATTTTCTTTTTATCCTTTTCATTGTCCCTTTAATTTTTTCCACGTGCACGTGTGCACGTGTATGATACTAGTACAGTAATAAAGTGAGATCCCCTTCCATATCCAAATCAAATCAAACATCCACAAAATAAATTCCAAAAATTCACACAAAAAAACAGAAATAATCGAAATTGATACCAGGGAGCGTAGAACTCGACGACGACGAAGGGATGCTTGGAAATGGCGTCATCGAAGTTGGACGAATCAAGCGTCAGAACCGACGGAGACTCCTCCTCAGATCCGCTCCCATTCGAAACGAACAAGGGAACGAGAACGAAGAGGAAGATCGAAACCCTAACCCTAGATTCGATCGCCATTATAATTGAAGAGGAGAGCAAGGAAACGAGAATTGAAGAGATGGAGACTGACTGTAAATCCGTTTTGAGAAGACAACGCAGGGGAAGTGCCACGTGTCGAGACACGTAGTTTTCTGCTTTTTGGAGATGGGGTGACTGATCAGCCGCTGATTGGTATGGACACGCATCTCAAAGTGAGGGTCCTGATTAAAAAACTTTGTTTAATGGGCTTTACAATCCATTTGTTCCATCTCCGGCCCAAAAGGTAAATAGGTGCAGAACAATGTGCAGTATAACTGTATATCTTTATCTTCTCTATCTTCTTTCTATATATAATGGGAGAGTTGCATCTTCTTTCTATATACAATGGGAGAGTTGCGTTGTAATTTGTCCACATACAAACTTCTACATTATCTGTGTAAATCAAACTCTCCCAAATTACAACTAGTATTTTTCACATGCGACGTACGTTTTGATAAATTACGTCTAATATATGAGTTAAGAAATAGTTTTTGAGTTGGACGTGCATTGTATGTAATTGGAAAAAATATTTTGAAGAAAAAACTACGATTTGTACGTGCAATGTACATGTTTATATGTAGAATTTGAGTTGTATGTTTAACATATGTATATGTTTGGTGTTTAAAATATCGAAAATTTTTTTTTGTACGTTTTAAATAGGTGAAATTTTATTTGTTTGTTAGTTTTTTTTGTAATTAATGGAATAGTTTGAGTTGCACGTATAGTGTACGGGTCTGTATATTGACAAATTACAACTATAACTCTCCCATTATATATAGAGAAGAAAAATCAAACTAATAAAAAGAAAGGGAGAAATCCTTGAGACCTTATACACTCTACTTCAAAGTTCATGGGAATTTTAGTTCAGAAATAAGCTAAGAAGCACCAATATGCTGACACTGACATGATGTGACACAAAACAGCGACATGAGGATTTTTGAAAGAAAAAAAAAACACTAAACTGACAAGTATCATGTTTTTTTATTATTAAAGGATGACTAAGTTTTGCCTAATTTTGCTTAATTCGGTGGTGAGTTCTATTCCGTTGTATTTCATTTTTTTTATAAAAAATTTCGGTCTGGGTTTCCAAAAAAAATTGACAGATTTAGAAGACGGTTTATGTGGCATGGAACAGCGGAAGGGAAATGTTACGCTTTAATCAAATGGGACTTAGTCTGGAGACGAAAAGAGTTGGGTGGACTGGGAGTGGTCAATATTCGCCATATGAACCAGGCCTTACAATGCAAATGGTGGTGGAAACTAAAGCTGAAGACTAAGACAAAATTGGTTCAACTCATAAAGGCGTCTTACTTAAAGAATGATCGCATGCACTAGAAACAGAAAAACAAGAATTTAGCATCAGGGTTCTGACGAGGGGTCTCTAATACGAGAGACTTATTCATCTCAGGGGCTACGTTTTCCATCGGCAATGGGGCTACTACGTGTTTCTGGAAGGACAAATGGTGCGGACCGATTAACCTAAAGAGAAGATTCCCAGAAGCATACAAATTCACTACTAACAGATATGACCAGGTAGCTAGAAAATGGAGGAATGGAGAATGGAGACTAAGACTCACAGGGAGATTAACTGGCGAAGCAAGAAGACAAAAACACGAGCTTATTGGCTACCTTCAAGGTTGGAAACCAATAGAGGATGATCATCAAGACAAAATTAAGTGGGAGGCAGAAATAGGTGGTGTCTTCTCGGTGAAATCGGCATATAAAAGTTTAAACGATGGGGGAGTTCGAGTATACGGCATAGTCTGGACGGCAAAAGTCCCACTTAAAGTGAGGACTTTCAATTGGCTAGCACGTAGAAACGCAATTCTAACACGGGATAACTTGGCGAGGAGAAAGCGGCAGGGTCCGGCTATTTATGTGATGTGCGGGCAGAAGGACGAAACGGTGGACCATCTCCTAGTAATGGGCAGGAAGAATGCCTTAGTGTCTTTTGTCAATCTATCAACGCGTACAACGCACATACATAATTATTATAAAGGAGATAGTAGGTTCAAATTCAGACTACTTCTAATTTTTTTTCTGAATTTTTACTTTAAAAAAGCTATATTTATTAAGATGTGCATCGCACGTGTAAAGCTCTAATCTTATAATGAGAGAAGGCCTTAGTATTATTTGTAAATCCATCAACTCGTACAACACACGTGCATAACTATTATAAAGGAGAACTTAGGTTCAAATTCAGACTACGTCTAAATTTTTACTTTAAAAAAATATATTTATTAAGACATGCATCGCACGTATAAATTACTAGTGCCTAATAATTATTAACTACTACAAATTGTTACCTATTCAATCTACAATCTAGCATAAATTAATCAGCTTTAATAACTAACATTGAAGAGAAATAACTAACATTAAAGAGAATAAAGCAAGATGATCTTGCATTTGCAAAAAATATATAAATAAATTTATTTTTAAAAAAAAACTATCTTGTATTGTACTGCTTGGAATCTTTGCTTGCTATCAGGTAACATGTTTTCCAACTAACCTTCCTTGTTCTTCAGTCTCTTCCCAATCTAGCGAAAAACAAACATCGAAAATTTTATACTTAAACCCTAATACAAGATACTATACTGTATTTGAATTTGATCATTTCTATTGTATTTCACCAGTATCAGACTCATCTCATTTTTTTTTTTTCCTTCTCATTTGAACTTTTCAGGAATTGAGAAAACTTTGCATATTGCGTGACTCTTCATCACCTTTCACTTTCCCTTCATCTACAAGTACTTGGACTTAACCTAACCTCTCTTTAACCCTACACTTTTTCTTGCTCCATAGTCTTTATATATATATCGAAATACATCGAAACAATGGGAGAATGCACACTTCCATGGACACCAACTTGAAGTGGAGGAGAATTCCCATGTTTGATTTTCGACATTTCTCTGTAAACATGAGTGATCTTTGGTGTTTTCTTCCAGTGTCTATTTCGGAGCAGCATCTGTGCCCTCAAGCTGCTCTAGCGTTCTATTGTTTCCTTTCGGAAAATGTTGAAAAGCTAGACCGGTCGCTTGGAGAGGGACCGGTCTCTCTTCGTTGGTCTGTCGAAGCGATGGACTTTCTGAACAAGTTGCAGATCGAACTCCTTGAACTGATCAAGAAATGGAAGCTTCCTGTCGCACCCCATGGAGCTGAAGAGGACTGGCTCGATCAGTACATGGACGAGACCTTGACTCTCTTGGATTTCTGTAACTCGCTCAAGTCTGCAATCTCTGGCATGGACAGGTACCGCATGGTGGTTGACCTGACATTACAGAAGCTCGTGAAAGGAAGTCCTTCATTCAGGATTAATTCGTTTGAAGAGATTGAACTTGGAAGAGCAGCGACGGTCGCTACTTCTGTTAAAGTAGTAGGCAGAGAGATCGGAATTCTAAACAAGAACAGAAAGAAAACAGATAAGACTATGGCTTCTGTCATGCTCGCAGCCAGGTGCACGATGATAGTTGTGTCGACGCTGCTTGTTTCTGTCATTGTATCTCCAGTTCCAATCGACATAAGAAGCGAGGAACTCACTTCCGAGTTCCCTCAACTGAAACCTTTCATGTTAATGCTAACAACCCTGGTTGCTCGCTTCCACGAGAGAGTTTTGAAGCCAAGGAATGATTGTTCTAGGCTGGTTTTGGCCGAGTACGAGATGGTGGATAGCACTGTCGAGGATTTGAAAGCCTTGGTCGCGGAAGGTGACAGGGCGAGAATTTTGGAGAGCGCCGAGCTTTTGAGGACGAGTTCAGATGAGCTGAGAGAGGGGATAGAGAGGTTTGATGCAGTAGTTGATGAGGTGTTTGGTTTGGTACTGAAAGGGAGGCATGAGATGTTGGATGCATTCAAAGCTGGAACTCTAAGCTGGAATTGAGGCACAGAAACTGTTTTTCATATGAATCTTCTTTTCTGCCTGTAGAATCTAAATGTGAAGTGTATGTGCTAAACTATGCTTGCAATTTACAGATTGATAAATATTTTGGATGGTAATTAAGTAAAATGAATATACGATATGTCAGGAATTTAGCAAGTAGAGAATCATACAGATACAGTGTCATACAAATTCTGATTCTCAGGAAATATGGCGCAATAGATTCAGGTTCTGAACAGATGAGAACACAACTAATAGCAGGAATGTTGAAGTTGATACATAGATGAGCCCAGTAATCTGACCCAAATTTCTGTTTTTGAATCTTTGAAATTGAATACCGTATGCGTCTTGAAATGGACCTGCTTTGTTTTTTTTTTTATCATAAAAGGTTGGCCGCAGCCCTCCGTGTTTTATTAAAAAGTTTTTAACAAAACAGACATAAAAAAAAAGCCCAACTAGCAGGCAATGATATTGATGTATCCCACAGGCGGGCCAATAGACCTGCTTTGTTATTAAACCTAAATACGGAGACAACATGATAGCGAAATAATGATTCATGTGCTCAATGCATACTTATGTCTAACACGTATAGATGATATACCGGAATAAAAATATACGAGCAAAACAAAATCTGATAGGTAGTTTACTCACTTAAAAGTATTAACACGATGCAACTTTGTGGCTACTATCGCTGATGATGGCATCGTAATCACATTAAGCCAGACGACGAGGTATTATCACCATACCTGATCCACAACAATTAGTTTATGAATGTTGAGACGATGAAGCCATGGCTGGTATCAGCTGAATCTATTCTTTAATAAGACTAAATGGACATGATGATGACAGAATGGCTAGAATACAAAGTAACACTATAAATGGCAAAGTAGCTACAGTCGTTTTTCATTTTTGAAAAACCAATTTGCGGTTCTCAAATTATAAGAGACGAGACAACATGTTTCGTCCCAGTTTTTTTTCAATTTTTTAATGGATCACTCGAGACAACATGTTTTGTCTGACAATTTTTTTTAAAATAAATTGATCGGACAGTACATGTACCTTCTTTGTATGGATAGAACTTGTTTCTAAATATATAATACCTTACCTTAGAGCATCTGTAGTCGTTTGCTATATATTTGGCTAAAAAAGCCGCTGCAGTCGTTTGTTATAGATCCATATTATCGATAAATCGCTACAGTAGATTGCTATATTTGAGAATCCGCATAGCTTTTATCCATATATGAGTGACGGTACTTCAAGTGCGGTCCCACAAAAAAAATTAATATTTTTTTCGTCGGACGGCACTTGAAGTGCCGTCGCTTGATATACATATATATTTTTTTCAAATTAAAAAACCCCCCAATCCGTCGGACGGCACTTGAAGTGCCGTCCCTTCGAATATTTTTTTTTTTTTCAATTTAAAAATAAACCAAAACCCTCGGACGGCACGTCATGTGCCGTCCGTAGGTTTTTGTAATTTTTTTTTGCAATTTTGGAAATATTTTTGCAATTTTTAATTTTTTTTGCAATTTTTGAATTGTTTTTGTAATTTTTGTAGTTTTTTCGCGAATGTTTTTGTAATTTTATAATTGCAAATTTTTCCAAACATGTCGGACGGCACATGAAGTGCCGTCCAAGTTTTTTTGCAATTTTTTATTTGTTTTTTGCAATTTCAGAAATGTTTTTGTAAATTCTGAAATGTTTTTGTAATTTTTTGTATTTTTTTCGTAATTTCTGAAATATTTTTGTAATTTTTTATATATTTTTTTGTAATTTATTATTTGCATTCCGAGGGATTTTTTTCAAAAGTGTCGGACGGCACTTCGAGTGCCGTCCCTCCCTTTTTTTTTTTGTTTTTTATTCCAAAGCTAAAAAATAGCTTTCAACGACTGCAGCAACGACTGCAGCGACGACTGCAGCGAAACTTCGATTCCTATTTCTATTTATCCATATATGCATATTTTTCATTTCAACGACTACAGATGCTCTTAATGCCTAAAATTTAGTTTGTTCAAAGGTTTACATAGTTACAATACAAAATACAACTGCTGAATCCGCTCAGTTAAGCACAAGTACATCTTACATGCTCTAGCGGTCGTGCAAATTAAAACAAAGTTCACGGTAACAAATTAAAATTAGAGTTTTCAACAATAGCCACATATAATTACACAATTGATAAGGACTAATTTGTGAAAACGCTGGTCGTCACTCTAAAAGTCACCACCAAAATTGTTCCAAATTTCATACCTCATAAAAATTACATTTTCCCGATCTGACCAATTTTTTTCGAACTAATTTCCAAATAGATCACTTTCGGAACCAATTTCAAAGATGGATCAGTTCTCATAGGCCGCAATACCGAATTACGGCCTCTTCGATAACAAGGCCGTAGTTCACAACGGCATAAATACATATCATATATCTTTGGCTAATATGCTCCGAGATTTCAATTTTTTTCTCTTAGCGTAAAATATGAAAAATATAAGACTACAGTTGGGTACTGCAACTCGATATAACATAAGCTGCAGTTCACAATTGCAACCTAAGTCATATGCTAAAATCTGGTTCTCATGAACCATATAACTTAGGTCGCAGTTGTGAACTGCATCCTATGTTATATCGAGGTTGCAGTACCCAATTGCGGCATCGTATTTTTTAAATTTTACACTTAGATTTTTTCTCTCCAAGTCTCGGAGTCTATTAGCCAAAGATGTATGATATGTACTCAGGTCGTAGTTGTGAACTGCTGCATATGTTATATCGAGATCGCAGTACCCAATTCCGGCCTCGTATTTTTCACATTTTACACTTAGGATTTTTTTTTTCAAGTCTCGTAGCCTATTAGTCAAATATAAATGGTATGTACTTAGGCCCTAGTTCACAACTGTGGTCTCGTTATCGAAGTGGCTGCAGTTCAGTAGAAATGGCCTATGAGAATTGGTCTATCTTCAAAATTAGTTTTGAAAGTGGTATATTTTGGAAATTAGTTTTAAAAATTGGGCAATTTGGGAAAAAAAATCTCATATTTCTCCTTCTTCTTCCTCAAATTCTCCCCCAAAATAAAAAACAAAAACCCTAAAAAAATCACCAAAATGGACTTAGAATCGGTGAGGAAAACCCTAGAATCCGACCCCAACGACCCCAATTCCATCAGCATCGCCTCCCTCCCGCCAAAATTCTTTAACGAGTTCATCCTCACCGGCCTTCGCATCGACCTCATCGAGCCCGGCCACGTCCTCTGCTCCCTCACTGTCCCCGCCTGCTTCCGAGTAACATTCACCGCTCAAAACCCCAACTTTGATCTTTCTAGTTGTTAAAGTTTCGATCTTTGTTGTGAAGAAGTGTTAAAGTTGTGTTTTTTATTTGGTAGAATGACAGGAAGTACTTGCCGAGTGGGATGATAGCGAGCCTGGTTGATATGGTGGGTTCGGCGGCGCTTTATGCCGATGGGCTTCCGACGTCTGGCGTCTCGTTGGAGATCAGTGTTTCCAACATGAATGCTGCGTTTGTTGGTGTGAGTAAATTGCATGAATTTGTGTTTGGTCTGTGCTTGATTTTGGTTATGGTTGTTAGTTGCGGAAGTTTTTGGGATACAATAACTGTTAGAATACAAGTGCAAAGTCCGTCGGATCTTTTCACATGGTATCAGGGTAACCTAGGTTCAATTCACTCACATTGTATGCACATAATGAAGATGTTGATTAAGAAAAATAGCAGTAGTGGTTTACAAATTACTGCCCAAGTTTTGGCCTGCAGAAAGAGCAGCTGACTTGCGGAGGTGTGTTAGTTGAATTTTTTTTTCTCGGCCTACAACAACTTTTGAGTTTTGGTGTAGTTACAGAGCCATTCACAAGTACTCATGGAAATCATTAACATTTGCCCACACGCATTAGTTTGCTCTGTAGAAAACCAAACTTCTATGGTTGGTTTACCCGCCTGGCAAGGCATTTGGTATGCGGTACTGTGAAAGAGAATCCAGATTTCTGTTGTGATTAGTGTGTTATAAACAAGGATAGGTAGGGATAGGGTGAGGGATTCTCATGGGAATTGAAATATTGTGGCTAGGGAATTGCGATTTCGGTGGTTGAGGGAGTGAATCAATTAGCGGGAATGGTGTGGATTATTGTGTTTGGTATAATACAGTAATGTACGATTTGTGATTGAAAGTTACTTCTTGTGTAATATCAATATCCAGTTTCCTTTTATTATATTTTCATGTTAAATCTCAGGGTACCTTTAAATAAAATCATGATAGTAAGTTCGAATTTGCAAGAATTTAAGGATTTAACATTCATGGGATCATGCATTTTACCTGCCAATTGCCTCAATTAAATTCTTCTAAGTAGGTATAATTCAGGAACCGTGAAATTTCTGATAAACTTACACAATTTCACTATCACGAGAAAGTCTCTTATGGATAAGAAGGATAAACAAAAGTGTTTAGTTGACATGTTTTTGATGATAGAGTTAGTTTCTGTCGGACGTTGACAAGATATGTTTTCAGATACTACTTTACAGTTGAACTGTTGAAGATCATATTCGTCTGGTCAGAAAGAAGTGTGTGCTTCTCAACCTATTATAATAAAATCTAACACTGTAGAATTGACAAATGTGAAGATATATAGGATTACACATGGTATAGATATAATTTAAATTAAATCATATCCACGAAGGAAAAAACAGTAAATTTTGATTTATTGGTCTTGCAATGAAATATACTGAATTATTTGATTTTAATTGAGTGTCAATTCATCTTCAAGTTCCTAGGAAACAAGAGAAATCATTTTGATTCATTTGATCTGTGTAGTTTAGAGTTTGTTTTCGATTAAACCATGTGTTTCTTTAAGACTCAATACATATAACTCCACTATTTGGAAGTGGTGAAGATATATGATGCTATTACATAATTTCTCTTACTAGTGAAGTCTCAATGTTACATAACTGAATTACAGGAATTGCAATACTTTACTTAGTCTATTATTCTCTTACATTAACAGGGAAGAAATCATAATACTTAGTCTAGAAATTGTAATACTTAGTCTGTTATTCCCTTATGTTAACAGGGAAGGCTCACTGATCTAGAAAACTAGGTGGCAAACTAGTGATCAATCATATTACTGGTTTGCTATATTTTATATTACTTAATCTATTATTCCCTTATGTTAACAGGGAAGGCCCACTGATCTAGAAAACTAGGTGGCAAACTAGTGATGACATATTATTGGTTTGCTATATTTTATATTCTTGAGTGTAATGTGTATCTTCATTTTATAAGTAACGACTATATATATATATGTTCTTGTATGTGTGTCCTAAAGTCCATTACCACCATTGCATCTTTAGATGGTAGTTAGATCTTCATATACGTTCACTCATTTGCAAATTTTGACAATGGGATATATTTAACTAGTAACACCTAGATCATCGTATATCAGCGCTAATTTTTAGAGCATCCACATATGTTCTGAAGCTGGTCATAATTGTGATCTTTAACAATACTTTCATTGCGATCTTAATTCATTATTTTAACTACATTTCCTCAGTAGTAAATATTCGGTCAGTGATCAGTTCACAAGCATATTTTGGTTTGTTTTGCTTGTGTTTAATTGGGATTTTTGTTGTTCTCCTTTTTCTCCCTTCCCCCCCCCCCCCCCCCCCCCCCCCCCCCCCCCCCCCCCCCCCCCCCTTTTTATAATTTTTATTTAAAACTATTTACTGTCAGGAAAATTTGTTCCGTTTCTTGGTGCAACCAAACTAATCATATTAGGAAGAACATTTTCTTTGAGATGATATTTTTTTTATCTTAAATATTTTTTTCCCATACCATTTCTAGTATATTTCGGGTTATGTTTGGTTCCATTAGAACCAAAGAGTGATCAAAGTATAACGGGAAATTGGTAGTTTGGTTAATGTTACTTGTCCGCATAAGGGTTACCCACAATGGAAAGAAGGCATTTACCTTTTTATGCACCCAAGTATATCTTAGATATTTTTAATTTCGATTTGATTTTTTCCCTTAATTATTGAATTGAGCTGTATGGTGCTTGGTTATCAGGAGGAAATTGAATTTGATGCTAAGGTTTTACGAGCTGGGAAGTCAGTCGCAGTCGTTTCAGTTGAAGTAAGGAAGAAGAGTACTGGAAAGATAATAGCCCAGGGGCGTCATACCAAATATATCGCTGTATCTAGCAATTTGTAATTGCTTATTCCCACCTTTTTACTCAAAAAAAAAAAAAGTATGTTGCTTACATAATTTGAAACATGTTGATGTTGCATATAAAATGCCTTGATTCTGTATGAATACACTGTTTAAAATGTACTCTAGTGTTATAAGATCATAAGTGCATAGCCTAGCGTTTCTGGCTGAATATTTGCTGTATACTCTGTTACAGGAAAAACCTAATTCCACAATGTTTCTATGGTTTGTGAGATCATTTAGGCAAATTTGGAGCTGTTCCAGATTTTAGTTGTACAAGAAATACATTGTTTTCTACGAGAAAGGCGGCTTGAATTGTCCATCTTTCCTTGTTTCTGCTTGCTATGTGTTTTATGTGATTCATGTGCCTAAAAGGAGATCTATGTAATATTTGCACCTACCGGAAATCTGTGCATTTCGAGTTCCCTATATCTATTCTGAAGCCAAGTCTGTATGGGTAGCGAAGACTTATCTCAGCACAAACTACTTTAGTTACGTATTCATTCTGTTGGTTTGCGTTCAGAGTGATGGCTGTAAAGTTCTATACACTTGTATATGTGCTTGCTTATCATCAAGTGAAATCTTCAAATATCATAAGAAAGCATCGATGTTTCCATCGAACTCCTGACCTGCCCGCAGCGGAAAGACTTCACCACTGTTCAGCATTTGCATTGTGACCTTGAACCATACCTTTTGATTCATCTTTCCTCCATCAAACCTCTCAAATCTGTGATCTTTAGTATAGATATTTCTTCGATCCCATGAACGTAGACTAGCCTATCGGCCACCCTATCCTTGCATATAGTTAAGTCATCCTATCTGGTCCCCAAGCGCAACGACACCTTTCTTACACTTATCTGTAGGTGATCAATGGTCACTTCTTGTATCAGTCGGAGTTTTCTCCATGGTCGGACAACAACAAGAAGAAAAAATGGCCTTAAAAAAAGAGGGCCATTCCTATATGGGCCTTGCTCTTATAAGGCCCGGCCCAAAATATGTTGCGTATCTGATTCTCCTGTAATCATGAACCTTCGCAAACCCTGAAACCACCATCTTCAACAAGATCAAAATCCTCCAAAAAGTTCCAAAAAATATCCCAAAAAGGGATTTTTTTTTTATTATTAATCTTTCTTTTGAAAAAATATAATTGTAGAAAGAGATGGGAGGGAAGAAACAAAGCAAAGAACCATGCAAGAAGGAGGCCTGCGACATTCAAGCTTGTCTCACCAAGAACAATTTCAACTCTCAAAGGTACCAACTTTACTCCCTTTCCTTCTTCTTCTTTTCCTTCATTATTTTACTATTTTTTTTAAATTTTATTTTGATGGGTTTTTTCTTGGAGTTATGTAAGAATCTGAAATTGGATAAAGATCACTTTTTTTGGTTATCAGTTGACCCATTTGCTCAATATTAAAGATTCTGATAAATTTTTAAAACAGTGGTTAGTGATAGTGAGGTTAGTTTGGGATCAATTTTGTATAATGGGGTAGAAAATGAAGCCCCACAAGAAGGGTTTGTAGTTTAGAGTAGTACTTGGCAAGTTATGTAATAATGATCCATGAGAAAACATTTTAAAAGATTTAATTGCAATTGTAGCCTTTACCCGTTTGCGAAATGCATGACTATATTGGTTTAGGGAGCCGATACACACCTAGACGGCTAAAAATAAGCTTAAAGATAAGCGCAAGCCCGTCTTGATTGAAGCATTTCTGCACATTCGATAGCCTTTATCTCAAATGTTTACGCTCAGCTTAGTATTTTTATTGTTCATGCTATTTTATGTCTGGGAGATTTGGACACTTGGAGACGATTATACACTACTACAAAGCGCAAACACTCCTTTACAGAAGTCGTGTTGTGTCTGAGATGTGGCCGAGACCCGTGTTGGACACTGGTATGTGACATGTGTATGACACTTGTTTCGGACACATGTACCTGAGCTATGTCAATGTAGTTTTCTGAAATTTTCATGTGTCAATGTGTCGTGTCATATCGTGTTTGTGCTGATTCCACATGAAAAGTTATCTAGTCTTTTGAGGGTATAGGGATAAGGAACGTAGAAAATGAACAATGCTTTTGCCTTTTGTCAGTTCTTAAAGACAAACGAATTAATAATAGATTTATCTTTTAATGGGGTGCTTTACTTGTCATGCCAACCAAGGATTAGTTGACCTGCATTGAGGTCTTTCTCTAATCCAAACAAGATAACAATATTTTCTAAAACTTATTCACATCACTAATTATTTCCACTCTAGTGAGGTTGCTAAAGTAAGAATAGGACAACCTTCCTCAACAATTTATCTTTCTAAGGAAATGGATATTGACTTATGCCTATAGCTAGATATCAAGTTAGAGTGCACTTGTAAAAGATATGGTGTATTTTTTTTTTCTTTTTCCCTTTCAGTTTTTTCTTATGGTCCCTTGAGTTTCTTCACTCAGATTCATTCTTGACCGATCACAGTTGCTTGCTTCATTAGTTACCGCAAGACCTAATGAATTACAAATTTGCATCCGTGCCTATCAGGCAGCTGTTTAATGATCAAACCACTGATCTGACTAATTTATCAGAATATAACTTGAAGCTTGTGTGGAAAAAAGAACATATGGAATGACTCCTACTGTAAAATTAGAGGTCTTGATCTATCGTCTATATAACCAAAACAGTCGTTTAGTTTTCCTCTTGTAATCCAAAATTTGAGAAATTTCTGTAATGTATTCTCTAGAATGAACAGCCTGTCCATGTGAGAGGAACTCACTAATTACCAAGCATATTGTTAAAAGGGAAAAAAAGAAAACAAACCCAGAGCAGTTCCATGTAGAAATAAATCGTCCTTTTTCTGTTCATCTCTTTGTACTCTTGCAAGCTTGTATTTTAAATAAGTGAACTTTAAATTTTGTGAATTAGATGATATAGATGTTGAGTTAGTATATTTCTTGTTTCAGATGTCTGAAAGTCATTGAACTGTTGCAATCTTGCTGTGAAAGATGCAATTACAACTCAACACATTGTGCGTCTGTGTCTGGGCTTCTGAAATCCAAATCCAAATGACTCTACAGATGCATATAGAAGAAGTATGGAATGGTAAATCAGAACATGTTGACAATAACATCCAAGTAAGAGAAAGAAGGTCTTTTGTTGAGTTCTATTTACTTTCATTTGAGATGGAAGAAATGTGTCAAGTATAAAGTATAAACATGAGTCTTTATTTGATTAACTTGGAGGACGACTTCCTCTACAGCATATCGTAAGAGTATCTAGTTTTCACATGCCGTTTTGATGTAACATTTCAAATTATTAAATGAAAATTGTACGTTTCATTAAGTTCATGTTGATATGTTCTGTCATGTCTTAGCTGTCGTCTATGAACTCTTGTATAAACACTATAATTTCGTATTACCAGAATCTAGCGGATCTAATGAACAATTAGTCTTCTCATTCTCAAAGTAAAATATGGACATCTATTGCATATGTGTATCGACAGTACTCAAATAATGTAGCTACTGGATTAACATTTTCCCTTGATTCCTTGGAGATGTATTTGACTAGTGTAGATCTCGGCATCATTCTAGCTTTTGTTGTCGTTTTGTATCGGAGATCATCATGAGAGATCTTTGTTTGTAACTCCTATTTGATTATGGGCTTATATAAGATGATTACATTGAATATGTTAAAGTAATTTCTTTCCTTTCAGGGTAAATGATATCTGCTTTCTTGAAAATCATTTCTTGTTCAAGTGGACTAAGGTCAAATAAACAATTTCAAATGGGAGAGGCAAGACTTTAGCATGTGTATCAGATTGAAAACTATCTGGCATGTTGGTTCAGCTGACAGAAGAATGTTGAGGATTGTTTGCCCAGATGTTGGGAATAAACATATCAATCTATCAGTTAAACAAATAAACAACTTTAACGAGCTTCATAAAGTTAGGATAACTATTGTATGTTGGATATGTTAACTTTATGCTTTCAATGAAATTATATATTTTATGAGAGACCACATAATCAATTGTTCATGCTAGCATAATGATTTTTGTTCTTTCATTTCTCTAAATAAGATGCTTGCTTTTTGTTCTTTTATGTTGGTTATCCAATTTTAGAGCTTTAATGCCTGCTATCTTCAAATATTACCATAATCACAGGAAAAATGGGAGAAACAAAGCTAAGTCAATACCATTACTAAGAAGAGGTGATAACTCACATCAACTCCTTGTGTTTTTTACCTGAGATTTTCAATAATCTCAAGATGAACTAATATTAAGTCCAGACTGACACTACAGAAGTATGAAAGTATAGTCTGATTCCCATACACTACAGAACATTAATTAAACCTTAATACACAGAGCGTAGGTACTGTTGACATTTTTATACCTACATCAAACCTTGCCATTTTTAGCATTACTCCCCTGTAGGTATTTGCAAGTAAAAGGCTTGCTAGATTTATGTAACCAGTTATCTTCCATGTGAAACATAAATGAGGTCATTCTGCATCTCACATTAGTTGCTGGACATAGCAGTATAATTCTTGCATGATCATTTATCCATCTTACACTTTCATACAAGATAGTAAGAACAGAAAAAAACACAAAATTTACATTTCTTACGAAGTAAGATTTAGCCATCTGAAACAAGCACAACACTAGTCTGCCAACTCTCTACGGTTTTCGCTTTATACCTGTATCCCATTTGTACCACTTCTAATTGGTAACTGACTGAACTGTATTTGGTAGCTCGTTGCTCGCTGAGCTGTTCTTCTGAACCAGGAAGAGTTTCTTCAGCACCTTCAACATCGCGACCAATCTCAGCTTTCTGTAATTATGTAGGCTTCTATTCTTCGTCACAGTGAATTCTGAATCCGATACTTTAATAACCGAGCCAACCTTCAACCCTTTGAAATCCTTCTTCACCCATTCGGAAGAGACACGACGAAGCTCTTCATTGAAATCCTCCCATAGTGCATCCATCCCCTCTTCTTTGTTGACAAATTGATCTTCATTGAAATCCTCCCATAGTGCATCCATCCCCTCTTCTTTGTTGACAAATTGATCGTGGGCACCTTCGTCATCACTGAAACCGTTTAAACCTTCATTCGTTTCATCGGATACTGACGACAAGAACCACAACGGAGAGGCGGCGTAGTGAGGAAAGGGTCGCTCACAGGATGAATCCTTCTCTATTTGTATAGCAGGGAAGCTGAAATCATCCATCTCTTCCTGGGATTTCTTTCAGGATTTGTACTGATCATGGGTGATATTTTAGCTCTCTTTACTGCTGGTTGAGTAATCTCACATATCACCAATTTGAGAGGTTATTTGTAGGGGCTTTTGGGTGCTTCAAGTATATCTAATCCCTTCCATACTTGGGTGCATTTGGTTCTTTTAGGAGGGGTCCCAGCTGATAGAGATGAAGACAGTGGTTGAGAATTCAATATTGTATCAATCACATCAAAGACTCTAATATAGTACTGGTTACTCTTCATTCTCTGGGGTTTTTATGCTTTCCTTTCTTATTGGTCAGAAATCACACATACCAGTGCAGTCTGGCCTTCTGAGCAAATTGGCATATACTTGTGTCTATGAATACCGATAACTTCGAAGTTTTAAACTAGTGGTAAGGTCTTTCACATGATATTCGAAAATCACTCTGGCTTCTTTAAAACAAATTAAGCAAAAAAATGTCGATGCGTATACTTCCTTGATTCACAAAATGGTTCTCAATTCGCTTGATTCACAAAATGGTTCTCAACTCACGGGGACATTTTATAATATAAATACTAAACTCTCAACCCTTTTCATAACTTCGGAGTTTTCGTTTGGTAGGCTCATTTAGGTATGAAAGCATTGCATTTCTAGTAGGTGACGCTGCAACCTAACTTGATTGTTTTGTCTCTATTTTGTGTGCTGCTGTCCCAGTTTTGGGTTATAATATTATTGCCTTTCAGAATGGGTTCCAAAATTTTGTTTTTATTATATTTATGGACAATTAGAACCAATAGTTGGCAATGGTAAGTTGGCTATGAAATGGACTGGTTTGGGTTGTAACTTCAAAACCATTTTGTTGTTGATATGAGGTTGGATGCATTACAACAGGATTGGCACCTGTAGAATGCTGCTGTATTTGCTAGTATTGAATGTTTATATAGGTTGATATTATCGTTGTTAAGTGTTTAATTAAGGATGGTAGGTTTCTCATGACATGTATGAGAAAACTCATCCATCTTATATTCTTTCATAAAGTACCTAATTACAATCCTTAATTAAACAGTTAACAATAATACCTTACCACTTAATCAAAACACCCCCATTCTCTCCCCCCCCCCCCCCCAAAAAAAAAGAAAAAAAATATCATTTTTTTATTTTGGGGTTTTCCCACCTGGGTCACTAACAAATATGAAAATTTCATATATCTCACAAAAAAATTGATATTTCTATATAACTCGGTCATAATATTGACCAATATCAAAAAAGTAATTTTTTTATTATTGTCATTCTGGTTATGTTAAATCTTACCTTTAGTTTACAAATGATTATTTTGCCCTTCTTTTAGGGATAGAGTTAGGGTTAGGGGTTTAAGGTTTAGGGTTAGGATTATGTTAAGGTTAGGGTTAGGGTTTTAAAAGAGAGCAAAATAGTTATTTTTAACTCTTAATTTTAAAAGTCTCTAATCTCTAATATTATAATGGGAGAAGGCCTTAGTGTCATTTGTTACCAATATGTGCAACGCACGTACATAACTAATATAAAAGAGGTTTGCAGTTCAAATCCTCCCTACGTCAGAAATTTTATTTTTATTTTTTGAAATTATTAAAACGTACATCACACGTGTAAATTACTAGTAGTTATAATTCTAAATCTTAACCCTTAATTTTAAAAAAAGGCAAAATTTTTTTTTAAACTCATGGTAAAATTTAACATAAGAAGAGTGGGAATATCAAATTTGTTCGCGAGGTATATAAAATTTCGACATTTGTTAGTGATCTTAACCCTTTTATTTTTTGTCCCAATCCGATCCCAAAATCCAAGCTAAGATCTCTCCTTTTTTATCTTAACCTCTCTCAATCATCCTCCAAATCTAGGAATCCCGATCAAGATTCGATCTTGCTCTCGTTAATGGCTGTTACCGGAAGCTAGGAGCCACTTTTTCTAGGGTTTTCTGCGCGTTTTATGGGGGAGAATGGATCCATGTCATCACCGTCGTCGTCGTCATCGTATACGTCATTGTCGGCTGATAACATCAAGGGCTTGGTGCTGGCCTTGTCTTCAGGCTTCTTCGTTCGTTGGTGTTAGTTTTATAATTAAGAAGAAGGGGTTCAAGAAGGCTGGAGCTACCGGGGTTCGCTCTGGTCAGATCTCAATTCCATTTTCAAAATTTTACATTTTACATTTTTGAATTTTGAATCATTTATTTTTTTGTGATGGGTGAGAGAGAGTGGGCATTTAGGTTTTGGAGTTCGAGGAAGAGGTTTTGAAGGATGTAGTAATGATTGGGAAGTTGTTCATTTTAGGGTTTTGATACAGGTAATTTATACGGTTAGGGTATTGTTACAATTGCATCATTTAGTTTTGTTGGGGGCGTTTTCTTCATTGAATTGGAAGCTATAGGAAGATAATCGTATCATTGCGGGCAACCCTGCTTTGGATGTTTGGGGCTGTTTGGTAGGGATGGTAGGTAACGCAAATGGAGGTGACTTGTTTGCTTGCAGTTATCTAAACTTTGGTTCAATTGGGTTATCATTTGGAGTTAGTTTACCTAGAGTTGTCTCAGGACAAAGTTAAGATGGTTGTAGGTATTTGAACGCCAACTTGACCAAACATATTTTTGAAGCCAAATATGAAGGTATACTCGTATATGTATGCAATGCGTAGATACTTTTTGGTTGTGCGTGGGATGCCATGGGAGTGACTTTCTTGGTACTTTATTTATTTGCAAATGCCACCTTTAGGTGCGTTGGGATCAGTGATGTTGAAGGCGCGCCTCAGGTGCGCCTCAGGCGCCGATATCCCAGGGTGCGCCTCAAGCCTCAGTTGAAGCGCACCCCTTGTTCAAAGCGCTGGTGAGGCGTGCGCCTCAGCACGCCTCGACGAAAGGCGCGCCTCAACATTGTTTTTCCTTGTTTTCCCCCTTCTTTATTATTTAAGTATTCTTTCTTTTTTAGTTTTGAATCTTTTGGCAGGTTTTATATTTATATTCTTTTTTATTATTTAAATTATTCTTTTTATTTTATTTTACTTTTTTAATAGTATTCTTGCCTTTTTAGTTATGCAATGCTTTTGCTTTACTGCTTTATTAGGCTGCTTTTGCTTTACTGTTTTATTAGGCTATTTGGATGAAACTTGATATAATAATTAATTGTTGAATACTTGAATATACTTAATATTTAATTGTAATATTGTAATACTCTGTAATAGTGTAATACTAATACTGCATTGTGATATTCTCAAAAAAAAATAATTAATTGTTGAATGTACAAAAATTATAACTTACACAGTTACTACGTACAAATTACACTTACACCGTTACACGGTTACATTTCCAAGTTACATTTACAAAGTACGTCTTCCATACCTTACTTTTTAAGTATATGTTCATTGTATGATATATTTTGTTGCTATGATGTTATTTTGTTTATATAATCTAATTTATATTTAAAAATTCCAAAAAGTAATAGTGCGCCTCGGTTAACTGAGGCTTGCGCCTCAAATTGCGCCTTGCGCCTCAGGCTTTTTACAAGGAATTGAATTTACTTGCGCCTTACGCCTTCGACTACACTGGTTGGGATGTTTTCTCGACAAAAGTCCTCTTCCAGTTGTAGTAGTCCAAAAAACCATTGGAGCTAGGTTATCTACTTCTCGTTCGATTATAGTAAAATAGGTTTAACTAGGAAATATATCTACATTGCCATAATAGGTAACCACAAACTTGATGCAAAAATGTAAAGTATCATGGTTTATGAATGGAGTGACCTCCTTAACCATTCTGTTGACTTGAATGAATAAAAAGAACATTTATTTTATTTATAGTGAATATAACAACTACTACAACAACAACAAAGTTTATTTGGGTCTACTCGAAGTCTTTTTTGCTCCCTTAACTACCATCCCATCAATTTCCTAACTGGGACGGTAATAAATCTCCATTCTATGTGTCAAAACCATCTCAATCGGCTCTCCTGTTTTTATATTCGGTTGGGGCAACTTCTACTTTGTTTCGCATGCATTAATATCTTATGAAAATTTGTTGTTTAGCATCCACTCATCCTTGGAATCCTCATATTGGGTACACACATCTTTTGCACATGTTGTTTCTTAACCCAACACGCTGATCCATAAAACATAGCTTACTGTATGGCGTTCTTTCGAAATTTTCCTTTCAATTTCGAAAGTATATTCGTATCGCACAATAGTCTTGATGCATTTTGTCATTTTAACTAACTTGCTTTAATTCTATGCACAACATCCTCCTCAATTATCCATCTCGATGAATGATCGGTCATAAATATAGAAAGTGGTTACTTCAAGGTAATTTTTGGTTCTTAAGGCAACCTACATTGTCGTCATCTCCTAGTTTTACCAAAATTACAGAACATATACTCTATTTTATTCCTTTGTGATTCTAAATTTCTTAGATTCTGAAGCTTCTCTCCATCTGTTTAATGTTGAAATTGTGCCTTCTCTGTTCTTATTAATCAAAATCATACCATCTACAAACAACTTGCACCACAGGTTGTCATCTTGAATATGCAGTTAATTCATCCATAACTAATACATATAGATAAGAACTTAAGGTTGATATGTGGTGCAAGCTTGTGGTAATAGAAAATTACTATAAAATTACTATGTTTTCCTTCCGCTCGTTTTAACACACTAGTTACTGTTTTATCATAGATATCCTTAATAAAATCAGTATATCTACTAGACACTTGTTACTTAGGTAAAATTGATCATAAAATCTTAATAGGAACTCTATCATATGAGCTTTCCTAATAAATAGATGACATATAATGACCTTTTTCTTATCCATGTACTGCTCCATTAACATAGTTTTCAACCAATTTCGTGGATTTACCAATTTCACGATTTTGGCCTCATTTTGTCCATATTCTGCGATGTACACAGTTTTCGGCAATTTTTGTGAAATTTCGTATTTCGTGAATTTACCTTTTTCATTATTTTGGTCACATTTTGTGGACCAGTTCATAGTTTTCAACCAATTTCTCGAAATTTGGTTTTTGACTATTTTGGCCACATTTTGTATGTTAAAAGTCCACAAATTTAGGCCAATTTCTTAAAATTTTATATTTTATGGTTTGGCCACATTTTGTGGGCAGTCCATAGTTTTTAGCCAAATTTATCAATTTTCGTGTTTCACTGTGTTAACCCCATTATGTTGGCTAGTCCACAGTTTTCAGTCAATTTCTTGAAATTTCATATTTCGCTGTTTTGCCACATTATATATTCTGTCCACAGTTTTTGGTCAATTTCATATTTCGTGAATTTACCTATTTCATTGTTTTGGTCACATTTTGTGGGTTATAGTCCACAGTTTTTGGCCAATTTTTTTATTTTTCACTATTTTGGCCACATTTTGTGCGTAGTCCACAATTTGAGGCCAATTTCGTGAAATTTTGTATTTTATGGTTTTGGCCACATTTTGTGTGCAGTCCACAGTTTTAGCCAAATTTGTCAATTTTCGTATTTAACTGTTTTGACATTATTTTGTTGGCTATATTCCACAATTTTCAGTCCATTTCATGAAATTTTGTATTTTTACTATTTTGGGCCAAAATTTGTAGGCTATAGTCCATAAAAAAGATGCAAAAATAGTGAATTATGAAATTTCAAGTAATTGGCCGAAAACTGTAGAGCCCACAAAATATGGCCAAAACTATGAAATACGAAATTTGACGAAAACTGTGGACTATGTAGCCTACAATATGTGGCCAAAATAGTGAAATATAGAAGTTCATGATGATGAAAAAAACTGCGGACTCTAGCCCACAAAATATTGCCAATAAAGTAAAATACAAAATTTCATGAAATTAGACAAAAACTATGGATTATAGGCCACAAAATGTGGCAAAAAAAGCGGACCAGGAAATTGACAGAAAACTGTTGACTATAACCTACAAAATATGGCCAAATGAGTGAAGAAATTTTATGAAATTAACCGAAAACTGCGGACTATAGCCGACAAAATGTAGCAAAATCAGTTAAATACGAAATTTCATTGAATTGGCCAAAAACTGTACTTCATACTCATAAAATGTGGCCAAAGGACCGAAATACGAAATTTCATGAAATTGGATGGAAACTGTGGACTATAGCTCACAAAATGTAGCCAAAACAGTAAAAATATGAAATTTTACAAAATTGGCCCATACATGTGGACTAATACACAAATTCATGAAATTGGGCAAAAAGTGTGCACTATAGCCCACAAAATGAGGGCAAAATAGTGACATGTACTTTCATGAAATTGACTTTCGCGAAATTGACTGAAAACTGTGTACTTAACAAAATGTGGCCAAAACCATGAAATATGAAATTTCACGAAATTGATCGAAAACTGTGGATCATACCGCACAAAATGTGGCCATCACAATGAATATGAAATTTCATTAAATTGGCCGAAAACTGTGGACTAGCCTGGAAAATGTGGCCAAAGGAGTGTATTACACAATTTCATTAAATTGACTGAAAACTGTGGATTATAGCCCACAAAATATTGCAAAAATTGCTAAATATGTATTTTCATGAACTTGGCAGAAAACTATGGGCTATGGCCCACAAAATGTGGCTAAAATAGTGGAATACAGAATTTAATTAATTTGGGTAAAAATTGTGGACAATGAAATACTAATTTTTTTCCAAAAGAGTGGATTACGAATTTAACGAAATTGGCCGAAAACTGTGGAATGTTTGCCAAAATTGTGAAACCACGAAACTCGCCAAAAACTGTGGACTATGAACCACAAAATCTGGCGAAAAGTGTGAAATACAAAATTTCACGATACAATGGACTATTGCCTAGAAAATGTGGTTTAAGCCGTGAAGTACGAAAGTGGACAATTTCGTCAAATGTGGCAAAATAGCGTAATATGCAAATTCATGAAATTTGGTGAAAACTATGGACTATACCTCGTAAAATGTGGCCAGAATTGTAAAATAAGAAAATTCACAACATTTGCCAAATACTGCAAACTAGACTTCAAAATATCGCCAAAAGAGTGAAATACGAAATTTAACAAAATTGGGCCAAATGTAACAAAATTTAATAAAATAGCCCACAAAATGTGGTGAAAAGAGTGATATACAAAATATCAGGTTATTGGAAGCTATAGGAAGATAATCGGATAATTGCGGGTAACCCTGCTGTCGATGTTTTGTTGATGTTTGGGGCTGTTTGGTAGGGAGGTTAGGTAACGCAAATAGAGGTGACTTGTATGCTTGCTGTAATCTAAACTTTGGTTCGATTGGGTTATCATTTGAAGTTAATTTACCTAGAGTTTTCTCACAACAAAGTTAAGATAGTTGTAGGTATTTGAACTCCAACTTGACCAAACATATTTTTAAAGCCAAATATGAAAGTATACTCGTATATGTATGCAACAAGTAGATACTTTTTGGTTGTGCGTGGGATGCAATGGGAGTGACTTTCTTGGTACTTTATTTATTTCCAAATGTCACCTTTAGGTGCGTTTGAATGTTTCCTTGAAAAAATTCCTCTTCCAGTTGTAGTAGTCCAAAAAACCTTTGGAGCTAGGTTATCTACTTCTGGTTCGATTATAGTTAAATAGTTTAACTAGGAAATATATCTTCATTGCCATAATAAGTAACCACAAACTTGATGCAAAAATGTCATCATGGTTTATGAATGGAGTGACTTCCTTAACCTTTCTGTTGACTTGAGGAGTGACTTAAACAATCGGTCGAGTTGAATAAATAAAAAGAACATTTATTTAATTTATAATGAATATAACAACAACAACAACTGCAACAACAACAACAACAACAACAATAACAACAAGGCCAAATTTGAAAAAACCCTCTTGGACTGTGGCCTTTATGGAGAAACCCCCTGACCTTTTTTTAATGCAGAAACCTCTCTGAAGTATTGTTGCAAAAACCCCACTCTGCCAGCGTGAGACTTTCAGCTAAAGTTGAGGGAGGTTTTAGACAATAATGAAAAAGATATATGATGTTTTTTGAACCAACTTGCAAAGATGAATGAGGTTGTTTGATACAAGTATAAAAGTTAGATGTGGTTTTTTGAAAGACTTCAGGTTTTTTTTTTTGCAACATTCATACTTCAGGAGGGTTTTCTATATAAAAAAAAGGTCATGGGGGTTCTCTGCATAAAAACCATAGAGCAAGGATTTTTTTTTAAAATTTAGCCTAACAACAAAGCCTTTATACTGAAATTTTGGGGTCATCTACATGAATCTTTCTCCACTCAACTCTATTTATGGCCACCTCCCCCGTCAAATTAAGTCTTATAATCCTATTAATAGCTTCAATTCAAGTTAATTTGGGTCTACCCCAAGTCCTTTTTGCTCCCTTGACTACCATCCCATCAATTTCTTAACTGGGACAGTTATAAATCTCCATTCTATGTGTCAAAACCTCTCAATCGGCTCTCGTGCTTTTATATTCAGTTGGGGAAACTTCTAGTTTGTTTCGTATGCATTAATTTCTTATGAAATTTTGTTGTTTAGCATCCACTTATTCACCTTGAAATCCTCATATTGGGTACACATCTTTTGCACATGTTGTTTCTTAACCCAACACGCTGATCCATAAACCATAGTTTACTATATGGCGTTCATTTTCCTTTCAATTTCGAAAGTATATTTGTATCGCACAATAGTCTTGATGCATTTCACCATTTTAACTAACTTGCTTTCATTCTATGCACAACATCCTCCTCAATTTTCCATCTCGATTGATCGATCATAAATAAAGAAAGTGGTTACTTCAAGGAAATTTTTGGTTCTTAAGGCAACCTACATTGTCGTCATCTCCTAGTTTTACCAAAATTACAGAACATAGTCTATTTTATTCCTTGGTGATTCTAAATTTCTTAGATTCTGAAGCTTCTCTCCATTAGTTTAAAGCTGAAATTGTGTGTTCTTTATTCTCATTAATCAAAATCATACCATCTACAAACAACTTGCACCACATGGTGTCATCCTGAATATGCCGTTAATTCATCCATAACTAATACATATAGATAAAGTCTTAAAGACTTAAGGTTGATATGTGGTGCAAGCTTGTGGTAATAGAAAATTACTATGTTTTCCTTCTGCTCGTTTTAACACATTAGTTGCTGTTTTATCATAGATGTCCTTAATAAATTAAATATATCTACTAGACACTTGTTACTTTTGTAAAATCGATCATAAAATCTTACTAGGAACTGTCATATGAGCTTTCCTGATCAACAGATGCCATGTAATGACCTTTTTCTTCTCCATGTACTGCTCCATTAACATAGTTTTCAACCAATTTCGTGAATTTACCAGTTTCACTCTTTTGGCCTCATTTTATGGGCTACACAGTCCATGGTTTTCGACCAATTTTGTGAAATTTCGTATTTTAATGTTTTGGCCATTTTGTGTATACTGTGCACAGTTATTTTTGGGCAGATTTCGTATTTTGTGAATTTACCTTTTTCATTGTTTTGGTCACATTTTATAAGTCAAACACACAAAACGAGGCCACATCAGTAAAATACGAAATCTCATGAAAGTGATCGAAAACAGTGTACTATATAGCCTACAAACTGAGGGAAATAAAAAATCTCACGAAAGTGGCCGAATACTGTGGACTATATATAGCCCACAAATGAGGCTAAAACAGTCAAATATAAAATTTCACAGAAACAGTAGGACCCACGAAATAAGGCCAAAGCCGTAAAATACGAAATCTCATGAAAGTGATTGAAAACAGTTTACTATAGCCCATAAAATGAGGGAAATAAAAAATCTCACGAAAGTGGTCGAAAATTGTAGCCCACAAATGAGGCTAAAACAGCCAAATACAAAATTTTACGAAAACGGCCGGAAACTGTGGACTACTCACAAAATGAGGTCAAAACAGTAAAATATGAAATCTCATGAAAGTGGTAAAAAATAGTGTACTATAGCCCACAAAATGAGGGAAATAAAAATTCTCACAAGTGACCGAAAACTGTGGACTAACCCACAAATGAGGCGAAAATCGTAAAATACGAAATCTCATTAAAGTGATCGAAAATAATGTACTATAAATCACAAAGTGTGGGAATTAAAAATTCTCACAAAAGTAATCGAAAACTGTGGATTATATAGCCCACAAATGAGGCTAAAACAGTCAAATACAAAGTTTCACGAAAACGGTCGGAAACTGTGGACTGCCCACAAAATGAGGCCAAAACAGTAAAATAAGAAATCTCATGTAAGTGATCGAAAATAGTGTACTATAGCCCAAAAAATGAGGAAAATAAAAAATCTCACGAAAGTGGCCGGAAATTAAGGACTATAGCCCACAAATGATGCTAAAACAGCCAAATACCAAATTTCACGAAAACGGCCGGAAACTGTGGACTATTGTCACGCCCCGCTTCCCAAAATACGGGAATACGAGCCCATGACGTAGGCCCAGCGAATGATTTTAATATCATTCATAAGCTGTACCAGTTCTCAACTCAACAATACTCAGGGAATTAAATCACAGCCACGCAATCAATAATATCACAGAATAATAATTGAATTCAAGAAATTAAATATTCCAACATAATAATGTTACTGAGAAACGAGTAGCAATTACGGGTCAAAAGCCCGGGATACAATTTTGAATAAATAAAAGAATTACAATTATTGAAAGAGAACATGAAAGGGAAATTTATTATCAAGTAGTTGCTCCAAACTAGAAGTACTGCTCTCCAACTCCTTCTGGTAGATCCTCAGGACCACCTGTGACTGGATTAGCTAAAGAAGAAAAATAAATGTCCTTAGAGCAAGTACGGACAGCAAGTAGTGAAAACAGAGAGTAAAGAAGTAAGGTACGTGTAGGAGGTATGAATCAAGATCAAATTTGCAAGGGCAATAATGGTACTAATAGCAAGGGTCTTTATCAAGTATGTATACATGTCAACTAGGTTTATTGTCAAGTTGTTTCTCCTATCTAGTGCACGTACTACTGCATCCCATACTACAGGTTCGATGCACGCACAACAGTGTTCGTTTTAGACTTCGTGGAGGGGTCAACAGAGCGTGTACTCGGGTATATCACGATAACAAGATTATAAGATTACAAGATAACAAGTTCACGTCTCCACAAGTATTCTCCACCTTCCATATAACAAGTCCATGTAACAAGAGGGCCCTACCGAGTACATTTTCTGAGACGGTCCACTACTAGGTCAACCCTTAGATACCCCGGCTTGTTTATTAATTTATTACTAAGTCATTCATGTACATGCGGGTAGTCATAAGAGTGTCAAGTGAATAATGATAATGCAGCAAAATGGTATATTACACATTAATAACAAGAAACAGTAAATCTGAAATGGCTGACACAGTCAGACCAAAACAGGGATATCTCCTAGATTATAACTCCAATTTCGGACTTCTAGTAGGCTATGGACATCTAGACAGATATGGCTACAAGTTATATTCAGGAGCTTTCTCCTAATTCGGACTGTATCTAGGTCAAACATGCTGTTCTTTACGGTTCAGCTGTTTTGGCAGCAGCTAGATGTCAATTCCTAAGGAGTGGAAACAAGGTCTAAATGTATTATAAAACTCTATAAAAATCTGGGGTGAACCCTCAGCATATGTGCAAGGTTCCTAGAAAGTTTCATAGCATTCTAACACTAATTGCATGGTGTTTCATTACCAATTATGTCGATGGCATAATAATTCAGCAGTAAAAGAAAATGTAGACTAGCGGGACTAAAAAATGTTATATCTTATAGCTCGTGACTTCAAATTAAGATTTGTCACTTGGGTGGGAAATCATGCCAAATAGACTAAAATTCTCATTTACATCTTGTGTGCTAATTCTCATATTTACAGGGTCGAAACCTCTGTACCAAACAATACATGCAACAAGAATTTTTATAAGAACTATCATATTTACATCCATCAAGTGATTAGTTATCGAACTAATGAATCACACATATATTAAGAATTAATGTAAAACAAGTATTATGAATTTTTCCAAGTCAACAAGTCAAGTGTATTTCTCCAGTAACAAGTCAAGTTAATTGTCAATTTCCAGTCTCAAGATCTCATGTAAACAGCATATATTTAATCACGGTATGTTTTCCTCATGTGTAAATTAATTTATTCATATCAAATGCATGTCCAGGTTTGGGTTTGACTCAAAGGATAATAAAAGAAGTCAAGAGTACGCCGGGTTAGCTCGTGTAAACCCTCGATACTCTTAACGAGACGGGACACAAAGCAAATTATCGATAAATAATTTTGGAACTACTTGCAGGAGATCAATTAATTTGAACTAGAATAAAAAGATTAGTTCAATGGACTTGCCTTTTTGTAGTAGTCGATTCGAATAATTAAGAATAACAGGATCAATATCCCGGGGAACAATCCCAAGAGTACGGGCGAAATGTGCGCGGAAACTCCAAAAGCAACAAGCAGCAACAGTGAATTAATCCCCACAAAAGATCGGCCAAAACAGCAGCAGCAGCAGCGGGATCTGGTGCGGGTAGAACAGCAAACAGCCAAACGAGCGAATCAGATCGCTTCTCCCGCACTGGATCCGGTCGAACAAGGGACAGCGGAAGAGGGATCCGCTGCGGGCGAACAGCGAACAGCAATCAGGGGCACGGATCTTGGTGCGATCCGATGGTCCAAATTCGTCCCCGCCCTTTCTTCTTCTTCTTCGTTCGCTTCTCCGAAAACAGAGAGAGAGGGATAGGGACGACGGCGACGCACGGCTGTGCTGCGATGGCGACACCACGTCGGGGAGCGACGCGGCGATTGCAGCACGGCGGAGGCGCGAGTGCGACGGGAGGCGACGACGGCGGCGTCCTCTGTTCGGTTCGAAGAACAGGGGAGGAGTTCGGGACGACGGTGGTGGGTTCTGAGGTGGACAGAGACGATGGGAATGAGGAGCTTCGAGGTCTTCGACGGCGGCGACGAGGAGTAGAGGAGCGATGGGGAGAAGTGGAGTTGGGTTCGGAGTTGGCTGTGGCGATGGGTGGTCGTGGAGGATTGGAGCAGCGGTGGTGGTTGACGAGGGTGAACGGAGGTGAGGGAAATGGGTGATGGCGAAGGTCGAAGGTGTTGGGTTTGTTTTTGGGTGAATGTGAGAATGGGGAAGAAGATGGTGTTTGGGTTTTGATTTGTTTTGGTGGGTTTTCGTTTGGGTTGTTTTAACAGAGAAGGAGAGGGATGTTGTAACGGGAGGGAGAGATGGAGTAACGGGAGTAGGGGTGAGTTTGTTAACGGGAGTGGGGGAGAGGAGATCGTGGGAAGTTGGGGGATTTGAGGGAGAATTGGTCTGGGTTGGTTAGGGGAATGGGTTGTGGGTAGCTCAGACTAGGACCCAATACCCAATAGGATTAGGAGTTGGGCTTGAGTGCAGATGGGCCACAAAAAGAAATACAATAATAAAATAATTAAATGGAAGCTAATAAGCCCACAACGAGACAAAGGTCCAGATACAATAATTAGGGGGAAAAAAATACATCAAGGACATACAAAAAGATAATAACCCGTATAATCGGGAATAGGGGTTACAACTATATAACCCACAAAATGAGACCAAAATAGTAAAATACGAAAACTCATGAAAGCGATTGAAAACCGTGTAATATAGCCCTCAAAATGTGGGAAATATAAATTCTCACGAAAGTGATCAGAAACTGTGGAGTATAGCCCACAAATGAGGATAAAATAGTCAAAAACAAAATTTCACAAAAACGGACGGAAACTGTCGTCTATAATCCACAAAATGAGTCCAAAATAGTAAAATATTAAATCTCATGAAAGTGATCGAAAATAGTGTACTGCATACAACATGAGGAAAATAAAAATTCAAACGAAAGTGGCCGAAAACTGTGGACTATAGCCTACAAATGAGGCTAAAACAGTCAAATACAAAATTTCACGAAAACGGCCAGAAACTGTTGACTAGCCCACAAAACGAGGCCAAAACAGTAAAATACGAAATCTCATGTAAGTGATCAAAAATAGCTCACAAACCGAGGAAAATAAAAAATCTCACGAAATGGCCGAAAACTGTGGACTATAGCCCACAAATGTGGCTAAAACATCAAAATACAAAATTTCACGAAAACGGTCAGAAACTGTGGACAACCCACAAAACGAGGCCAAAACAGTAAAATATGAAATCTCATTAAAGTGATTGAAAACAGTGTACTATAGCCCACAAAATGAGGGAAATATAAAATTTCACGAAAACGACAGGAAACTGTGGACTAACCCACAAAATGAGGCCAAAACCGTAAAATACGAAATCTCATGAGAGTCATCGAAAACAATGTACTATATAGCCCACAAACTGTGGGAAATAAAATTCTCACGAAAGTGACCGAAAACTGTGGACTGTGGCCCAAAAATGTGGCTAAAACAGTCAAATACCAAATTTCACGAAAACGACCGGAAACTGTGGATAAACTCAGAATGAGGGCAAAATCGTAAAATACGAAATCTCATGAAAGTGATCCAAAACAGTGTACTATAGCCAACAAAATGTGGAAAATAAAAATTCTCACGAAAGCGATAGAAAACTGTGGACTTATTGCCCACAAATGAGGCTAAAACAGTCAAATACAAAATTTTACGAAAAACGGACGGAAACTGTGGACTTTAAACCACAAAATGGGGCCAAAATAGGAAAATACGAAATCTAATGAAAGTGATCGAAACAGTGTACTATAGCCTACAAAATGAGGGGAATAAAAAATCAAACGAAAGTGGCCGAAAACTGTGGACTATATCTCACAAATTAGGCTAAAACAGTCAAATAGAAAATTTCACGAAAACGGCCAGAAACTGTGGACTATAGTCCACAAAATGAGGCCACAACAGTAAAATACGAAATTTCATGTAAGTGATCAAAAACAGTGTAATAGTCCACAAACTGAGGAAAATATAAAATCTCACGAAAGTGGCCGTAAACTGTAGACTATAGCCCACAAACGAGGCAAAAACAGTCAAATACTGAATTTCAAGAACACGACCAGAAACTGTGGAGTAATCCACAAAATGGGGCAAAAACAATAAAATACGAAATCTAATGAAAGTGATCGAAAATAGTATACTATAGCCCAAAAAAATTGGGACATAAATCTCCCGAAAGTGGCCGAAAATTTTGGACTATACCCCACAAATGAGGCTAAAACAGTCAAATAAAAAAATTTCAAGAAAACGGCTAGAAACTGTGGACTACCCATAAAATGAGGCAAAAACAGTAAAATACGAAATCTTATTAAAGTGATCGAAAACAGTGTACTATAGCCCCCAAAATGAGGAAAATAAAAATCTCACGAAAGTGGCCGAAAACGGTGGACTATAGCCTACAAATGAGGCTAAAACAGTGAAATACAAAATTTCACGAAAACGGTAGGAAACCGTGGACTATAACACACGAAATGAGGCCAAAATAGTAAAATACGAAATCTGATGAAAGTGATAAAAAACAGTGTACCATAGCCCACAAAATGAGGGAAATAAAAATATCACGAAAGTGGCCGAAAACTGTAGCCCACAAATGAGGCTAAAACAGCCAAATACAAAATTTCACGAACGGCAGGAAACTGTGGACTGTAATCCACAAAGTGAGGCCAAAACAGTAAAATATGAAATCTCATGAATGTGATAAAAAATAGTGTACTGTAGCTCACAAAATGAGGGAAATAAAAATTCTCACAAGTCGCCGAAAACTGTGGACTATAACCCACAAATGAGGCTAAAACAGTCAAATACAAAATTTGACGAAAACAACCGAAAACTGTGGACTAACCCACAAAATGAGGCCAAAACCGTAAAATACGAAATCTCAGGAAAGTGATCGAAAACAGTATACTATAAGCCCACAAAATGTGGGAAATAAAAAATCTTACAAAAGTGATTGAAAACTGTGGACTATAGCCCACAAATGAGGCTAAAACAGTCAAATACAAAATTTTACGAAAACGGTCGGAAACTGTGGACTATAACCCATAAAATGAGGCTAAAACAGTAAAATACGAAATCTCATGAAAGTGATCGAAAACAGTGTACTATATAGCCCACAAAATGAGGGAGAAAAAAAAACTTACGAAAGTGGCCGAAAACTGTGGACTATAGACCACAAATGAGCATAAAACACTCAAATACAAAATTACACGAAAAGGTGGGAAACTGTGGACTATAACCCACAAAATGGGCCAAAACTGAAAAATTTGAAATCACATGAAAGTGATCGAAAACAGTGTATTATAACCCACAAAATGAGGAAAACAAAAATTCTCACGAAAGTGTCCGAGAACTGTGGACTACAGCCCACAAATGAGTCTAAAACAGTCAAATACAAAGTTTCAAGAAAACAACCAGAAATTGTGGACTTTAACCCACAAAATGGCCAAAAACTGTGAACTAGCCCACTAATGAGGCTAAAACAGTTAAATAAAAAATTTCACGAATACGGCCGCAAACTGTGGACTATAACCCATAAAATAAGGCCAAAACAGTCAAATACGAAATCTCATGAAAGTGATCGAAAATAGTGTACAACCCACAAAATGAGGGAAATAAATAATCTCACAAAATTGGTCAAAAAATGTGGACTATTGTCCACAAATGAGGCTAAAACAGTCAAATACAAAATTTTCACGAAAATGGTTGGATATTGTGGACTATAACCCACAAAATGGGGCCAGAATAATAAAATACGAAATCTCATGAAAGTAATCGAAAACAGTAAAATAAGGGAAATAAAAAATCTCACGAAAGTGGCCCAAAACTGTGGACTATATCCCACAAATGAGGCTAAAACAATCAAATACAAAATTTCACGAAAACAACCGGAAACGGTAGACTATAACCTACAAAATGAGGCCAAAACAGTAAAATACGAAATCTCATGAAAGTAACCGCAAACAGTGTACTATATAGTCCACAAAATGAGGGAATTAAAAAATCTCATGAAAGTGGCCGAAAACTTTGGACTAGCCCACGAACAGTGTTCTAAACAGAGGCCTAGGCGGCCCGCCCCCCAACGCCTCGACTAGGGGCTAGGCGTTTAAGAAAATCGCTAATGGGTCCTAGGCGGAAAAAGACGGGTCTAGGCGGCGATTAATCGGCCTAAGTGGGTCTACCCGCCTAGACCCGCTTAGGGCTTAAATGGTTAAAAAAATCCCAGGACCCGACCCACTCTCTTTCTCCTCTTAATCAAAAAAAGAAAACCCCCAAATCAAAAAAAATCCCAAATCGCCTCGTCCGCCTCCCTCCTTCGCTGCTAGTGCTCGCCGATCGCACTATCGCAGTTGCATCTCCGCCTCCCTCCTTCGCAACGCCTTCAATTTGGACCTCTTGCGCCTCCCTCCTTCGCAGCACCTTCAGTTTGGACCTCCTCCTTCGCCTCCCTCCTCCTTCGCGTCCCTCCGACGTCAACACTACATCCCCCATCCCCCTCTTCCTCCGCCCCCCCAGTAAGTGTTTTACTGTTTTAGCATATTACTTTTACATTTTTTGTGCTTTCGATATTTTTATTTTGTTACTGCAACTTATTAGCAGTTCTAGATAACAAATAACTAAATTAGAGCAAGTTAGCTGCGCTCAAAATCATCATGGAATGATTTGCTCAATTTTTTTTAAAAAGTCTGGTTTTGAGAAAATGAAACAAGTTTTTAAGGGGCTCTATGGTAACAAAAAGTTTCAGATTTTCTTGTATCTTTTTGTTTCAGATTTTCTTGTATCTTTGCCAGAGTATCTAGACAAAAATTATGAACAATTAGTGCAGGATTGTACTTGCTGACATGATTGCTGCAGCCTGCAGTGAGTGTGTTATATTACTTATATGCATGAATGTATAACTAGCATTATACTTATGTGAAATCGAATAGAAGTGACTGATTTCTAGTGTAGCCAGCTTTCTTAAACAAATAGTCCAAGACTTGCTGCGAAATGAGTTTATACAATTATACTTTATAAAGAGAGAAAGATTAGTATTTTTTACCGAGTTTAGCTACTACAGATTTAGCTTGCTTGAAAGCATTCTTGTTTATGTCAATTTGATATTCCTGTTTGAATGAAGAAGTGCGATTTATGTTGTTTATGTAAATTTAAGAATGTTTGAATGAAGAAGTGCGATTGATAATTTAATTTGGTAATTTGATATTCTTGTTTATAGCACTGATTTTTCCTTCATACAGTAAATGACTGAAAATTTATCTTCTGCGGCATCTAATGCAAGACCGATGCGGAAGGTGTTGTGTTAGAACGTGATTCCGAAGATGTTGGATGAGGGTACAGTGTGTTAGTGAATCCCCATAACTTGGATAAAATTCAATGTGAGTTATGCAAAAAGGAGATGAGTGGAGGAGTCTATCGATTGAAGCATCATATTGCGAACATTAGAGGGCAGGTGGCCCCATGCAGAAAGTCGAGTGAGGAAGATAAAGCCAAATGTAAAGCCGCGATCGAAGAAGGTAGAGCTAAAAAGAAAAATAAGCAAAAGCACTTGGAGGAAGTTAGAGGAGAAGTTGTAATAACTGATGAAGGGCTTCAAGAAGAAACCGAAGAGGAAGGATTGAGGAAGTGGCCATGAATTCTTGGGCCTATGGATAGGTTTACATATGGTATCAATCTCGATTCTTCTGCTTCATTGGATGCAAGCAAGAAGACACGACAACAAAATTCCATGATGCAATTTCTAAGGAAAGATCAGAAGATGTGCATCGATACTTGGCTCGGTGGTTGTATGAAGCGGCCGTTCCTCTCAATGCCATTGATAATGATAGCTTCAGAAGATTTTGTGAAGCAGTCGGTCAATTTGGACTGGGTTATCATCCTCCTAGCCAACATCTTTTGAGAGAGCCTTTGCTAAAGGAGGAGTATGCACGAACAAAAAACTTACTTAAGAAGCAAGAAGATGAGTGGGCAAAGAATGGTTGCTCAATCATGACCGATGCTTGGACCGATCGGAAAAGAAGAAGTATCATGAACTTGTTTGTGAATTGTAAGGAGGGCACGACTTTTTTTCTTCCAAAGAAGCTTCTGAAGACGCCCATACTGGTGATTACATATATCAATATGTTAACAAGTGTATACTAAAAGATGTTGGGATGCCAGAAAATGTGGTTCAAATTGTGACGGACAATGCATCAAATAATATGGCGGCAAAGAATTTGTTATTGGCGGAAAGACCAAACATATTTTGGAGTTCATGTGCCATACACACCTTGAACTTAATGCTTGAAGCAATTGGCAAGGAACCCAAGTTCAAAGGAGTAATTGATAAAGCCAAAGTTTTCACTATCTATATATATATTCACATCGTGCTACCTTGTCAATGATGAGGAAGTGCACAAATAGAAGAGATATTGTGAGGCCCGGGATCACTAGATTTGCATCTTCTTTCTTAACCTTGCAAAATTTGATGGATAAAAAAAGAAAAGTTGTGAAATATGGCTACAAGTAATAGATGGGAAGCTTGCAAATATTCAAAGACTACTAAGGGAAAAGCGGCATATGCTACGGTGTTGAGTATATCCTTTTGGAATGGTGTAACATTATGTTTGAGGGTGTTTGCTCCTTTAGTGAAGGTTCTTCGACTTGTTGATGGGGATAAGAAGCCATCAATGGGCTTTTTATATGGTGAACTAAAGCAAGCAAAAGAAGATATCAAAGTGGCATTCAAACATGTTGAGGCTAACTATCGGCCTATTATTGATAAAAAAGCTCAGCATAGACTTGATAGTCCTTTACATTTGGCCGGCTTTCTATTGAATCTCTACTACTTTTACAAAGATGCAACCGTAGGAGAAGATCCTATTGTCATGGATGGTATGTTTACTTGTGTTGAGAAATTCTTCCCCGATGATTTTGACATGCAAAACATTGTTGTAAACGTGGAGATGTTGAAGTATAAGAACAGAGAGGGTGGGTTTGGAAGAGCCTTGGCCCCGGTCGGGTGCTCCAAAAATGATGACAATTATGATCCAGGTATGAATTGTTAGTTATTTTTCTTATTAAGCATTGAGTTTTTTTTTCATACTTTATATTTCCGTTACTCATTTGTGCTGCTTTAATTATTAGTCGGATGGTGGTCCAATTATGACAATCATACACCTAATTTGCAAAGGATGGCGACAAGGATTCTCTCATTAACTACGAGTTCAGCCGGATGTGAGAGGAATTGGAGTACTTTTGAGGGAGTAAGTTCCTATGTAGTTATTATTTAGTAATTAAGAGTCGAGGCTTTAACAATTTCTTAATTTTTTTAATCTTTTGTTTTTTAATGTAGATACACACAAAGAAAAGGAATGGACTAGATACGAAAAGGATGGAGCAACTCGTCTATATCAAATTTAATTTTAGAATCATCAACAAGAAGAGAAGGGAGAAAGAGAGACAAATAGAAGTACTACTTCATAGTGTTACGAGTCGCACACAAGGATGGATTGTTGATGACGGCGATGATGAAGAAGTTGAGCCTGGATCAGGACTTACTTGGGGAATGGTTGGAGAAGCGTCCGGAGTGGATAACACACTAGAACCTTGGAGAAGTGCAAGAAATGTTGAAGTAAGAGAGCTCCATGAAGAAGATTTTGAATCGGACGATGACACGGAAGACGAGGGAGGTGATGAGGAATACGACTTAGAATCGGATGGAGAGCAAATCTTGGATGGATATGGAGAAGAGGAGTTAGAGACTTAGTGTTCTGTTACTATTAAACTTGTTATTTGTTAAACTACTTACTGCCTACTGCTGCTTTTTATTGAAATGCTTACTGTTGCATTGTGTTTGTGTTTCTGCTTAAAATACTTACTGCTTACTGCTTTTTGTAGTACTTTTGAATATAAAGAGAAGTACTTCTAAATGAGAAATTGTGTATAACTTTAGCAACACCAGACACTCCCTTCACTTTAAGATCTTTTGGCCAAGTGCATGTAGTGCAACGACACTTGCCTTGCAATCCTATGCGGGCGACCAAGGTGCATCTACTCTATTGTTTTTCTGATTGTATTTTTATTTGGAAACAGGTCGATGTTTTCTTTCCAAATGATGACAAGGTTGGCATGAAACACATGAAGAAATATATCGAGATGATGAAGTCAGAGAATGTTCCTGGAGCCATATTAGTTGTTCAGCAGAATCTGACTCCATTTGCCAAATCTTATCTTCAAGAGCTGACTTCCAAATTCCATCTGGAAGTTTTCTTGGTAAGTTGTTATAATATTTACTCTACCGTTCTTGGGGTATATGTCGCAGTCTGAGACCATACATTGCTAAATGCAGGATTCATGGAGATAGGGAGTTGGGGAAAGCTAGCAGCAAATAAGTTATTTGCAACGCAGCCTGCTAATATTGGTAAGCATATTGTTTTATCTAATACTCATGCAGCTCTTTCCATGTGGGATGAAGTTGCTGATGTCCGTCAAAGAATGGGGGCGTTAGGGATAAAGAATTAGGAGTTGATGTCTCTTTTGATCGATCGCATCATTTTCAGATTCTACGGTAGAAATCTTAGTACTCCTAATTCATCCTCGATGAATTCATTGGTATATTCTTCAATCTTTTCATCCTCTAAATTGTCTTCTCAATCTCTTTGTATTTTGTAACCTTATCTTTTTTTTTTTTTGGGTACAAACAACAATGTAATTATCCACAACAGAACAGTAACATGGCTCAAATGCCATCTATGAGGCTTGAGATTAAGCCCGAGATCGTAGCTCCGATTCCCACATTACAGAGGAAGTCAGAAGATGGATACAACTGGAGGAAATATGGTCAGAAACAAATGAAAGGGATCGAGAATCCGAGAAGTTACTATAAGTGCACATTCCCAAACTGTCAGACAAAGAAGAAGGTGGAGAGATCTATAAATGGGCAGATTACTGAGATTGTGTACAAGGGGACTCACAACCATCCAAAGCCTCAGTATACAAGAAGGAATTCCTCATCTTCTCATTTGGTTCAGGGTATGATGCCCAGCGAAGCGTTGCAAATAGAGTCAGTTGCGACGCCTGAAATTTCTTCGGCTTCATTTGGGGATGATGACATTGACATAGGGTCTCAGAGAGCAAGGTCTGCAGGGGATGAGTTTGACGATGGAGATGAACCAGATGCTAAGAGATGGTGAGTTTTCTTTTCTTTTTTATTTATTTTGCAATTGAATTTGATTATTAGGTTAGTTCATGATGAACATCCAAACTCACAAATCCGCAAACAAGTTGTTTCATTTGTTTATGTTTATAATTAACAAGTTTTTTTTTTCTTTTTCCTTTTTCCTTTTTTCAGGAAGGAGAGTGGGGGTGAAGGCATCTCAGTTTCAGGAAACAGAATAATGAGGGAGCCAAGAGTGGTGGTGCAGACAACAAGCCACATCGACATACTTGATGATGGATATAGGTGGCGAAAGTATGGACAGAAGGTGGTAAAAGGAAATCCAAATCCAAGGTGAGAAATTTCCTCCAAATATAGTTCTATTTTTGTCTGATATTTCCAGTTTTGATGCAAAAATTATTCGAAAATGATAATTTTAAGCTCCTAGCATGATGTTCTTGAGCAATTCCAATGTATATAATTGACATATCCATACAATTCGAGATTGTCATTTTGAGCCTAGTTCGAACCTTTACAAATATGCCTGAGCTACATGACTATTCTGTGTCTTTCCCTACTTGAGACTTGACCTGTTCATTCATAATCATAGAGAATGATAAGAGAAGATTTGATGGTTTAGAGTTTGAATACTAAAAGATTTCTACTGTAGAATCCGAAAATGATGCGATCGATCAAAAGAGACATCGACTCCTAATTCATATAATTATTATCTCTTTAGAACTTGTATTCTTTTATGAGTAGCCACAATGTGGTTTACATCGGATATGGAGAAGATAGAGTCCTCATGTTCACCTATACAATAATACACCGATTCGACTATGTGAAGCCCATCCTACAATTGCAAGGAGAAAAAATTCAATAGTAAGAATGTGTAGCAATAAAGATTAAAAAGGGGTAACAACAAAACAAACCAAACAGATCGATAAATAAATTGCCTAGCGCCTAGTCGCTTCATCCCCGCTTACAAGGTCTAGGCGCTATGCTCCCATCGGCCGCCCGACTACCGTCTAGCGTTTTTTAGAACATTGTCCACGAATGTGGCTAAAACAGTCAAATACAAAATTTCACGAAAACGGTCGGAAACTGTCGATCACCAACAAAATGAGGCCAAAACAGTAAAATACGAAATCTTATGAAAGTGATAAAAAACAGTCTACTATAGACCACAAAATAAGGGAAATAAAAATTCTCACAAGTGACCGAAAGCTGTGGACTATATAGCCCACAAATAAGGCTAAAACAGACAAATACATAATTTCAAAAAAACGGCCGGAAACTGTGGATAAACCTACAAAATGAGGCCAAAATCGTAAAATACGAAATCTCATTAAATTGATCGAAAACAGTGTACTATATAGTCATCAAAATGTGGGAAACAAAAAATTCTCACGAAAACAATAAAAAACTGTGGACTATAGCCCACAAATGAGGCTAAAACAGTCAAATACAAAATTTCACAAAAACGGATGGAAACTGTGGACTATAGTCCACAAAATAAGGCCAAAATAGTAAAATACGAAATCTCATGAAATTGATCGAAAACAGTGTACTACAGCCTACAAAATGAGAAATAAAAAATCTCACGAAAATGGCCGGAAAATGTGGGCTAGCCCACAAATGAGGCTAAAACAGTCAAATACGAAATCTCATGTAAGTGATCGAAAACAGTGTACTATAGCCCAAAAAACGAGGGAAATAAAAAATCTCACGAAAGTGGTCCAAAACTGTGCACTATAGCTCACAAATGAGGCTAAAACAGTCAAATACAAAATTTTAAGAACACGGCAAGAAACTGTGGATAACCTACAAAATGGGGCCAGAACAGTAAAATACGAAATCTCATTTAAGTGATCGAAAATAGTGTACTATAGCCCAGAAAACGAGGGAAATAAAAAATCTCACGAAAGTGGTCCAAAACTACTATAGTCCACAAATGAGGTTAAAACAGACATAAAAAATTTCACAAAAATGGTAGGAAACTGTCAAGGCTGTAAACGGCGTTAGGCGGTGGCGGTTCGGTCAAAGGGCGCCTAGCGCCTAGGGTGCCTAGGCGGTTGAATTTATTTTGCCGATTTAGTTAATTTCAGCCCTATTCTTCAATCGTAAGTATAATTATGCAATCCAATTATAAATATTCATCATGTTCTTGTGTAATGTGATTAAATGGTGTATGCATAAAAAAACTTCTTCATGCAATTAATGTGTAATATGTGCAATTAAAAAAAAACAATTGTCCAATTGTAATATGTGCAATATGCTAATAGATGTAATATGTGTAACATATGCTATTTTAATGTGTAATAGGTGTAATATGTGCAATCTATCACCAATAATACTAAAAAAAGTAAAAACAATTCCACTATTTAAGATCCATACATAGTATATAACAGATTGATAGATTAATAGTAGTTCCCTTTTTTTGTAGTATTTTATAGTATTTAAAATTTTAAAAAATTTAAAAATGTCTGGGCGTTGGACATCAGGCGTCCGCCTGATCGGCGCCATGGATGCATACTCAACAAGATGGCTGCCTAATCGCCTCTAACCGCCTAGACCACCACCTAATGCAAAGGCGGTTCGTTCTCCTCCATTTGAGCGCATAGGCGTCCGAGGCGGACGCCATTTAGAACACTTCAAACTGTGGACTATAACCTATAAAATGATGCGAAAATAGTAAAATACGAAATCTCATGAAATTGATTGAAAACAGTGTACTATTGGCCGCAGAATGATGAAAATAAAAAATCTTCCGAAAGTGGCCGAAAAATGTGGACTTTAGCCCACAAATGAGGCTAAAACAGTCAAATACAAAATTTCACGAAAACGGTCGAAAACTGTATAACCCACAAAATGAGGCCAAAATAGTAAAATACGAAATCTCATTAATGTGATCGAAAATAGTGTAATATAGCTCACGAAATGTGGGAAATATAAATTCTCACGAAAGTGATAAAAAACTGTGGAGTATAGCCCACAAATGAGGTTAAAACAGTAAAAAACAAAAATTTCACGAAAATGGCTAGAAACTGTGGGCTATATATCCCACAAAACGAGGCCAAAACAGTAAAATACGAAATATCATGAAAGTGGTCGAAAACAATGTACTATAGCCCACAAAATGAGGAAAATAAAAATTCTCACGGGATTGGCCGAAAACTGTGGACTATAACCCCACAAAATGAAGCCAAAACAGTAAAATACGAAATCTCATGAAAGTGATCGAAAATAGTGTACTATAGTCCACAAAATGAGGAAAATAAAAAACATACGAAAGTGGCCGAAAACTGTGGACTATAGCCGACAGATGCGGCCAAAACAACCAAATACAAAATTTCACGAAAACGGCAGTAAACTGTGGACTATAACCCACAAAATGAGGTCAAAACAGTGAAATACCAAATCTCATGAAAGGGATCGAAAACAATGTACTATAGTTCACAAAATGAGGGAAATTAAAAATCTTACAAAAGTGGCCGAAAACTGTGCATTATAGCCCACGAATGAGGCCAAAACAACCAAATACAATATTTCACGAAAACAACCAAACACTATGGACTATAACCCACAGAATGAGGCCAAAACAGCAAAATACGAAATGTCTTGTAAGTGATCGAAAACAGTGTACTATAGCCCACAAAATGAGAAAAATAAAAACCTCATGGGTTTGGCCGAAAACTGTGGACTACAGACCAGAAATGAGGCTAAAACAACCATATACAAAATTTCACGAAAACGGCCGGAAACTATGGATTAACCCACAAAATGAGGCTAAAACAGTTAAATTTGAATCCCATGAAATTGATTGAAAATAGTGTACTATATAGCCCACAAAATGTGAAAAATAAAAAAACTTATGAAAGTGGGTGGAAACTGTGGACTTTATAGCCCACAAATGAGGCTAAAATAGCCAAATACAAAATTTCACGAGAACGGCCGAAAACTGTGGACTATAATGCACAAAATGAGGCCAAAACAGTAAAATACGAAATCTTATGAAAGTGATTGAAAACAGTGTACTATAGCCCTCAAAATGAAGAAAATAAAAAAACTTACGAAAGTGGCCGAAAATGGTGGACTATAGCCCACAAATGAGGCTAAAACAACCAAATACAAAATTTCACGAAAACGGCCGTAAACAGTGGACTATAACTCACAAAATGAGGCCAAAACAGTGAAATAAGAAATCTCATGAAAGTGATTGAAAACATTGCACTATAGTCCACAAAATAAGGGAAATAAAAATCTCAAGAAAGTGGCCGAAAACTGTGGACTATAGCCCACAAATGAGGCTAGAACAACCAAATACAAAATTTCACGAAAACAGCAGGAAATTGTGGACTAACCCACAAAATGAGGCCAAAACAGTAAAATACGAAATCACATGAAAGTGATCGAAAACAGTGTACTCTAGCCCACTAAAGGAGGGAAATCTTACGAAAGTGGCCGAAAACTGTGGACTATAGCCCATAAATGAGGCTAAAATAGCCACATACAAAATTTTACAAAAACGGTTGGAAATTGTGGACTATAACCCACAAAATGTGGCCAAAACAGTAAAATACAAAATCTCATGAAAGTGATCGAAAACAGTGTACTATAGCTCACTAAAGGAGGGAAATCTTACGAAAGTGGCCGAAAACTGTGGACTAGCCCACAAATGCGGCTAAAACCGCTAAATACAAAATTTCACTAAAACGGCCGTAAACTGTGGACTGTAAACCACAAAATGAGGCCAAAACAGTGGCATAAGAAATCTCATCAAAGTGATCGAAAACATTGTACTATAGTTCACAAAATGAGGGAAATAAAAATGTCACGAAAGTGGGCAAAAACTGTGGACTATAGCCGACAAATGAGGCTAAAACAACCAAATGCAAAATTTCATGAAAAGGTCTGGAAACGGTGGACTATAACCCACAAAATGTGGTCAAAACAGTATTATACGAAATATCATGAAAGTGATCGAAAATAGTGTACTATATTGCCCACAAATTGAGAAAAATAAAAAATCTCACGAAGTGACCGAAAACCATGGACTATAAGCCCACAAATGAGGCTAAAATAATCAACTACAAAATTTTACGAAAACGGCCGGAAACCGTGTGCTATAACCCACAAAATGAGGTCAAAACAGTAAAATACGAAATCTCATGAAAGTGATCGAAAACAGTGTACTCTAGCCCACAAAATGAGGGAAATAAAAAAACTTACGAAAGTGGCCGAAAACTGTGGACTATAGCCCACAAATGGGGCAAAAACAGCCAAAAATACAAAATTTTACGAAAACGGCAGGAAACGGTAGACTATAACAAACAAAATGAGTCCAAAATAGTAAAATACGAAATTTTATGAAAGTAATCGAAAACAATGTACTAAGCCCACAAACTGAGGAAAATAAAAAATGTCACCGGATTGGCCGAAACTGTGGACTATCGCCCACCAATGAAGCTAACACAGCCAAATATAAAATTTCACGAAAACGGGCGTAAACAGTTTGACTATAACCCACAAAATGAGGCCAAAACAGTGAAATAAGAAATCTCATGAAAGTGATCGAAAACATTGTACTATATTACACAAATGAGGAAAATAAAAATCTCACGAAAGTGGCCGAAAACTGTAAGACTATAGCCCACAATTGAGGCTAAAACAACCAAATACAAATTTCACGAAAACGGCCGGAAACTGTGGACTTTAACCCAAAAAATGAGGCCGAAATAGTAAAATACGAAATCTCATGAAAGTGGTCGAAAATAGTGTACTATATAGCCCACAAAATGGGGGAAATAAAAAAACTTACGAAAGAGGCCGAAAACTGTGGACTATATCCCACAAATGAGGTTAAAATAGTCAAATACAAAATTTCACGAAAACGGCAGGAAACGGTGGACTATAACCAACAAAGTGAGACCAAAACAGTAAAATACGAAATCTTATGAAGATTGAAAACAATGTACTATAACCCACAAAATGAGGAAAATAAAAAATCTCACGGTATTGGCCGAAAACTGTGTACTGTAGCCCCCACAATTGAGGCTAAAACAGCCAAATACAAAATTTTACTAAAACGGGCGGAAACTGTGGACTAATCCACAAAATGAGGCCAAAACAGTAAAATACGAAATGTCATGAAAGCGATCGAGTAGCCCACAAAATGAGGGAAATAAAAAAACTTACGAAAGTGGCCGGAAACTCTGGACTATAGCCCACAAATGCGACTAAAGCAGCCAAATATAAAATTTCACGTAAATGACCTTAAACAGCGGACTATAACCCACAAAATAAGGCCAAAACGGTGAAATAAGAAATCTCATGAAAGTGATCGAAAACATAGTTTATAGTCCAGAAAATGAGGGAAATAAAAATGTCATGAAAGTGGCCGAAAACTGTGGACTTGTCGCTCACAATTGAGGCTAAAACACCAAATACAAAATTTCACGAAAATGGCCGAAAACTGTGGACTACCCACAGAATGTGGCCCAAACTGTAAAATACGAAATCTCATTAAAGTTATCGAAAACAGTGTACTACAGCCCAAAAAACGTGGGAAATAAAAAAACTTACGAAAGTGACCGAAAAATGTGAATTATAGCCCACAAATGAGGATAAAACAGTCAAATACAAAATTTCACGAAAACGGCCGGAAACTATGGACTATAACCCACAAATTGAGGCCCAAACAGTAAAATACGAAATCTCATGAAAGTGATCGAAAACAGTGTACTAGCCCACGAAATGAGGGAAATAAAAAAAGTTATGAAAGTGGCCGTAAACTGTGGACTATAGCCCACAAAATTAGGCCAAAACACTGAATTAAGAAATCTCATGAAAGTGATCGAAAAAATTGTACTATAGTTCAAAAAATGAGGGAAATAAAAATCTCACGAATGTCGCCGAAACTGTGGACTATAGCCCACAAATGAGGCTAAAAAACGTAATATAAAATTTCACGGAAACGGCCGGAAACTGCGGACTATCACCCACAAAATGAGGCCAAAACAGTAAAATACGAAATCTTATGAAGTGATCGAAAACAATGTAAATAAAAAAACTTACGGAGTCGTCGAAAAGTGTGGACTATAGCCCACAAATGAGGCTAAAACAGTCAAATACAAAATTTCACGAAAACGGCCGGAAACGGTGGACTATAACCAACAAAATAAGACCAAAACAGTAAAATACAAAATCTCATTAAAGTGATTGAAAACAGTGTACTATAGCCCACAAAATGAGGAAAATAAAAAATCTCTCGAAAGTGGCCGAAAACTCTGGACTATAGCCCACAAATGAGGCTAAAATAGTCAATACAAAATTTCACGAGAACGGCCGAAAACTGTGGAGTATAACCCACGAAATGAGGCCTAAACAGTAAAATTTGAAATCTCATTAAAGTGATCAAAAATAGTATACCATAGCCCACACAATAAGGGAATTAAAATTCTCACAAGTAACCGAAAACTGTGGATTATGGCCCACAAATGAGGCTAAAATAGTCGAATACAAAATTTCACGAAAACGGCCGGAAACTGTGGTCTAACCCACAAAATGAGGCCAAAGCCGTAAAATACGAAATCTCATGAAAGTGATCGAAAACAGTGTAATATAGCCCACAAAATGAGGGAAATAAAAAAATTGCACCAAATTTGCCGAAAACTGTGGACTATATAGCCCACAAATGAGGCTAAAACAGTAAAAAACAAAATTTCACGATAAATGCCAGAAAGTGTGGACTATATAACCCACAAAACGAGGCCAAAAAAGTAAAATACGAAATCTAATGAAAGTGATCGAAAATAGTGTACTATAGCCCACAAAATGAGGGAAATAAAAATCTCACGAAATTCGCCGAACACAATGGACTGTAGCCCACAAATGAGGCTAAAACAACCACACACAATTTCACGAAAACGGTCGGAAACTGTGGACTATAACCCACAAAATGAGTCCAAAACAGTAAAATATGAAATCTCATGATAGTTTTCGAAAATAGTGTACTATAGCCCACAAATGAGGAAAAAAAATCTCACGGAATTGTTCGAAAACTGTGGACTGTAGCCCACAAAATGAGTCCAAAACAGTAAAATACGAAATCACATTAAAGTGATCGAAAACAGTGTACTAAAGCCCACAAAATGACGGAAATAAAAAATCTCACGAAAGTGACCGAAAACTGTGGACTATAGCCCACGAATGAGGCTAAAACAGTCAAATACAAAATTTCACGAAAACGGCCGGAAACGGTGGACTATAACCATCAAAATAAGGCCAAAACATTAAAATACGAAATTTCATGAAAGTGATCGAAAACAGTGTATTATAGCCCACAAAATGAGGGAAATAAAAAATCTCACGAAAGTTGCCGAAAACTATGGACTATAGCCCACAAATGATGCTAAAATAGTCAAAATTTCACGAAAACGGCCGGAAACTGTGGGCTATAACCCACAAATTGAGGCTAAAACAGTAAAATACGAAATCTAATGAAAGTAATCGAAAACAGTGTAATATAGCCCTCAAAATGTGGGAAATATAAATTCTCACGAAAGTGATTAGAAACTGTGGAGTATAGCCCACAAATGAGGCTAAAACAGTCAAATAAAATTTCACGAAAAAGGCCAGAAACTGTGCACTATATAACCCACAAAGCGAGGTCAAAACAGTAAAATACGAAATCTTATGAAAGTGAACGGAAGCACTGTACTATAGTCCACAAAATGGGGAAAATAAATAATCTCAGGGGATTGGCTGAAAACTGTAGACTATAGCCCAAAAATGAGGCTAAAACAACCGAATATAACATTTCACGAAAACGGCTGGAAACTGTGGACTATAACCCACAAAATGAGGTCAAAACAGTAAAATACGATATCTCATGAAAGTGATCGAAAACAGTGTACTACAGCCCTCAAAATGAGGGAAATAAAAAAACTTACGAAAACTGTATACTATATAGCCCACAATTGAGGCTAAAACAGCCAAATACAAAATTTCACGAAAACGACCGTAAACTGTTGCTATAGCCTACTAAATGAGACCAAAATAGTGAAATACGAAATCTAATGAAAGTAAGCGAAAACATTATACTATAGTCCACAAAATGAGGGAAATAAAAATCTCACGAAAATGACTGAAAATTGTGGACTATAGCCCACAAATGATGCTAAAACAGCCAAATACAAAATTTCACGAAAACGGACGGTAACAGTGGACTATAGCCCACAAAATGAAGTCAAAACAGTAAAATACGAAATCTAATGAAAGTGATCGAAAACAGTGTACTATAGCCCACAAAATGAGGGAAATAAAAAATTTCACGAAATTGGCCGAAAACTGTGGACCTTAGCTCAGAAAATGTGGCCAAAATAGTGGAAAAAGAAATTATGTTAATATGGGTAAAAATTGTGGACTATTGCCCACTAAATGTCTCCAAAAGCGTGGATTATGAAAGTTAACGAAATTGACCAAACATTGTGGCTCATAGCCAACAAAATGTTGCCAAAATTGTGAAACCACGAAATTTCACGAAATTCGCCGAAAACTGTGAACTATGAACTTCAAAATGTGGCAAAAAGCGTGGAAACAAAATTTCACGATACAGTGGACTACTGCCTAGAAAATATGGTTTAAACTGTGAAATACGAAATTTCACTAAAGCTGTGGACAATTTTGTTAAATGTGGCCAAAATAGTGCAATACACAAATTCTCAAAATTAGGCAAAAACTATGGGCTATGGCCTACAAAATGTGGCAAAAATTGTAAAATAAGAAAATTCAAGAAATTTGCGAAATACTGCGGACTATAGACCTCACAATATGGCCAAAAGAGTGAAGTTCGAAATTTAACAAATTTGGATGAAATGTTACAAAATCACTGTTCTAAAAATCGGTCTAGGCGGCTGCCTAGTCGCTGGGTGGTCCCCAAATGGTCCAATTCATAACCATCATGGTTAAATCCCATGAAGGTATAAAGGTATGTTTAATATGCTGCAAACGCCAACTCGACCACCAAGAATGAACGGAGCTGGGTTTACCACGCACATTCCAAGCTTTCTTGCAAGTATACCATAATGGAAGGATAAAAGGGCAATTAATGAACAAGTGGCAAGTAGTTTCGTACCCATTACTGCGCAGAACACAATTTTGACCAATAGCTAGATTTTTTTGTTGTTGAGAATGGTCACAGTGAGGAGTTTATTGTGGATAATAAGTCAGGTGGGGATACGGACTTTGAGCGGTGCAATAAACTTCCACACAACAGTAGAGAATGGAGAGGTAATTCCTTCGGAATTTAGAAAGTTATAACAAGACTTAACCGTATAGTCACCGGAATTCACCATATAGAAAGTTATAAAGGGACTTAACCGTATAGAAAGTTATAATAGGCTATTATCTATTGTTTTCGATTGAGTTTGAGAAATTATGTATTTCACTTTTTTGGTCAAATTTTGTGGGCTATGGTACATTTTTTTTTGTTTATTTATAAAATTATGAACTTCACATGTCTATCGATTTTGACTGATTTGGTGAAATTTTGAATTTCACTGTTTTGGCAAAAGATTTTGAGGGCTGTATTACCGTTTTTGGTTGATTTGGTGAAATTTAGAATTTTACTGTTTTGACTAGATTTTGTGGTCTTACTCGTCAGTTAACTTTGTGAAATTCTAAATTTCACTATTTTGGCTATATTTTGTAAGCTGTAATCTTACCTGTTCGCCGGATTTTGAGAAATTTTGAGTTTCACTATACTGGCTACATTTTGTGGGGATATATTTTTTTGTCTCCCATGTGTCTGTGTTTTAGATCAATGTCTTTTTATCTTCTTCTTGTTTTCAGGTAACTTTTCCGAACAATTATTTTTTCACTTTCTGATGAATTTTTTCCCTTTACATTGTAGTCAACTCTAGTTTCTATTCATATGTACACTGTTTTATTGCAGTTTCACCTTCTCATTGTTGTATGGTATTTTGTGAATCTAATAGTAGGTTATATTCGAATGATTCTGATGTGAGTTTCTTTGCTGTTTGCTAGTCAACAAAGGAAATTGTAACTGGGTTATGTTGGGTTGACGAATATTTGGTAGGGGGAGGTATGTTGGGTTCATGACTATTTGGTAGATGGAGGTATGTAGCATGGGTGAGGGAGTCTGGGTAAATTTTGTGTTTGATCGTAGACTAGGAATTTTGTCGGAAATTTTAGTGGGTATTATAGCGTATTTGTCTGTTAGATTATGTTGTTTGATATTAGGGGGCTTGATGTACTATTTTGATAGATGGTGAAGTTGATGTACTATTTTGATAGATGGTGAGGTTGGCCAGTCAGCGATTTCTTTGTGAAATTGGACTGGCGGAGACATTTGTATGTAAATATATGATCTGATCCTTCAAGCATGTATGATCTGACACTGCTGTTGTGCTATTTTGCTTGAATATGGTTCATTGCCGATTCTTCAAAACTATAACATCACATAACTTACCTGAAAATGACACCTTACCATTAAGTTTAGTTTAACATGAAAAAAATTCATTATCGATTCTCCAATTCCATGTTAAGTGTTTCCTCTTTGAGGAGCATGACAAAGGTTATTTGCTCCAAGACTTTGTGTCGATTTGGAATAGTGATTGACATGAGTTTTCCAAATATGTCGTTATCTCCAGATCTTGTATGCTAACAGAAGGCAGATAGTGACATTGTCTTAAACACTACCTACTACAGATTAGCAACTACAGATTAGCATTTTCCAAGCCTGATTGTAGGATAAGCTGAGAAAGTAATGCAACTATAAAGTTTAGTAGTAGAGGTGGCAGTGCAATCCGAATCTAACCCAAACTTTCTGTTTTGATATTCGAAAAAGTTACTGGGTCTTGTACGTTTCTCGAAAAACCTGTCTACACAGGCTCAGGATTTGGATCCCCACGTATCCATCTGCAAGAGAATCATGTTAGGGAGGCTTTGGTTGAAAAGTCTCCTTCTCATATGAGCACTTACTTTTCATTCACACAATACTAACAAACATTTGTATTTTACAGTGACAGAATTAAAAGTAGAAGCAAAGAAAGCAGGCTCATCATCACATCAAATATATGCCATCTTCTCCTCTATGCACACCATAGCAACTCTACGTTGAGAAGTGCAATGGATGTCCAGCCATCCTCTGCTATTTCTTCCACTTAAATCGATCAGAAGTGGATACAACTCTGTGAAAGAGGCCGTAGCAGTCTTTGGCGAACGTTTCCTTGGTGAAGCATTCGGTCAAAGAAACAATGTGGTTGCTCCAA